>JANZLQ010000056.1:29973825-29990419 GCA_026212715.1 Elanus axillaris | reverse complement strand
AAAACATCAGTGTGTTATCAACATTCTTCTCATACTGAACTCAAAAACATAGCACTGTACCAGCTACTAGGAAGACAATTAGCATGTTCACAAGATAAATACGTTAAGCATCACAAGGCTAGGGACCACTGGAGTACTCACATAGTGTACTTACTGGTTGATTGTACCTCTAAGCCATGTGATACTGCATTCGCTTCAGCTAGCTTCATCCTTTCAGAAAGAACTAGCAGATCAATTGTTTCCAGTCCCATGAAGCAGCAAGGTTAAGCCTTTTGCTCAGCATCCGTGTTAAAAAGAAAATGTTATTGTAACCTTCATTGACTGAAGAATACTGGGAGCACAAAAATAGTATTCTTTATAATTGCTTTTGTAAAGCAGTCTTAAACAAAGAAATTGGAGAGCTTTATATGGTGAAGGCAGAACAATAAGTGTCAGGGAAAGTTGGACTGTTCTAAACACTGCAGTACAATGGAGCTTCACAGAGCATTTTGGTAGTCCTTCACCAGGCCAAGGAGACACAGCTCTAAGTTTTTTCACTAAAGTATGGATTTTCATTTAGGATAGGAAGAATTTTTATTTGCTTGCTTGTTTCTTGTACAATTTTTGGAGCCTGAAACATGTCCTATTCAAGAAAGGAATGCAATATTAAAATCTACAGAAGTCTTCATAACCAAAATGAGGAAAATAGTTAGCTCGAGTCAATTGAAGTGCTTTATTTAATAGCTTCAAATATTTCTCCTCTATTTGACTGTGGTTTTTTTGAAACTTTTGTTTTATTATAATTATATTCTAAACTTATTTTTAGTTTGGGAAAAGTAATTTTAAAATTTCAAAGCACCAGGATGAAATGTTTCGATGTTTTCTGAACTTTTTGTATGCCATTTTCCAGATTTTTCAAGGTCAGTTCTTTCCTGATTCAAATGAATAGGCATTTTCTGATTACATATATATAACTGAAAGATTCCATTCCTGTTTTTAAAGGCTCCTTTTACAACAAGGACAAAGCTATTACTATTTGATACCTATGTTACCTGTATTCTAGTGTCTGTAATTGTTGCAGAATTTTTTCATTATCAGCTGAATTTTGAGACCTCCTAATGAATATCTTTTGTTTCTTGGAAAGCTTCCTTTTGTTATCATGTTTCCAGTAGAATTTAGTATAGATTGTCAGTGTCCTCTGCAGACCATTAATGCAACTACTGGCCATGGCAACCTTAGTGTCTACAGTGTTCCCAATATAGATTATGAGAAGTGTATGTGAAAGTCCATAAAACTATTTAGGCACTGGTCTGTTAAAATGTTTGGGAGCCATTGCTCCAGATACTTGCTGTATTCTTTTATCCTTAGGGAAGAGCCGCAGCTTAGTTTCAGAAAGACCAAGGGTAAATTATTCAGTTGTTTAAGTGTTTTAGGCATTACAGCAGCTAAATGGATCCCACTGCTGTTCTGGCATCCTGAAGCAGTTCTGCTGTGACTCACAGAGGTACTAATGAAGTTATCTGGGTGCACTGCTGATGAGCAACTGTCCCTGCAAGTCATTGCTGGTTCCTCCCCTGCAGGACCCCAGCCCCTGTCTGCTGCGAGAGTGATGCCCAGGTGAGATGGGGCAGCTGGGTCCAAGAAGACTGTGAGCCAGCATACACAGCACAGCGGCTTCAGGTTTACCCACCTGCTTCTAAGAACAGATTTTAGCTCAAACTCCCCAGGATGATGATATTAGGGCAATGGATGAAGGCAGAGCAAATGCTAAAGGCCATGAGGACTTGCAGAACACTAAGCTGATGCCCAGGAGCCTCACTGCACGTTCAGCTACATTGGTGGGACTATGTGGTCAGAGGAAAGGGAAGAATTGGCAAGGAAATACAACAGTAACAGTGAGGTAGCTCTATTTTTTTTTTTTTTTGATTCTCCATTAATAGAAAGAATTAATGTAGCAAAGTGAAAGAATTATTTTTGAGTGAAAATAAGACAAGTTCACATCTCACAGAGCTGTGATTGTATCTTGCTGTACCTGAAAGTTCTTCACAAAAGATGAGAAAAATACTTGATTTTTGAAACCCAGAGAGTCATCCTTATGGAGGAGGTCTTGTTTGAATGAAAGAAATGTACCTTGAGAGGGTGCAAATATCCTCCTTAAATGTGATTTGTAATACACAAGTGAGCTGAGAGAGCTTGGTGTGATTTTGCAGGCGCTGTAGAAAAAGACAAGTTATAGTGGTAATCATATCATACACTCAAATTGAAGCTGTATTCTCAATGAGTTTAAGTACAGCTAGCTGACATGATGCTGAACATGACTTGTCCTTTGCTATATCCGCTGCAAAATCAGCATTATATTTGCAACTGTTAAAAATGGAATAGGATGAAAATGTTCTGTGTAAGCAGGACTGTTGAACTACTGTGTAAAGAGCTTTTTATTACTATTTTATTATACTCTCACAAATAATGGAAAAAACTGTTACAATATCCAACACTGAGCTCACATTTCTAAAGTAATTTTGAAAGATGTGATAGATATTAACAAATTTGCTTTTGGCTTTGCTGCTGTATGAAGTAATATGTCATAAAATGACCAAAAGATATAATGCCTTGATTGATTTCTTAGCAACATTTTGTCAGAAGGTTTTCCTATCCCTCCCATAAAGACTCATACAACAAACATATTCATAGAGCTGAGTATTTCATATTCACACTTTACCAACCTTTATATTAAAAAAGTAGCTTCCCCCTTCTTTGTGAATATTTAATAACAAACACTGTGTTGTTGTCAAATCTTATTTTGTGAGGAACTTGTTGGATACAGAAAATATTTCAGAGGACATTTACTGAAAGAGTATTAAGGAACTAACCATGAAATTAAATGAATTTATGTTTATGTATTGTGTTTTTTTTCTTTAAACTAATATTTATGTAAATTTTGAGGTCTGATAGAATACTTAAAGTTGGTTCCAGTACACTGTGCAACAGAAATTCATTAATAGCAGTGACATCTCCTCCAAATCAAATCAACCAACCTTAATTTTCATTTTCATCTACAAGAAAATGTGATAAAATTCACATAAATGAATGTGAAGGTTTGAATTTTAAAATTACTTGGTAGATTGCAGTGATTCAGTTTCTGTTGACTTCAGAAAACCCCATCAGGAAGTTAGTTATTTGCAAAATCAGTATCAACTTTTCAATCCACTAAAATCTGTTCAAGGCTGTAGGAAACAAAACATTAACATTCTAATCAGAAAGCTGGATCAGGAATTTTTCCCTCTCCTTTTTGTCATATTCTTCAAGATCCACCTGTCTTTACTTTTCCTCATCTTCTCCTCCTCCCAAAGAGGAGAACCCTATCTGCTCATCCCTTCTTAAATGTGACACTCATACTGCTCCATCACATCTCAGCAGCCTTTCTGTGTTCTTTCTGCTTTGTCCTGGTTTCAGCTGGAATAAAGTTAGTTTTCTTCCTAGTAGCTGGTATAGCATTATGTCTTGGATTTAGTATGAGAAGAATGTTGATAACACACTGATGTTTTCAGTTGTCGGGAAGTAATGTTTAGTCTAAATTCAAGGATTTTTCAGCTTCTCATGCCCAGTCAGCGAGAAGGCTGGAGGGGCACAAGAAGTTGGGAGTGGACACAGCCAGGGCAGCTGACCCAAACTGGCCAGCGGGGTATTCCATACCGTGGGATGTCATGCCCAATATATAAACTGGGGGGAGTTGGCCTTGGGGATCTCTGCTTGGGAACTAACTGGGCATCGGTCAGCAAGTGGTGAGCAATTGTGTTGTGCATCAGTTGTTTTTTATATTCCAATCTTTTATTATTATTGTCATTTTATTATTGTTATTATTATCATTATTAGTTTCTTCCTTCTGTTCTTTTAAACTGCTCTTATCTCAACCCAAGAGTTTTATCTTTTTTTTTTTCTTTCTGATTCTCTCTCCCATCCCACTGGGGGTAGGGGGGAAGTGAGTGAGAGGCTGTGTGGTGCTTAGTTGCTAGCTGGGGTTAAACCATGACATGCTCCCAGTCTCAAAACAGGAGGACTGGTCTAACTCCTCTAGCACTGGTCTCAGTACTGACAACTCTACATACTGCTTTCTTGCCTCTTAGCCCAAGATTTGGCCCCTGTTTGGTCCTTCTGTTCTGTATTTGTGGTCCTTGTTCTTAGTGCCCCTTGAATAAATGTAAATAGCTGATCGTGGTTCCTCATGCTTCAAAAGCAGAACAGCAGCAGAAAAGCAGCAGCTTTGCCTGTATACAATACAGGGTGTTACTGAAACAGCTCTATTGGTCATGCCTAAGCTGTTCCATGAAGAAGTTGCATCTTAATGTATTCTATGAATTTCTGCTCTTCAAGCAGCTATTCAGGCTTCCTCCATGAAGAAAGTTCTTTCTTTTAGGGAGCTGTCAGGCTCCTTTACATGTGTGTTGGGGTTAGCTATGCCTCTGCAGATGTCCCAACCTGACAGGCACTCTTCTACAGTTCCCTAACAGTGGGGGAGAAACATCTATCAGAGGTCATATGTGCTGGGCTTCCTCTTTGGCAAGGGAGCAGAGCAGGAATTACCCCTGTGGAGCCTTGCAGACTGTAAAAACAAAGAAATGAGCTACAGTAGCACTCGATCTTTTGATGTTAAAGCAATTGCTCCCTGCCAGGACTTCAGAGCTTCATTCCTCTTCCTGGGGCCAATCTCTTCTTTAATACTCACATCAGACACTGATGCTCTAGGCACTGCTTGATCCCTCTCACTACTTCCCTTGGCATTTGCCAAATCACCCACACTGTCCCTCTTCATACTGGGAGTCATACCCAGTCACTTTGAAGCCCTATGCACAGTTTGCGCTCCCCAAATGCACTGTGGTGGCCCTCTTTTTCTCCATCTGCTGCTCATTCAGCATAGCAGTTCTATGTCTCCCCAGACTTAATCCATGTGCTGCTGCTTCCCTCTTTCTCCCTTCCTCATTCACAAAACACCCCAAAGATGGTCTGCAGGCAGTGATATCTCCAAGTCAGAATAAGTGATCAGTGCTCTGAGCCTGAACTGTCTGTGTCACATTTTTTAAACAGAACAGTAGGTAAACTAACAAACAGGAGAAAAGTTCAGAAGGAAGGCATCTGCAGCTTAGTCAGGCTGCCTGCCAACCTTAACACACAAAAACTAGTTTTAAACTGCAAAGTCCAAGAGTTGTTACATTTCTAGCTCAAGGACATTATCTTTGTTCAACTCAAGTCCTAAGAGCTGATTTAACCCTATGTTACAGGAGTCTCTACTCTGGATAACTCCAAGTGCTCTGGAAAGCTCCTTCTCAGCTCTTTAGGCTTTGTGTCTGAACACAAAGGATCTTGTATGTCCTGTATGTCACACCAGGACCTTTGAGGCTCTGTTATTCTTACCTTACAATCAGTGTTATGACTGAAGTCTTCCCAACTTCAGCCGGATAACTCATAAGGCTTTTGGGGTTTCCATTGCCTCTTTGGGATCACCTGCCAACAAGAGTGGATCTAATGAAGCTCAGCTAGGTAATAAGGTTGAGCTAGGCCAAACTCAAGAACATCTGCTCTCCTGAGTCTCCCACAACAGTGAGCTGTGAATGGGTTAGAGCCGTCAGTCACATAAGGATTTCCTTGTCGATGGTGTTTTTCTTGACCCTGAGACACACCAAAGGCCTGCAATCTTGCAGTGTGTATGTGTGTGTGTCTATTGCCACATTTTCCACTCCCAAGTATGGACACAAGGAAATTGGTATCACTGAGTAAGTTTTCTCCTTTAGCCATGTATGACTGACAGAAATGATGGGAATCTTCTCTTCACTTGTTGGACCAGAGGGGAAGGAGAGGTATAGCAACTCTCTCCTTCTGTGCATAATGTGGCCCAGCATGGGTCTGAATGGTCAGGACTAGCTTGACTGTCTGGGTAAGAGGTTGTTTTGGGCTCAAGAAGTAGAAAGAAGAGGACAAAGAGCAAGAATGATGTATGATTGATCTGATTCCTTCATTATCTCATATCCTCTGCTGTTCCCAGTCCTCTGGCTGCACAGATGTCATTGATTGTGAGAACTGGGTCAGCCCATGGCTTTAAGGCTCTGCAGGTCTGTGCTTAGCTATTCTGGCTTTAAGTCTAGCAATAAATCAAAACTATTTGATTTATCTTACTATATATTTCATAAGTATTCCAGGTTTAAAGTGTCTTAGACCTTAATTCTTAACCATATACCTTTAACATAAACTGTATTCTTCTTAAAGACTACTCTAAATTTTCTTTTTCAAGTCTCCATTTCACATACATATTTTCAGAGTTGGAAGACAGCAGTAATTTTAAGTTTGTTTGAATAAATATAATTGTGCATAACTGTATTTTAGAATAGAATAGAATAGAATAGAATAGAATAGAATAGAATAGAATAGAATAGAATAGAATAGAACAGAACTCTTTCAGTTGGAAAGGATCTACAGCAATCATCTAGTCCAGTTGCCTGACCAATTCAGGGCTGACCAAGTTAATAATTTTATAGGATATTTTTGAATTTCTTTTAGCCTCCCTTTTAAAATATTTGTCTTGAAAGAATATCACAGCATTCTCTTTAGCTTTCTCCTTTCTTTCTTGTGTGCTGCTGATTGACAGATCCGAAAGTAAAAGCAGCTTAGCAGTTTCTGGGATCCCTGTCAGTGTAGGCTACTACAGTGAGCTTTTCACCTCAGCTTGAACATTGATAACTTGTGTTTTCAGGAAATAAACATCATATTCACACTTTCTTTGATTCTTTTCTTACTGGTTTTCTTTGAACAAAAGGAACTGTTGTAATGGTCCAAGCTCAGAGTGATAGAGACCAGAGGATGGGTTTTTTTTCCCCTTTGGCTTATTTTTTGACAGCCTTTCTATTTTTGTCAGATTGTTCAATGTATCATTTTCCTCACATGAGAGAATGCAGTTATTATGTTTTACTTGCCAATGGTGCAGAAAATGACACAAATGTTTTGCTTACTGAGCATTCTTAAAGTTTTCCTAAGCATTAGGCATCTATAAAAATAGGGTATTACTTTTGAATAGTAACAAGAGATTTTTTTTTTTCCCTTTAAGGTACATTATTTTTGGTGCAAATAATTTAGAACAGTGTCATTAATAAAATAGATGAAAGATACTATTGAGCAGAGAGACACATGCATTAAATGTTCTGGTGTCAATATGAACATAAGCTTATTACAGAGACCTCTTGTTGGCAAGCTCATTTTTAAAAAGTCATTATTACAAATTGCTTCAACTAGTCAGATCATATAAAATCTACTTGTACTATAATATTCCAGATGCTTGATTACTGTTCTTCAGTGTAGCGAGTTGCCAATTTCTCCCTCCTGAGAATGTGTGACAGATTGTAATACAATCTGTTGATGTTCTCGATTGTAACTAAAGTACATCATTGTCACCCATGCAAAAAAGCTGGGACATATACTGTAAATGTATAATTTTGTGAAATGTGTGCTAATGTTTTGTGTTCCGGCAATTTCAAATGGTACATGACAATGTACTTGATCTGGTGAGGAGGAGAATCAGAGGCAGAGGAAAACAAAGCAGATAATTAGAACAGCAAAATGTAGTGGATACACTAATTCTATGAACAATACGGGTTCAATTGTCTTTGGTGTGCATGCTGGTGTTGGGGAAAGGGAGATGAAAAGAATAGAGGAAACTATACATGTGTTGGTCCCTACCCTCCATTTTCTGCTCCAAAAGGTCCAGGTACAGCAGCCATCCTGGTACAAAGTTGCAAATAGCTTGAAAGTGAATGACAGAAAGGAAGGAAGGTCACACACTTGTGCTACACCACCTCACTGAGCTTTCACAGAGGGGCAGGGGTATGGCATGGTGTGTACTGTCCCTTTGTGTGCTCTGGTCCATGAAGGGAGGAAGAAGAGACTTTTGCTGGCTGATATGCTTGTGCCATGGGGTCAAAAAGAGAATTTGTGGTGGATTAAAAGAGTGATAAACATTACAGACAAGTCAATGACTGGCAATAAATCAGGAAATGTGCATTGTTTATTCCCTCCCTTTCCCTTTGGGGAAGAACAATGTTAGAAAGGCTTTTTTTGTTTCTCCCAACACCACAACTTGTTTTGCATTTCCCCCCCTCAACATCCTTTCCCATTTCTTCATTGAAGTTCATTAAGGTTGCAGCTCACATCCCCACTCAGCAAATGACTTAGTTGACTAAAATATAACTGTCTTGATCTGGTCCTCTCAATGCTTCACAACTATACTTGTAGTTTCGTCTCCCAGCACTTTGGTCATGAGGCTGGAGACCAAGACCCACACCAGCTTTCCGTAATGCCACTATGTCATACCCTGGTAACTCTTATATCTCAGCATGGATTTAATGTGTAGCTCCTTCTAACTGTGACTGCCTCTGGAAGTGGTGGTCCTACTCCTGCTGTATGTCTTTGGCCCCTTCCCCTTGACTGGAAATTGCAGTTGTGCAGCTGTAGGGTCAACTGGGCTCAGCAGGCTTGTACAGCAGAACACCACGCTGCAAAATCATACCTTATTTTTATTGGCTCCATCACCTGTGGCTGCACAGACTTGGGGTCAGACTCCAGACAATTTTAGGAACCTGCCCCTGCTGGTAGGGCAGGTGTCTTGGGGGTGGGTCTGCGCGCTCCAGGAATGCCAGTTCTGATGGGCTTCATAGAGCTGTAACACAAAATTGTGCCGTTGGATTTCCCAGTGGAGAAAGTGGTACCTTCTTCCCTCCTACGCATAGTGCTTCTGTGTTCGTGGATGCAATGTGCCCCACAGTAATGAGATATTAAAGTTTGGTTACAACAACAAAGAGAAAGGACTTGTGTTTTCCATGTTTTAAATGCATAAACATGGGTGTATGACAGGAAGTCATTTGAGGTGTCTGTAGACCACACATATACCTGAGGATGAGTCCTGAAGTAAGAGAGAAAGGAATAAAATAAGACATGGTGGTTTTAAACCTTTGTCCTTTCAACCATAATTTCACCTTGTCTGCCTTGACTGTTTTCCACTGCTTCAGGGTTTTTTATTTTTAATTTCCCTTCCTCCATGTTAATTTTTGAATACTTGGATTAACAGAACAAAGAGAAAAGCTGAGCTGGTGGCTATACTGCTAGTCTTCTACTAAATGTCTTGGAGAGATACAATAATCTGACAGAAGCTGTCTCTCTTGGAACTTAGATGTAAGATCAAGCTCTGACATAGTGAAGGGCACAAGACTGGCTGCTCTACTAAAACTCTAAATAGGGCATGCACCTTGGTAAATGTACTTTATGGAATTTGCTGGAAACAGCATACAGTTATCTGAGGCTATCATTTGGTCTGAGGAGGAAAATAACTTGATGTTAATTCACAGCTCTATTAATTACACTGAAAGTGCTAGTTTTTAAATGTCACTTTGAAAACAGCTTTTGTTCTTAGCCATATTTAATTCCAGTAGAGAAGTTCTGTAATTTCCGTGCTGTATGAGGTAGCTGTGATACACACTGAAACAAAAAGCTGGCTTACAAAAGGTGGATATATCTGAAAGGTATTACTAGATTCTGCCTGCATCTTTGAAAGGAGCACATAAAGTCAAGTAGGTAGTCCCGTTTCCCTGGCAGTTTGTGAGGCCATCCAGTGAGAACACAATTAACTTTTAGGTAAGAATGTTGCTTAGGTCATGTTCTCCTGTCTTTGCTTGTGCTGAATAATACCTCTCACTAGGAAGTCAATCATTTCCATGTTTTGAAACCAGTAATTGTAAAGGTGGAAAAATAGGTAGGTTACTATACAGGCAAATATTATTTACATGACATTTTTAGTCTTAGGAGGACTAGGAGTGCTTTTAGTCTTAGGAGGATGGATGTAGTTTCCTGGATAGTATTCTAGAATAGTATATAGTTAAATTATTTATTTTAAATATTACATAAAACTCAGTAAGTAGCTGTTTATTTACTACCAGCCAATATTAAGATACGTAATATTAAATTCACCAGGCTATGGGTTTTCTCCTTTCTGAACATGACCAGTCCTATCTGTGGAATATGTTACTGTACCAAGGGAAAATATTAACTGCATATGAAGATTTGAAAAAGTATACATGTACATACTTGCTTTTTCTGGTAGCACATGGTGCTGAAAGATCATCTCAAAAGGGCCATTACAAGGTAATATGGAGATCAAACAAACAAATGTATGTCTTAAGTAATATTCAGTAACATAGACTCTCATTTTAAAGTGAGACATTGCTGACAGCTTAAATATTAACTAAAAATTTTCTATGGTGCCCAATACTTATGCATGCAAATAGGCCTGTTGATGTCAAAATTTTCCAGGTTAATAACCTTTGTCTGTTTGTTATTTTTATAACAGCTATTTTCTTAAAATTTGTCACAAGATGAGCTATTGATAGTGTTATTAAAACTGAACATAATGAAGAGAAATCTGAGGCACAATCACCCATTTTCTGCAGAGATATCCATAAAAGGTTATCTCTAAACCAGCAATAAAAGTGTCATAAACTTTGTCTTGCATTCTTTTCAAGGCTTTGGTCTGTTCTGACATCAAGCTTAGCAGGTCCAGCTGTTTTCTAAGTATGCATTTCTGCTCAGACTGTTGTAAGTTTGGAGGTCCTGGCTGCTTTTTTTGGGGGAGCAGCCCCTCCTTTAGCTGTCTGCTCATGGGGGTTTTCCTGTAGGAGAGCTCCCACAACTCATGAATATATTTATATCTCAGCATGTAAAAATTTTAAAGTGATCTGAACTGCCATGGGAAAATTTTTAGGGATTCATCTAGCTGAATGTTGCTGAGCTGGGCTGAGCCATTTCCCAGTTTCTCTTCCTGCAAATCGCTAGCTTGTGATGGAGGGATCTCTGCAGCAATGTGGGACTAGGCCATGGAGATGAATGTACCCTTTCTAGTCTGCTTAGAAGTAGTTTGAGCACCAAGTAGTACAGTGAAAGGCAAAACTCCCATAATAATGATAAAATGTAATGCTGAATAAAGGGTTTCTGCAGCCACCCTTTAGGTGGTCGTATAGTATGACTTTAAAAATTGGAAAGATTGCTTCTCTTGTGTGAAATATTAATTTAAAACACTTACATGAAAACATTTGGGCTTTGGCTTTTGGGGGTTTTTTTCTTTCTTTTTTGGGGGGAAGAAAAAATTAATAATGACAGACTTTGTATGTATATGTATTTGTTTGTGTGAAGAATGTTCTATGAACATAAGCAATATTTTACTGTGGGTTGAGATATTTCACATTCTCTTCTACACCAGGACCATTCTTTTGTCCTCCAACAAATAGGGGTTTCTCTTTAAAGGTTAAGAAATGAGTACCATGGCAGTAGGTCAGTGGAAAATATATACCTGCTCTCACTTGTTTAAACTATATTTCCTCTTTACACTGTGGCTCAGCAGTATCTGGAGACTATTGTTCCTTAGGCTAATGCAATTTTTCCACACGAAAAGCTCTTGATCTGTTCCTTATCTACACTCCAGTTGCTGGCACCAGTGTTTCATCCATTTGTGCTAAAATGCACAGAAAGCAAATACATATCATTTCAGTGTTGAGGTATCCTTCTTCCAGAATCTTTAGCTCAGCTTATTTTCATTAAGCAAAGTTTTTCCTGTCAGCAACATACATGCCCTCATGTCCTTCACCCTAGAGAAAGGGTGAGAAATGAAGAAAGGGAAAGGGTCTATGAAGCTTCAAAAGCAAGTGTTTGGAGCCAAGCTGCCTTTCAAACAAAGGTAGTGAGATTTACTTTGTGTATGTGAGCACAGAGAATTATTACATCTTTATTACTGCACATTTTTACATAGATGCATATGCACACACTCACTCATTTCAGTTGTGACATGGCAGCTATTAACAATGGTGTTATCTAAAATAAATAAAAAAAAGACCGGGTGCTTTTTGATGCTAAAACCTTTTTCTGCTCTTGGCATTAATGCAAATCCATGCTGCACATTAGCTAGCAGAATTAGTTCAATTTATCATGTTCTTTTTTATTCTTGAGCTTTTATGAGGTATTTAAGGATGTTAATTTAAAAATGTACATCTGCATAACATATTGATTTTTTATTTTTTTTAGAGAAGCAAAGGCTTATTTGTGCTTATTAGCTTGAAGTGGTATGACTGGGGACTCAATATTTCTGAAAATCAGATTCACATCAATCTACCTACATTCATTACAGTTTTATTTATAGCGTGACATTCTGAAATCTGGAATATCTCTTAGATCTCAACCAAGTAAACTCAGAGATTATTTTATGAATATTAAAAGTAAAAATATTGTCAAAAGTTATTTTGTATACAAAGTCAGATTTGCAAAGATCTAAATTAATTTTCCCTGTATAACTCCACAAATGTCTCCACATCATAGATCATTAAAAAAAATAATTAAAAATTACAGGGGTGATGAACTGCCACAACAGCTTAGCCATGCACAAACTATTCAATTACCAGATTACCAACAGAGATCTGTAAATCATAATGTTGAAAAAATTCAGTTACTTGCCACAAGACATGTATCGTAACAGTCAGAACAAAAGGAATGTAAGAATGTACCAAAAGTAAAGCCTATAATTTACTGATCATGTGCTAAAAAAATTAAATATTGTAATAGTTAATTATAAGCTTTTATATGAATAATTTCATAAGAGAAAGCAGGATCTTATAGATAGACAATCTTAATACATTAATAGGTCTTGGTTTTCATATGCCTCTATTTCAGATTATTGTTAATTGTAAATATGAATACTTCTAAGTACCTTCACATGTAATATTTAATTATCAATAATTTGTAGTTTATTATCTTTGTATAGTCACCCTGCATTGGTATTATAATTACTTGTTTTTAATTAAAATTAATACAAAAATTGACATATGTAAACCCCCTAGCATTATATAGAGATAATTATTTTTATAAAAAGTAAAGTCTCTCATTACCTTGGGAGATAAAAAAGGCCTTTAACAGTAGGAACGTTATCAGCCTCTAGTGACCAACTGTTTTCTTCTCAATAATTAAAGCAGCAAGTAAATGTACCCAAAGTTTAGCCTTTTTAACCTCTGCAGTTATGCAGACTCTGTGCTGACTGTAAACAGTAGTGAAAGATACTGGCATTATGCCAGGGACATTTTTCTCTATCTTAAATAAATACCATAGAACTGTAATCAACATACTGTGTGAGGATCCTGCTGAGCTATGTTTCTTTTCATAATGAGTGTTCTAAAGCATTTGAAATAGAAATAAAAATCAGAAATAATTTTTATAAGGGACAAAAAAAAGTGAAGTACCCAGGTATTTACCTTTGAAGGTTTGCTTTTGTAAACAACTGTGGTCAAACCCAACTTCTGAGATAAAGTTATTCATTCTTTAATTCTGCTGAATCTTCATGGGGCTGAATCAATGGTCTAGTAACTAAAGGGTCCCATTCCCAGAGCTATTTCACTATCATTTTGGTTTACCAGACTTTTCCTCATACTAGCAGACAGTCTTTTGCAGCACCGATCTCTGGGGTATAGGCATGAACTGAGATTTAGGCTTATTCTCTGAAGAGGATTCAGGCTTACTTATGCCCAGGTGGGGTTTCCATTTACAATTGCTCTGGAGCCCAGTGATGTGGTAGGCTGCAAGAAGGTGTGTGGGATTAAGACTATTATTATTGTGAGTACACATCTTTATTTGCAAAACATGTCCTGTTTGTATTATTTTTGTGAGGTTACTGAATATGCAGAACAACTCAAAATGAGACTTAAATGACCGGCTGGCCTAAAAGATTTATCACCAGGAGGTTCATTAGCATCTCTATTTCAGTATTGCATCCAGTTGCCCTAGTATTGTTGCAGCTGCAAAAAATACAGCCCATTTGAGGCTTCACTCCTCAAACATAGCTCACGATGAGTGTTGTTAAATGACCTCAGCAAGCATATAGTCCAGATTTTTAAGGATATGTATAGGTCTCAAGATACTGAAAAGCTTCATGCTTATTTGCAGAGATGGCAGTTACCTGAGTAAGTGCTTTGAACAATTATTTAAAGCATACATCTATGTCACAAAGCACCTGAATGCCTCCTCACTTAAGTAAATAACTTATTATATCCTTATGAGCTACTATAAACTCCTGAAAATCAAAGACAAAAGTGCAGCATTTGAACAGTCTGTGAATTAGGGCAGCCTGTGCAGGTCCAAGGGTTATACAGCCAAGATACTCAGTGGGAGAGATTAGAATCTGGTTGCTCTACTCATATCTAAGTACATCTCCCCGTTTCATCAGCTCATGGCTCACTGTTCTCCCTGGGGCAGACAGCTTGTCACCTCAATTTAGGAGATAGCAAGGTGTCAGTGAGATTTGGCTCAGTGAGACTTCCCCTTGTCGATTCAGTTCTTGCTTTGGGGACTTTGTGTTTAAATGCTTATTAAGAAGATTTTACACATTACCTTTTTCTCCACTTCAGTTCTATTACAAAATTACAATACTGTTTGTGATATAGTTCACTAAGTTAATTATCGCTTGTGAAGTTCTCCCTCCTCCCGCCCACCATTTTTTCTACAGCTTTTTAGACATGCCATTTTTATCCATTGGCAGCAATCATGCCAAGGCCCTAATTTACTAACGTTTAAAATGTTTTGTCATCTCAGGTATCTCCCTGAGTTTCTTTTAGTCAATTGGGTGTTGCTAGAATTCTGTTAGAATCAGTTGAACCCTCGCTTCAGGATGTCGTGTTTACTAGACTATAGTAGTGGTGGTTGGTGGTTGAGAGCAAAGGCTGCTGAAATCAGCAGAAAGAATCCAATCCCTCTGAGAAAATGAATATTCAGAAAATGGTACCTTACCAAAGATACATCATTAATTTGTTAGAAGTGGAGTCAACATGGATTATCTGCTGCATGCAGGCCAAGACTGCTGTTTAACATTTACCTGAGTAATGAAGGGCAAAAATGTAGCTAGGAAAGGAAATCATTGAAAGTAGTGTGCTAAGAGTGGGAGGATTCCTAGCCATCTAAGCCATCTAAATGTTTTCCCCTAAATAAACACAATTTAGAAATTAGCAGAAAAAACACCGAGTAAGAATTTTCATTGCAGCAGTGAGAAGAAATGTAACAATTTATTCTGCTTGCAAGTCAGCACCAGTACCTTTTCTTCTCTTGGGGTGACACTGTGCTATGGTATCTGTAATAGACACTGTAACAGACACTGTGCAGTGGTGGTAAAGGAAGACTCCCTTCCCATCCCAGAAAGGCTGTGATATACATGTGGCAGTCCCGGTGTGAGTCTGTGACCCTCTCTGCTGATCAATGTGGTGCCAACAGCACTAGGCACATGGCGCATTTGAGGCTGGGCCCATGGAGGAAGCACACCTTCCTCCTCCTCCTCCTCCTCCAGCTATCACATGCACACTGCCTGTGCAGAATATGCTCCTTTCCTTGCCTCCAAAACATGCTTGGACACGTTGATAACCCTTGATGCAGGAATGCATGTCTCCAAATCCCTGTGGGAGCTGGTGGGGCTATGGCATGTCACTCCTCTGTATGCCACATGCCTCTGCTATCGCTCAGAAAGGTGGAGGCAGGTGACTTGGGATGCTTTTCCCCACCATGAGACACAGCAGATACTCTAAGTCTTATGTGTGCAAAAGTCTAGCCCCTGCCTTGCCTTGCTTTAGATGAGGTAGCAGCTTGGTTTGCACTGGTACTGCTCAAGAACTACTTTCTTGGGGAAAAAAAGTCATCGTGGGTGAGATGGAAGAATCACTCAGGATTAATTTTGCTTCCAGGCAACATGTTGGTTCGATCTGGGCTAAGTGAACAAAATATAGCAGGTGGAAAAGGAAACCCAGAGCAATGGAGAGACTTACTTCAAAGTATTCAGTTCCTATTTAAATGTAGATTTATTTTTCTTAAGCTGAAGGTAAGTGACTGTTGAATCATCTAATAAAAAAGTAATGTATTCTCCATTACCTGAAATTTCAAAATCAGGATATGAGGTCTTTCTAAAAGACAATCTAGCTAAATTACACAACTAAACAGAATCTATGATCAGATTCAGAAGATTATCACAAAACCTCTGTGTAGGGCCCTCAAAAACTACAGGTCTGTTATTTATTCAGTGTCACAAAGGACAAATTGTGGAGGAGAGAATGAACTTCACATTGAATACCATGGCTGGCTGATATCCTCAGTGCTAACCTACAGATCCTGATGGGATCACTTGTGTTCTACGTAAATACACTCTGAAATAAATGACTAAAACCACTCTCAGAGGGTGAGTTCTATAAATTAAGCATAATCCCACAGGCAATGTACACAAGCAATTTTTCATTTTAATGCATCTTGCCTATCCTAAAAGTACCTGTTTATGACAATATGCTCTGATTTAATTTACTAAAATAGGGCATTTAGCAAAGTTGCAGAAACATGTGTTTGCCTTTCCAGGTGAAAGAAATGTGTTAACAGCTTCTGAATGATACAGAGTATATATATCACACATTCTTTAGACTTCAGGAATATAGGGGAGCAGCAGCTTTGGTTTTGGGCACAAAAGCTGATATTCCTCTATTAGGTTTGCTCACTTTTGCTAATTTCTTCTAAACCTTGGAAT
>JANZLQ010000056.1:29902230-29968417 GCA_026212715.1 Elanus axillaris | reverse complement strand
CTCCTGTCCTTATCTTGACCCACAAGCCCTTTGTTATATTTTTTTTCTCCTCTCCCCTGTCCAGCGAAGAGGGGGGGAGTGATAGAACAACTTGGTGGGCACCTGGCATCCAGCCATGGTCAACCCATCACAAATATACACTTGTTTCTGTCGTTTAGCTTTCAGATTGGTTGCTGTGGTTGGGGTTTTGAGAGGGAGGGCTCTGATCCATACCAGAGGAATAATCCTCCTATAATGTGTTTTCACTATATAATTTTTGCTTTAAAACAAAGCCAAGTCAGCAGATATTTATTTCAGAAAAAAAAGAAAAAATAGCAAATGAACAGGTGCGTATTATTTAAGGACTTCATTGTGGAAAAATGGATCAGACTTGGTAAATTGCAACCACCTTTGGGGAGTTTCAATCTCTAGTTTCACAGAAGTAGTTTCTTTGTTCAGTTATCACTATACATTTGATGAAGAAGTGTTCATATTGGAAACATTTCTAATTCCTTACTTTGATTACTACTTCAGTTAATTTTAGGTGATTTACTTTTAATGGGTTGTTTCAAGCTTTCTAGCCTCATCAGTATGAAAAGAGGTTACTAGTGTGTTACCCATCATCTGTGAGTACATCCATCCACAGGTTCTGTTCTACACCAAACTTGATTTTATCTTTGCTACTTGATCTTAATAAACTGATTTTATTACTCTTCTGGCTTAATAGAATTCATTTTCTTATCCCATAGCTGGCCATCTATTGTTCAGATAGGTCAAGTTTTTCTAGGCTTATTATGCAAATTTCAGTTTTAACACTTACTCCCATTAGTTCACAGCTTGCACTGTAGCTGTATCAATGGTGTGTTTTCAGATGTTACCCAGATACCACACTGCAATATTGGCAGCTATTTAATCATTAAATCCATAGAAAAGTAGAGGAAGAATCTTGTGATGAAGAGATACAAAATCTAAGAGTGACTGCTCATATTAACTAACGACTATATCTCAGCAGAGTTTTAACAAATTATTTAGTAGAGCTTCATATTTCACCCAGTTTGGGGCACTTTTTTCAAGAAAGAGGAAAAGTATTTGAAAGAGTCCAAAAAAGAGTAATGAGTTCAAACTTTGTAACATGCTGTTGTGGGGTGTGTGGCAGGCTGACCCTGGCTGGACGCCAGGTGCCCACCAAGCTGCTCTATCACTCCCCTCCTCAGATGGATGGGGAGAAATATACGACCGCAGGCTCGTGCATGGAGATAAGGACAAGGGAGATCACTCAGCAGTTACTGTCAAGGGCAAACCAGACTCAGCTCAGGGAAATTAATTTAACTTATTACCAGTCAAATCAGAATAGGGTAATGAGAAATAAAACCAAATCTTAAAACACCTTCCCCTTACCCCTCTCATCCTCCTGGGCTCAATTTTACTCCCGAGTTTCTCTACCTCTTCCCTCTCCCTGTGTGGCACAGTGGGATGGGGAATGGGGGTTGCAGTCAGTTCATCACATGTTGTCTCTGCCACTCCTTCCTCCTTACTCTCTTCCCCTGCTCCAGCGTGGAGTCCCTCCCACAGGAGACAGTCCTCCATGAACTTTTCCAACATGGTTCCTTCCCACAGGCTGCAGTTCTTCATGAACTGCTCCAGCGTGGGTCCCTTCCATGGGCTGCAGTCCTTCAGGCAGAGACTGCTCCAGCGTGGGTCCCCCACGGGGTCACAAGTCCTGCCAGAAAACCTGCTCTAGTGTGGGGTCCTCTATCCACAGGACCACAGGTCCTGCCAGGAACCTGCTCCATCTTGGGCTTCCCATGGGTTCACAGTCTCCTTAGGGGCATCCTCCTGCTCTGGTGTGGGTTCCTCCATGGGCTGCAGGAGGAGATCTGCTCCACCGTGGTCCTCCCTGGGCTGCAGGGGGACAACCTGCCTCACCATGGTCTTCCTCACGGGCTGCAGGGGAATCTCTGCTCTGGCGCCTGGAGCATCTCCTCCCCCTCCTTCTGCACTGACCTTGGTGTCTGCAGGACTGTTTCTCTCACTTATTCTCACTCCTCTCTTCTGTCTGCCATTGTGCAGATTTTTTTTTCCCCTTCTTAAATATGTTATCACAGAGGTGCTGCCACCATTGCTGATAGCCCCAGCTTTGTCAAGTGACAGGTCCATCTTGGAGCCAGCTGGCATTGGCTTTCTCAGACATGGGGGCACCTTCTGGTGTCTTCTCACAGAATCAACCCCTGTAGCTCCCATACTACCAAAACCTTGATGTGCAAATGCAGTACATGGGGGAAGAGTGAATGATATGGGGATGCTTAGCCTATTGAAAGGAAGACTATGGAGTGATGAACAATCTTCTGTATGTAAAGGCTGCTGCAGAGAAGGGAGGGTTCTGTGCTCTGTCTCTGTGGTGGCTGAAAGAAGATGAATCCCAAACAAGGGAGGTTCAAATGGGATGTTAGAAAGGGTTTGCCAAGGCTCTTGAAATACTAGAGTGGATTGTCGAGGGAATGTTATGAATCTTCATCACTAGAAGACTTTAAGAGCAGGCTGGACAAACTGGTCAGGTATGATATATAATTGATTCTGGCTGGGGTCATGGGCACTTTCTAAATGTCTGAGATTTCTTTCAACCCCATAATTAGATGTTTCTATCATAAGTGATGCTGTAGCATTCCTTTCTTTGGGACTTCATACATGCATGCAGAATTTACCTTAAGAGCCAAAAGAACAAGGACAACAAAGTAAAATTTGTGGCTTCAATATCTTCTCTCATTTATGTATTTTTTTCAGGTCACAGCAGATAATGAAGGTATCAATTTATTCCAGTTATATAGGTGTTAAATGCCCAATAATTAACCTTACTGTCTTTGGTGAAAATAATACAGGAACATTTCTAAAAGAGAAATTAATATTAACAGAATCTAAGTCAAATCACAAACCCTGTTTGGCCTGCTAATTAATTTGAGTGCCTTACAGTAGGATCATTTTTTTCCAAGTCTTCCATCTATGCTGATTCTTATGATAAATCCTGACAATTATAATTATAGGATAATTTACATTTCACTTAAGAAAATCATTTAAATGGGATCAATACTTATAGGCAATTCAGAAGTTCAAGTAATTACTTAAGATGTCAGTACGTTAAATAAGCATCTGTCTTGATTTGGACAGTATGTCAATTAAAACGTAGCCCAAGTACTACTTAGTAAAAGTTACAGCACTGGTCTTAATGCTGCTGTCAGACATGCTAAGTAAAGGGACTAAGTTCACCTCTGCTTTAAGTTTTCATAAACCTGAATGACTCAGGAGTGGGGAGACCAGGAATGTATGATCGTACGCTCCCTGGACCAAATATAAAGGTACTATCCCCTGCCATGACTGAAGGAAGGGGTAGCAGTGGAAATGTAATCTGTCATGGCAAGGTGATTTATTTTTCAGTGGAGCAGGAGACCTTTCTGGCCCACAGAACTGCTGTTTAACTTGCACCTCTTTGAGCCAGCAAGGATGAAGCCAGCCAAAAATCACTAAAATATGTTTGCATAAGAAGAAAGAACTAAAAAGTGCTTCCAGTGCTTGAGTGAAAGCCTAAAACTACGAGTAATAAACACTGTTTGTCTATTGCTATGGCAATACAATGACATTCCCACCTCTGTGCTGTCATAGTCCATTATGGTAGCTATAATGTCACAAACATACTTGTATTTTGCAGGCAAAACAGAAAGAGGAAAGGGAGTGAAACAAAAAGCACTACTGTTCACATGCTTTGGTGCTAAAGGGATGCACGGAAAATATACATCACATCTTAATTTTGGCTTAACTTTGTCAATAGACTCTAAAGCTATTCTCTATACACAAAAAATTTTCAATAGATGGAAAAATAGAAACGTTAGTGAGGAACGAGACATCTCGCTTACTCCACCCCTCAAAAAAGAAACTAAAGAAAATACTCAGCTTCCTCTTGGCTCCTGTGGCCTATTTGAAGTACTGGTTACCTTGGAAATTCTCAAAAGCACAGATGCTAGAGGTGGAAAAGACTTATGAGGTCACCTATAGCATTACCTTGCCAGCATAAGAAAGTTTTGTGTTGTCAAGATTTTTTTCAAGAAAAAGTCATGTTCACTGTTAGCTTTCTTTCTCAGGTTAGACCTATAGTTAATCTCTGGAAAGCTGATTATTTCCTTGCAGTTGCTACAAGGGACACTATCTCTCCAAAGATAAGGTTTACTCTAGATACTTATTATAAAGATGACTTTCTACTTTCAGTAACTATACTTGAACAAAACTCCATCTTCAGAACAGGCAGATTTTGGGGGAGAATTTTTCTTTTTTATAGAGAAACTATATATAAAGAAACTTTTATAACCCATCATCACTTTAGCTTTTGTAGAAAACTGTTGAATTCATGGTGTAAATTAGTGCAAATTCATTAAACCCAGTGTATCTATTAACACCCATTGGAGATCTGGTCCTTCATCTTTGTCCTGAATATAGAAACTTTTGTCCATCTGCAGCACTGGAATGTGCTGGAAACTGCCTGTTTCCTAAAAGCATTCAATCACTGGATTTTTATTTTTTTGTGGGCTTCCAATAGCTTTCAAGTTGCTAGCCTAGCAGAAAATGTATTAGATGATAACTAAGGAGATGAAGTTTCTTCTCCTGTTCTCATCCTTAGAGAATATCTCCTTCCCAAATGTTTTTGTTTCCTGTGTGTAAGATGCAGATAATGGTAATCCTTTGTAAAGAGCTTTGAAATCTGTGTTTGAAACATGCTGTTCATAGCAATAGCCTGCAGGCTATTAGTACATTCAGATGGACTGCCTCCCTGATTTGGCAGAGGGAGGTGGTGTTATTGCTGAAGCCTCTTGGACTGTAGGACAAGGTTTCAGACTTGGCTCCCCCACTCACTAATCTTCCAGGCATGTGCAAAGCTTGTCTCTTTTTTCCTTTGAAGAGGCATGGTCTGAGGTACTGAGTGGTGAGAGACCCAGTCTGATTCTCAGTTTGGTGGTGCTAATAATAAATATTGTGATTGTTTTAAAAATAATTTTACTGACCTTTAAGAGGGCTGCCAGAATCTGGGCTGGGCACTGCAGAATTTGCCTTTTCAATTAATATATTCAATGGATGACATTAAAAAAAGGTTGCATTTCCTCCCTACCAACAACCTAACTATAAACTGATTATACATTAGAGACAAAATAATGTAAGTCTCATTTATCATCAATAAAACCCTACAATTACATTGTGCACTTGAAATAAATTTGCCCACTTTCACTGTAATTGCCAAGAATATTCTGACTCTTGTCTCTGAAAATCATTGTTTTTTCTTATCTCACTAATGTTTCTGAGGGTGGAATGCAGGGGGTCCTTAAGGCTGAGAAAGATGGTGATGTTATTCCATAAGCCTTTCTGAATAAACAGCAGTGATTCTTTGCTCCATGAGTGTTTACAATTTTATTTGATTATTTTTTTCAGCGGGAAAATTATTTCATCTGTCTCTAAGTAGAACACATCTGAGATTCCAGACTCTTTATGGTCCATTTGGATATCAGAAAAGCTGGAGGAAAAAAAAATACTCACTTGGGTGCCCCTTCTCCTTTGCCTCTGTTGCTCCCTGAGGACCTCCTAACCATACTGCCTGTCTGTGAATTGCCATTTCAAAGGGTACTGTGGGTTGGAACAGACACACGTAGCCTTCCACAGGCTTTCTCTTTGGTGATGGGATATTAGGGAGTGATTGCTACAGAAATTCCTATTTGAGTCTTTGCTGCCTTTGATATTCCTTCCCTGCAAAGTAGAACTGTGCAGCAGAAGGAGGAAGGTTGGTGCCTAGTAGGCCTAAGGTGCCTTCAGAAGTATACACGAGAGCTTGAAATAGATTCTTCTACCCCCACCCCCACCTCTGTTTTGACTGTTTTCCTTAAATGACTGGAGAATTGGTTGCAGATGGAGAAAGCTCTCCCACATACACTGCAGCAGACAGTATTAAGGCACACTGAAGGTAGATGGTGCTGCCTCTTAGCTTTTCTAGGTCCTCCCTGGGAGCCAGGAGTCCAGGCAAACCTCCTGTAATGGCAGAAAGGTGGTGGAATGGCCTGAAGTTCTGGGGAGCAGTGCTTGATTCTTACCCTGCAATTTTGGAGAAGGTGTAAAAAACATCCTCTGCCCAAGCCATGCTGTAGGAATGACTGTAAGCTAGCAGAGTACTTTGTTTCTGAGGTCTAGACTCATGCTTTGTGAAAGTTCAACACTTCTGATTATGCACTATAATTATTGGCTTTAAAACCTGGTGGAAAACAGAAAAGGACTGCTTGCTATGATTAGTTGTGTCACTTTGAATGTGCTGAGATGTACTGATAAAATGCAGCCTAGGCTATTTTTTTTCTCCTTTTTTTGATTTGTTCTTGTTTCTGTGAGTCCTGTGAGTGCTATTCACTTGGTTGCTTTTTTCCCTCTTTTCCTTTTTTTCTTTTTTTCTTTTTTTTTTTTTTTTCCTTCTTTTCTTTCTTGTTTCTGGCTCTGACCTGCAGATTTAGGAAAAGTAGCAGTGCAGCCTATTGAATTTTGTACCACAGCACTTCTCAGTAGTGATCTATCTGAGACCGGTTTTTCAATAGGTGATCCATATAGGATATAAGAAAATGATGTGTAAAATGTTTGTGTTTGGATAAAAACCACATGCACAAACACACACTCATACACAAAATGAATCACAAATGTAAATAATTGCCTCCTGAACTTTCCAGGAAAAGAAGCTAGCTATATGCTATCTTATGCTGAATCTCCCTTGAAACATACTGTTCCTTTACTGGGGACAATGTTGCTTGGTTTCAATGCAAAGTATTTTTTTGCTTGAAGATCTATTTTTGTATTGAAGCATATGAAATCTCAACATCTTTCATATTTCTATACAAAATTGTCAGGCAAAAGTTGTCAGAACAAAACAACAGATTTTGGGACTGAGAATTTTTCCTTCTGCCTCCTGATGCTGTATTAGTTTTCTATGAAATTGCATAGAAAGAAAAATTCTTATATGCACACAGTTTTAATTTTCATCATAGTATACTCACGGGTAGTGCAGACTTTCAGCTGTAACATAATCCTGACCTTTTCTCTGAAATCTATGAAATTTTGTAAAGTTTTGAAAGGCAAAGTCTGTGTAAGTGTGCTGTACATTTAAAGTAAGGGGACTGAAAAAAAGAAAAGCATGGTGTTTCACCTAGCCAAAATTAATCTGTCATTTTGATCTCATGCACCCTTTTGTTAAATTAATCAGCCATTTATCAAGTCAGACATCCTTACTATTCTAAGTTGTGCCCCACAGAGACCTTACTCAGTTGAGCTTACACTCTCAGTGGAGACCCAACAGTATTTATTAGGAGGTCTGAACAGCAGGATAGTCATCTACACCATTTGGGAGATTCTGATGTAACCCTTTTGTATCTTGTGACAGAAATTACCAGTCTTAAGCAACATGTCAACACAGGAAAAAAATATCTCTCTTTTGTGAACCTAACAGTTTTGTAATGGAATAAGTTACAAAGGACTGGTTACAAAGAAATTGAAAAAGAACTACTGTTGATTTTAATGGGCTTCTCCCCAGACTCAGTGTTTCAAATTTGGACTAAGTTACTGTACATGTGTATATATGTGCACACATACAGAAAACATTACAAAGTGTTTCTTATCTCCTTAGTGTTGCTCATAGAATTTGTAATGCATTTCAAAAGCAGAATGAAACATGACAAAATATTTGCAGTACTGAGGAAATCACTCCCAATTCTCACACATGATACCTGATGTAACATGACAGTAGACAGCAGAGATGTTCATTCATATTAAGTAAAATAGCACTTATGTCAATTAAATAATTGACCAGGTGCCTCTAACAAACAGGTATACATCAGGAGAAATGTCATGTCAAGAACATTCAGTTTGCATTAGCAAAAGCTTAGAAACAGAGGAGGAAATGGAAAAAAATGTGATGATGTTAAACTGAACTTATTACATCTCTAGCAAATTGTTCAGATTTAATTTTACCTTATCCAGGAAAAGAATGGAAGAGCATGTACTGGTATTTGTAAAGAGCTATGAGCACTAAACTGCTCATCCTAAAATAAAGTGCATTCAAATGTAAGATTTTGCTTTAATCAATGATATGGAGAGGGTACAACTGGGACTTTCAGATCACAGCTCAGCTTCTCTTCTAAAAAGCAGTTCCTCTTATTCCCTCAGTCCTTATGGCAGCCATTTTTGAAAGTGTGATTTGTATGAGGAGAATTACTAATTTCTAAATGTTATTTTAAAAGTTGTAGGCAAACACTTTATGTAAATTTTTAATAAGACTTTAAGGAATTGTTCCTTTGGTTTCTACTAGTCCTTTTGAGTCAGATTCCTATTTCCTTTCCTAAATAACTCACATTATTTAACCAGAAATATAAATGTTCAACAGAGGAAACATAAATTGACTTAAATCTTTCTCTAACCAGGGTCATAATTTTAAAAATAATTCCCCAAAAGTGAATTAATTTGGACATGAGGCTATCCCAAGCCTCTTTAGAAATGTGGATTTTAAATTGTTGGTCTTGACATCTGCAGTCATGTTAACTTATTGATCTTCTGTCAGCTGGGATGCTTTGGCTGGCACTCCAAGTGTTAAGAACCACTCTGAGCTGGAAGCAAGCTAGGAGATGACACTTCATGAATAGCCTGAACTTTTCTGCCCACATCCCACTGAGGGGCAGTGAGTGAGGGGCTGTGTGGTGCTTAGTTGCCAGCTGCGATTAAACCATGACACTGCAGCAGCACATTTCTGTTACACATCATTCTGCCTTTAGCTTAACATTTAATGACAACTGGCAATAAGACAATTAGGAAGATGCTACTGCTAACTTGATTTATAAATACTCTATTAAATGCAAACCCCCTTATGTTCACTGTTGAACTGTACTGTCGTTGCATTATACACTTGAAGCCAGGAAATGTCAGTTAAAAGTGGCCTTTACTCTGCCCCCTGGTGTATATGCATTACAATACAGTCTTTAATTACATGATTTAAACAATTACATATATAATAGAGTGCAAAAATATCCCATAGTTTTGAATTTTAGCTACAAACACAAAGCTTACTCTAGTATTCCTTTTTCATTCTTCTTCTGTACAAATTAAATGGTTATGATATATCAGAGATGCCTCCCTAAATAATGTGTTAACAAAACTTCAGTAGAAAAGAAAAAGTATGATTAAAGTAAATATTTGCAGCAAATAACACATCTATATGTGAAAAAACATCTTGTCAGAGTGAATGCTCCTTTTATAATTTATACTTTAGACAGCTTTTATTTAATTTTTGAAAAACATGCTTAGTAATGGGACAAAATTTGATTTAATGAAATGTCTCTGTATAAAAATGTAACAAAAACTAGATTTTTTTGAACATTATTACTGCTACTGTCACTGCAATTACTGCATTTCCTAATCTCTAAGTTATTTACATTTTAGGATTCAGAACATGCATTAAAAAAAGGGGCGTGCTACTCTCCTTGTGTGAGGTGGAGAATTAAAGCACAAAGAGACAGGTCCCTAAATAGTTTGTGTACTCACAGTGCCTTTTGGACTGCTGCCACTGACATAGCTGGAGCTCAAGGCAACATATATATGTTGCTTTTAAAAACTAGAAAATCCTGTCTCAGGTGCTAGTCCATACTGAAGTCTGTGCTACTGGACCCATGCTAAGCAGTCCGTGCTCTCTCCTCTGGTAACTTGCACAGCTCAGCTTTCTCCACTAGCAGTGTCCGCCTTGTCTAGTGGCATGACCACTTAGCATGGATACAGCCATTTTACCTTACACTAGCTATTCAAAGCTCAGCAAAATCCTAAACTCTAAGCTTCATTTGCAGTCAGTTAGTATGACTACAGGCACCAGGAGTACAAGGTCAGTTAGTACCACTACCATGTCTCAGAAATCTCTTTTAGGATGAAATAAATCTCTCTGGAGAAGCAAATCTTTTTCTTTGCACTCTTGGGAGGAAACCTTGATATCTGATGTAGACTGGATAATTTTCATCTTCTGAAGTTAAACAAGATCTGCCTGGTTCAAAGAGTCCTGCCCAAAGTTATGTTGTCAGCCTATGGCCGACCAGGATACAAGACCAGGACTGTCAAATCCAGACTGTTACCCTTAGCAATGGGATATGCTTCTTGCATATGCTGTAAAACCAATACACTGAGCACTGAAAGCTAAAGAAACAGCCTCATCCCCTGTGGCTTGCTAAAAACCCCATGAACTGGAATCAGTTCAGTTCTTATGCCCTTTTCAACTAAATAAAATATGATTTAGTGAAACTAAACTGCATTACCAATAATGCTAGCCAGCATGCTTGACTGAAAGTTATAGTACATTGGCCAAGCCTGAGAGATTATTGAGAAGATGGGACTGCATAAATCTTGCCCATGGAGGTGCTCAGCAGCTACTAAAAGTGCATGTAGTCATTAAACTATGAGATACCATTTTAGGGCTACAATGGAATTTCAGAGTTGAATTTCTTATAGCTGTCCTATTACTGAATAGTTCTTTGTTACAGCTAGTAGGAAGTAAAATAAAAGGCTAAAAGAAAAGAATGCTTAGGTAAAGCTTGAAAAAACAGTATGAAGTTGTGCATAATGTTACTGCAGAATTTTTCCTTCCAAAACCCCTCTTTACTTTTTCATAAAGGGCCAATGGTATTTACATAGTTAGATGGCTTAATGAGAAGAACAAACTTGTTAGAGAAATGTATATCACAGTAGTGCACCAGAATTGACTGAGAGTCAAAGACATTGCTTTCATCCTGTTGTGCTGTAATATTTTTATACTATATTTTCTTATCTGCTGCCATAAACTGATTTTGTTTGAGTACTGGAGTATTCTGCCCTGTTGAGGCAAAATTTATTCTGCTTGTGATTAAAACTTCTTTGTTCAGTGAAAATGAATTATGATGTACTGAAAGTGTGCTTGAGTGTTCTGTTTATTTTTGCTTTTGCCATCTGTGGTAATTTGAACAGGAAAACCTAGCTTCTAATCTTAATACAGCACTTACAATGGTTTTGAATAATCACCAGGTAAAATATGAAAAAGGAAACCTAATTTTACCTCTGGAAACAAAAGGACATTTTAAAGGGCAAGCTATTATTTTCAGCAACTACTTGTCCTAATTCCAGAATGCTTCTGCTAGTTTCATTTCCACCTAAGAGGTCCGCTGATCAGAGGTCACAGTTCTGTTACATACAGACAAAGTTCCACCTACTGCACTTCCCAGAGAGTACTGAAAACCCTCTCCAAGCTCAATTTTTTTATTCCTATCTCTTCCTAAGTCTCTAGTCACATACATATTAATAATATGTACAAATCAAATGAATCTAGCTCAATTATATATTATCCCTTTAAAATGTTTTCTTGGTGGATTTTATAAGCTCTGTTGAGATGGGAATTGCTGAGCTAATGTTAAAATTGATAAAATCAGTTAATAATAAAAAAAACCCCTTAGCATCATTTTCATCACTGAGAACTGCAAGAAAGTAGGAAAACAAACTTACTTTTGCCTTTTTTCTAATGCCCCAGTTCTCATCTATATATGACAACACAAATCCAGTATGTTGTAAACATGTTGAAATGTTTCGTCCTTTACAATTTTCCCAGCCTGAGGTAAGAAACTGGGTTATTTAATCTCTTGGCTGGATCAGACTCATTAGGACTGCGGCATGTCTTCCTCATTCACAAATGGCAAGCAGAGACCTGATGTCTTATTTCTCAAGGGCTCCTAATTGTGTTACATGCTGTTTTCTCAAAACAATCTCTTCCTTGATTATCTGTGCAATGTCAGGCTCCCTTCCTCCTAAATACATACATTGTTATCTTTACTTTCACTGGCCTGTGCGTACTGTGAAAAAGCACCTTTGAAGGCTGTTCAGCTTCTCATTATATTAAGTCAAACTGTTTGGTACAGTTTTGGGGTGACATACCTGATTTTCTTATTGAAGGGCCCAATAAAAATTTCCTTGAAACTAGTTAACATATATCTTAATGTCAGGTTGTGCTCTTTATCTTGGGATGATTAAATCATCTTAAGTGGGCTATCCAATGTTCAGATTTCTAAATCATATAAAATTGTACCTTTCTATCTGAAAAAATGCTGTGAATCTTAGTCTGCTTTACAAAATAACCAAAGATAGCAGTAGATATTGGACAAGATACCAGATAAAGTATCTTAAGAAACAGAACATCACCTATCTTTAGAATTTGGGTTAATAACAGATCAAATCCTTAGCAGTGATAGATCTTGATCTGCTTTTCCTACCAGTTTACAATCTCAGAAAAATTAGCAACATACACACCTCTAAACTAAAATTATTAAGCTGAACCTTACACAATTCTTCCAATAACTGAAAGACACATGTGCATGCCTGTGACCATTTAACTTAATACATGCTGTACAAATGCCACAGGAAAACCAGTTTTGCGTCCCAAATTTGTGATGAGAGTTAGCCAGTTTTGTGGTTTGTTTTATTGGGGTAGATCATGGAGTAAATTATTACTCAGCATAAGTTAGGATACCAGAAGGAGTTCCTAAATAATTATGTAGATGTATTATAATTAATAAATAATAACCACAATTATTGAGGAATAGCTTAACCAATAAGGTCTTTAATAAATGTTTAATAGTTAAAATCCATGATAAACAAAACCAGATGGCAATACAGCATATTGCCAAGTCCCAGTTGTGCAGCACAGGGTATACAGCCTTATTAGTTTTGAAAGCCCAAATGAAATGTATCTTGAATGAATTGACCTTAAGAAAAAGTAATTGGAATGTGTTTTCATTTTTTGTGACTTTGCATGACTATATAGTGCCTATCCATATACCCCCAGAGTAGAAGTGGGTTTTTGTATCATTGACTGGTTTATTGAAATTATCCATATGCTCTAGACAAGTTACTTCATCTTATTTATTTTAACAGCTAGTTTCAGAATAAAACTCAATAGCAGATGGGAATGAGTATGGCCTATGTCTATACCAAACCTTCTAATAACACATAGCTTTTAGATGAATTCCATAGCTATCCTACTGCTCCTTGTTTCTCTACAAAAGAGAAATATCTATTTTGTTTTTCATTGGAGCTGTGGTTAATCTGTTTTTGTGTAGAGGATCTTGGTCTAGATTCCATCTTCTCAATGCATCACATTTAATTGGAGTTGGGACATTTTTAAATGAAATACAAAGGGTCAATACTTGGATTAACTTCTTGAGTTTCTAGTTTGTCTTACTTAATGTTGTGATCCAAAATGACTGAAGTTAATAGGTGCCTTTCCATTGACCACATAGCTCTGAGATTACCTTTCTACCTAGAGTAGTCCTGTGATCATGATAAGGCTGATCGTTGACAGCTAATGAGCTTCTCTGTAACAGTGTTCTCAGTGTTCTCTCTAAACTAACTTCATTAACTTAAGCCTGGTTTTGTTTGGCCTGCTCCTGGTCTTGCTGATGTTATTGTCCATTTGTTGTGTTTGCTAGTTCCTCCCTGTTGTTCTTGTCATTTATGAGGTAAGCATTTAACCTGCTGTTCTGGTTTTGGCTGGGATAGAGTTAATTTTCTTCACAGTAGCTAGTATGGGGCTATGTTTTGGATTTGTGCGGAAAACAGTGTTGGTAACACATAGATGTTTTCGTTACTGCTGAGCAGTGCTCACACAGAGCTGAGGCCTTTCCTGCTCCTCACAGCTCCCCACCAGGGAGCAGGCTGGGGGGGCACAAGGAGCTGGGAGGGGACACAGCTGGGACAGCTGACCCCAGCTAACCCAAGGGATATCCCAGACCATAGGATGTCATGCTCAGCAATAAAAAGCTGGGGGAAGAAGAAGGAAGAGGGGACATTCAGAGTGATGGTGTTTGTCTTCCCAAGTCACCATTACACATGATGGAGCCCTGCTTTCCTGGAGATGGCTGGACACCTGCCTGCCGACGGGAAGTGGTGAATGAATTCCTGGTTTTGCTTTGCTTGCGTGCATAGCTTTTGCTTTACCTGTTAAACTGTCCTTGTCTGAACCCATGAGTTTTCTCACTTTTACTCTTCTGATTCTCTCCCCCATCCCACTGGGGGGGAGTGAGCGAGTGACTGTGTGGTGCTTAGTGGCTGGCTGGGGTTAAACCACAACACCTACGAGAGTAATGTTTGACCTTTATGATAAAGGAATGTGAAAGCAGATTCAGTTTTAATGTATCCTGAGTATTACCTGTCTGTCCCATGTAATATATCAAAATACACTCAGAGGTAAGAAAAAAACTCTTCCTAATGAGGCAGCAAATTATTAGAATCATTTATTTGAAGAATATAAATGCGCTGACACAACATCAATAACCTAGGGGCTAGGGTACTAGGTCCAGATGTCAGTCTAGCTACTGATTCACCTAAGCTAGGTTTTGTCTTTGCTTTTAAGAAAACAGGAAAAGCGTACCCTTAACTTGAAATCGCTTTTAGTCAAGATCTGCATAAAACCAAGACAGTTTGTAATTATTGTGATTGTGGGAGTATAAAATATGTGGTATAGGCTTCCTGCTAGCCAGCTCACTGAATACTACAGCTTTTGATGTTCTTAATTAAAAAATGTATCTTTCTAGCAAAAAAAGTGGAATGCAGTAACTCGGCTCTGCTGTGTTAACCTCAGCAAAAGCAAGGAACTTGATGTAGCTCCAGCTGAAGCACTTAAGCTTCCTTTGAAGGAAGTAGCTGCTCTTCCTTCAACAGCTCACCCTTCCTGTACTGGGAGGCTTTTAAACCAGGGAGAAGGGACTAACACACTCCATTTCTCCTTGTTTCTCAGCCAATTCTCTTGCTTGCACCAATTTTAGCAATTAGATGCAGCTGTTCTTTGGTGTTTCTTGTAGGGCTCATGCCCCTCATCTCAAGGGAAATCCAGAATTTTTCTTAACAACAGCAACAGACTGCTTTTCATCATTTATTCTTGAGTTAGCTTTCTTGCATTGGTAGTCTTGCATAAAATGCTGTCTTTCTGGCCAAGGTGAAGACCAGAACATACTGTCTTCAGCTAAAGCTGTATGAACAAACTTTAAACAGGGCCAGGGCCAAAAAACTATTGCTGAACTTGTTGCAGTGTTCATCTTCCCTGTTGTGCTTTTGGTCTGTGCTAACCAGTATCTTCCTAAAAAGCTCTGGGGTTTGCTTTGGGAGTGAGTACAGGCAGAGGACCATTTCTAAAAATCAACATTTTTGGGACCCCTGTTTAAAAATATGAGCATGAACTGTTTTGGTCTATGTGGCTGTAGTGCTGGAGAATGGATGCAAATGTGTTAAATTTCCTAACAGGGATTGACACAGTGTAGACATAAACCTTGTGTCTTGGTTCCCCTTTTGTAAACAAAGGTAAAAGTATTTCCACACATAACAGTTCCAGGAGCTTAACAGAAAACTTATTAAAGGTGATGAAGCACTTAGGTATGAAGCTGTCCATAGTTATATAAATACGGCAATTAAAGGGCACAAATTACTGGATTTATATAACAGTATAGATTAGTATTGCTATGCAGAGCATAGCATTGTTATAGAACAAGAAAAAGAATATATTCAGTGACAATAAAAAAGGCTATAAAAATAAGCCTGATAAAAAATAGTTATTTTTATGGTATAAAATTAGCCCATGGAAATAATTGTCACAAGTTTAATTAAGGCATTTTGCTCAGTACAATTCAAGCATGATTAGAATTTATATAAATAACTAACTAACTGGAACTAGGCTACCTTGGTTAAAATGTGGCTTCAAACCACCATGTAGTTAATAAGTAAGTGTATAAATAGTCCCTTAGGGCTTCTTACATCTTGTGCTAGTGAATGTTTGCAACTGATACGAGCACAAAGTGACTTAGAGACATGGACTCCCAAATTAAAAAAAAATAAATTCAAAATGATCGTCTGGATCTTTTAATCTTAATTCTTAACAGTAGTAAAAGGATAAAAAGACATTTTTGTAAGGTTTGTGGAAGGCAAGGAAATGCTTAATTCTGTTTACATTTGAGTTGCAGAGACGGTGGGTGAGAGATGAAGAAGAATGAAATGGGAAGAGGGTGATGTCCAAATGCAAATCCTCATAGGCTTTAGTTCCTTTGAAAATAATTTACTGAAGCACTGAATGCAGGGATTGAGTACTGAATACTAGTGATAAATACTGTCTACTAAAATTAAGAACTAATTTAAACATAAAAACCTTTACATTTCCTTACTAGCTAGAAAATTGAATATTTTATTATGAATATTTTCAAAGTATTTTGCAGAAAAATTATTATGATATGAAGGAAATTTTTTCAAAGCAGAATGTTTTTTGCATGCTTGGTGATGCACTTTGTTTGCCAACTTCCAATTTAAAAAGGACAATTTAACCAAAGGTAAAAATTAAAAAAAAGTCTGAATTAACTGAGACTGGAAGGCAATTTTTTTCAGCAATTGGAAGTTTGGCTGAATGCTTGAATAATAGAATAAAAGAGAGAGTATGAAACAGATGGAAAATGACAGAAAATACATGGCTTCCCCTCTTTCTGGTTAACTTTTTAAAATGTATTTTCCACTATCTGCATTGTCTTTTCCTTTTTTAAATGTCATTTTTCTCCTCCTTTCTTCTTTCTCCCGCTTTTCAATGTATTGCCTCCTCTTACTTTGTTGCCATCCGTTTTTATGCTTGCTGGTCCTCATCAAACCCTTGCTCATTTTATTCCCAATATGAATTTCTCTTTCTTTGTCTCTTTTTTCCCTTCCTAACTCTTCCCTCTTCCCTCATGCAGAAAAAAGTTTTTCTGTGACTCCAGAATTTTATTGCTTGGAGAGGTAATAGAGATGTACTGTAAGTGGAACTGACCTCAGAAACTGACATTCCTTCTGAGTAATTCCAGACAGACTAATTTGACACAGTGAGATACTTATGGGTTAAGAGAGAAGGTAGTATCTCAGTCCACTAAGAGGATTTCTACTTGCAGAACAGATGGCAGGTATGAGCAAGCTCTCTCGTTTCCATTTATGAGGTTCTGTGTGGAAATATGTGGAAATTTTTCTTGTGCTGCTTAGAGAAGCATTAAAATCTTCACCAGTGATGTGGCAGAGTAATAAACTGCTGTCCAATACATGTATTATTTATCTTCTGTAAGACATTTGTCATACTAATTCTTAACAAAGGATGAAATTACAGTTCAAAGAGATAGAATTACATAACAAATACTAATATTATAATTACAATTATGTTGGATTATAAATGTATTCAGAGAAGTGCTCCAGAAAGGTAATTTGCACTGTAACAGCTGGATTTAAACTGTCAGTACTTGTCTGAGATTTTTACTAACTCTGCTGATTTTTACTAATGATGCTCTTCAATCTATACATTGGCAACTGTACCTGCACCATGTAATTATAGAGACAACAGCACAAAATAAAACACAGGTAGATGTTTTCACTCCTGTTGCCAATACATTCTTTATGTTACATTGTGACTTTATAGAAGGCATTCCCTTTTCCAAGAGAAGTTTGTTGTCACTGTATGATGTAAGTTCAACTTAATTAGTTTTACTTTTTCCACTACAGAGTTTTTGTGATGTTGACTATGGGGTAATCCTTTCTGGTAGGAATTGGGAAGCCTCAAAGAATGCAAAGTGTGTCAAAATCAGAAATGTCTACAAGTATACAGATTCTGAATGTTTAGAATGGGAAAGAAATTTCAAAAAAGATATAATCTCATCAAATATGCGCTTCCATATTGTGGCATTAAAACATACAAAAATAAAATGTATACTTTTATTGCCAAATTTCTCCCTGTTGAGAATAAGCACACCACATTTGTGTTGAAAGAATGAAATGTGACATCTCAAAACTAGACTTTTATTAAATAAAAAAATCCCAAGTAGATGTTTATTTCATAAGCAGCTATCCGACCAGCGTATCATATCAGTGGTCTATGCTAACAAAAAACCTTTTGTGAGTTTTGTATAAAGTGGCCTAGGTATGCAAAACACTGTATGAAAAAGACCATACACACACTCTCTGCCCCAAGTGATTTATCTTCTAAATATGACACTGTATACCTGAAATTGGGTAAGATGATACAGAATGTAACTCTAAAACAGAAAATAAGTGGGTTTTCCTCACCTTATTTCTTAAAAAACCCTTTAGTATAAATGAGGGAATGCTGGAGGGGTACAAGCAGGTTTTGAGAACACTGTTGGAGTGGTAGCAGACTGGATGGTGGGCAGAGCCAGGACTTGAAAGGTCCAGGTGCTCCAGAGGTGTCCGTGCTGCCATCTTGCCTGCAGGCTGGGGCATGTTCCTTAACACACTTGACTCTTCTGCTACATCTTGTTGGCCATCAAAGTGAGCGAGGCTAGAAGGAAAATCTAATATCACCCCGTGTGCCCCCAGCTGTAAACAGCATGGAAACACGACTGTGCCTGCAATGGAGCTATCCAAACCAGCCTGTGTTTCAGTGCCTTTTCTCTTCCACAGTGCTCCCACACTAGTTCTGTTTTCAAGGTCACTATGACATTTTAACAGCTGTCACTCAAAAAAATAACATAGAAACTGGCTGCAGTTACAATGGCTATGGTAGCAATTTCAGTTGTTTAGAAGAACTAAAATAACCAGAAAGTTCAATTGGTGAACAGCCTATTTATCTTGTGATTCAGACATCATTTGAAGATAATGTTTCTTGGAATTGATGCATATCTGTGTATGTGCTCAATCCAGGAGAGACGTTTTACATTTTGTAAGAGGGCAATCAGCTAAATGCTGCACTTCCTCTATCTGATCTGTTATCTTAGACACCAAGTTAAGAGTTTGGAATTTTTCAAGAGGTAGCTTTTAAAATGTAAGGTATTCTGAGGAATAAGATAGGTTGTTTTTCTCATTCATTCACTTTCTGAGGTCTTATGAATTAAATAGCTGACATTCCATTCCTTGCCATTCATGAAACTTCAGTTAGTCAGGATTTCTCCCTATGGCTTTACTCAGTGGAGGGTTTCTACGTGAGCAGCATTTAGTCATATGTAGATGTGGATATCATTAATAAACCTCAGCATTTCAGTCCTCAAAGCTGATCCAACACTGCACTGAAGCTAGTCATTCCAGGGCAAAATGATGAAAAACTGTGCATGCTACAAATAATATCATGGCACTATTTTAGATTCCCTTTATACTTCTGTGAATGACTTAATGAAGTGCAAAGAAAGAGGGGATCATTAGTGAAATGGGAAATAGGTTTCCCCACATCTAAAATGGGGATAATCATTCTTACTTTTCCTGAAGAGTATTAATAGCTGCTAGAAAAATATGCTTTGGTGTTATAATTATTACTGTTAGAAGACAAGCAAAATGAAATGATTTATAATATGTTTTTAAATGGATATCCAGACGATGGAACAAATACTTCTTAGGGCTGTCTGAGCACAGTGTGAACACTAATTAACTGGATTAGCATCTGATTTAATTAAATTCTCTTTGTATGAAAAAATTCTTTTGGACGAAGAATGTTTTCCTTTAATGTTATTTTTGTGATTTTTATTTACTGGCTAAACAAAACTGAAGAATGGAGTAGTGAATTTAAAGTAAGAATGCTTGTGGGAGCAATATATAAGCTTAAATTAAATTGGTCTCTGGACCAATTCAAGCTGTAAAAATAAGGTCATCTAGCTCTGTTACCCAGATGTTGACTGAGCTGTGGCTGTTTATGTGCATATACCCACATAGAAACTAGAGTGGACTCCTCAGTCTAGATTACTGTCAGTCTTTTCTATAAACAAGTCTTTTGCTGAGCTGTTGATTGGGAAGAGAAAGGAAGATTTTTAGCAGAATGAAGATCCTCATTGCAGTAATACCTGACTGAAGGACTGTTTACATGCTGGGAAAGGCTAAAGCATCTATGCATTAATATTTACATAATAAAATCTATATAGGTCTACCTTGATGTTGCAGATAATACTAATGTATTTACTTGGCCTGTGCTTCAATGCAGCCCACTTTGGCCTTGGAAGCCATTCAAACACAGTATCAGGACACTATACCCAAATTAGTAACCCCTGCGAGAGGCAGTATGTCCAAAGTAGCTCTGATGTGTCTGCAGGGCTTCTGACCTCCTTCTGCCCCCCCCTGAGGCCAGGTGCTCTGAGGAAGGTGGTGGTGGGGCATGTCTGCATCAGGCATCCCAACACCCATGTGGCCCTGGACAGTTAGTCCCTAGTGACGTTTTGATGAGGTGTCTTTTAAGTGTTTCATGACCAATAAACATGCAGTGCAACTGCCCCTTGTTGGTCATGGTATTTACCCCAGGGATGTAAACCAACTGTTAAGTAGACAACCTAAGTATTTCTCAGGGTCTTAAAAGCTCGCCTGTAACATCTAAAAATGCTTTCAGGTTTCCTCGTTCCTTTTCCATTTTTGAAGTGCTGTGTGAAAAAAAGGTGTGGATCTTCCTTTTTCCTGACTGCAATAGGCTTTGAAGTGGCCACGTTCTCCTCTAAAATGTTTAAGTTCCCTCCTCCACTGACTTCCCCTGGAGCTGAAAATACTCTGCATCTTCAGTGCCCCGAGACACAGTAAAAGCTTATTCATTGGTGCATGAAAGTTCAAGTATTTTGATAACTTTAAAAAGTCTAATATAAGTATGTATTTACATGTATATACACATAGTTACATATGCACTCGTGAGCATAAGAGTTTCTGTATTGCTTTCTTCATTACTTTGGGATTTTGAACAGCAGTCTTTAAATAGGTTTTATTTTGGACTTTCCTCACCCAGAAAGGAAAATAAGAATGTTAAGCATATGATCTAAGGAATTACAAGGGCATTTGGAAGTGCTGGTTTTACCATATAAGGCCTGTGATTTACAGCTTCTAATCATGAAGTGCATTTTAAAATTACAGAAGGCTTTAGTGGGAGATGAGAGAGACTGAAGTAAAAATGAAGCTGCGAATATACACTACTTTACTTAGTTTAGGTAATTTCCCAGTGTGTTTGAACTATATTGTAGTGTTCCCAGTGTGTTTGAACTATATTGTAGTGTTCCAATCCAAATTGCATTTGCAAGTGTTGTCATGTATTAATTCACATCATAGTTATTTGTGTAATTATATTTACTGGCTTTGTAGCAAATTGCTTTTGGAGTGACCTAGTGATTAAAATATAGTTTCTAAAAAGTACTGTTCATTAAGCTTAGTAAATATCCTAGATGTGTTGACTTCAACTGATTAACTAGTCATTTGTATCACAGGAGAAAGAACTTCTATTTGAAACCTGTTATAAAATACTCAGCTTGTGGCGTACTAACAGTTTAGCCCAAAGAGACACCCATGGTAATATTTTAAAAAAGCATGAATAATGATGAAAAATCTTATATTATCTAGCTATAAGTGAGACATTTCACTTATTTAAAAAATACAATACTCTGAATTTTATAATTTGTGCTACAATGCTCTTTAACCACTTGTTCTTGTTTATAGAAAACCAAGTGTTGCTGATTTTACCATCTGATAGTCATATTGAATTAGGTGGAAACTCTGGAATTAGGAATATTTCTGCAGTAAAGAAAAGAAGCACAAAGTAACAGTGACCCTTTGTAAGGAAGAATGTGATGCTCAGCTGGCTGTGGGCCCCAGCTGTAAACACAATGGTCTGGTTTTCAGAATATTCTTGCAAAAGATTGGATGGGTCCATGGGAATGTGGAGTCCTGGTATATTGACATGACCCCAGGGACCCTGGCCAAGAGCTGAAGGGGACACACTTGGACCTGGTCTTCTGAAGAGCTGTCTTGTGCTCAAAGAAAGAAAGAAGAGTCCTCCAGGAGACCTGGCACTATGCAGCGGTCAGAGTGACCAGGCTGGCTCAATGCAACGACCTGCCGTGTTAACCTTCTGCTTTAAGTAGTCTTGAAGGCCACATCTGTATTAGTAAATGAAGCGTACTTGAGAACAGCCCTAGATATGGTGGCCAAGGAGTGTGGGACAACCCACATCCCTGCAGCTAAATGCCTCCGAAGTTCCTCCTGGAAAAGACTCTGGGAAAGCTCAGCTCTTGAACTGCGCCCAGGAACTATTTGGGAAATTGTTAGCTGGCAAAGAAGAAGTAGGACCAAGGACCATTCTAGCAATTTATGAGGACATGTATTTGTGTTCCTGTGTCTGGGAAAGGTTCTGGGCTTTAGCTGGGCTGACTAGTGTAGGGCAGCCTACTTTTTTAGAAAAGGTTCTGCTTCCTAAGAGCTGGTAAGTAGAGAAAGGAGGTGCTTTTGCTCAATTTGTGTACCTGCATCTGAAATACAAAGTAGATCACGGGTATGTTTAATTAAGCTTTTACTTTCTGAGAATGTGTTTCACTTCTGATTCAGTGTAGCCATACTTACTGAGCCAGTGGATGCAAGCTAGTAAATTCTGCTTATTAGGAGGAATGTCTTTAAATCATGGAGATTTTGAAGTAAAGAGCCTTATTGAAATGTATTGGGCTGATGCTCATGGCAAAATTTTGGTCTCTCTGAAGCCATTATAACTCCAGTGGAAGTGAGGTTTGGCCCTGCCGCAACTTATTGTAATTAAACCTCTAATCTTCTAATGAAAGAGGTTAAAGACAAAGGCTTTTATGTAAAGTTTTTTTTGTTTGGGTTTTTTTTTTTTTTTTTGGTAACTGTAGTTCCCTGCTGTGAGAGTTCTGCAATTTAATTTAAGCATGAACTACCTCAAGCCTTTCTGAAATAGCAGCTTGACTGCAGTTTAGCTCAGGCATCCCTGCAGACAAGGCTCCCAGGAGAAAAGGCCTGAAATATCTTGAGGAAAGATTAAAAGCTTCAGTAATGTTCCATTAAACCTTGCTGCTTTTAAAATAAATGGACACTTCATTGCTATAACACATTTTACCTGTAGACATTCATTTGGTGTCTCATGTTTTTAAATGACTTTGCCCCCATATTGCAGTCAAACCTTAAGATATTACAGGAAAGAAGAAGAAGAAATGTATATAATGACTGGTAAGATCAGTAACGATAAGCAGAATGACTCAAGCTCAAATTTTAATTTCATGTGATGCTTGATGTGGTTTCAGGATGTTATTGTGGTTGTTGCTTCGTAGTATCAATTCATTAAAATAATTAGATGTGGCCTGGAAACTAAAACCATTCCACCTATGTCTTTCAGAGATGGTCAGATTAAAGTGTGTGGGTTTTGTAATAAGCACAAATGGATATGTGCTAAGTATTTTAATGGAAACCTGAAACCACAAACCATTTTCCTGCCTGTATGTTTTATAAGCAAAGCAGTAAAACTTGTGATAGATTTCAGACTCCCAGATCTTTCATTCTAACCTGATTCCTGATTTAAATGATTTTAGGTGAATATATGGTTTTAACCTCAGGACTAAATCTATTACAGTACCCCTCAATTTCATCAATATTTGTGTTAATTATTAGTGCTGTGGTAGCAAGTGTAGACCCTTTTAAGCAGTTAATACATCTTTGTTACAGGTAGTGTGCACCTGTATAAGAAGGGGTGGGGGCTCTATTCCACAAAAAGTTAAAGTATGTTGTCTTAGTATTTTTAGTAATATGGAAATAAGTAAAACTTGGAAGTCCCACTTCAGCTGTTGCTCTGAAGCTTTGGGCTTATATGAGCCTGACATTCAGAAACAGGGATAACTGAAATCACAACAGGAGTTTTGCAGGAGGTTATAATATACTCCTGTATTACTGACTGTATAGGCTCTCTTACAAGGCTTACTTCTGTATATTTGAGTCACTCCAGTAATATTCAGGAGTCATTTTTTCTTCCTCTATGTACTGCTTTTTCTACAGGTTGCAGTCATTTTTTTAAGTAACTGATTTTGGGGAATGTGGAAGGCAATATAATTCCTGAAAGCATTGAGGTCCTGTGACTACTTTCATTTTCTTCAGAAATTATTTCCAAAATCTTACCTCGTGTTCGGTAAAGTCTTGTCCTCATCGTGGCAGGTTTGTGTCTGTCAACTATTGGCTTGTGGTTCCGGTGGGAAGGAGCAGCTACAGAAAGAGTAGTTGCGGACAGAGAGATGATCTTGGAGATTGTAAAGGTCAGTCCCGTGACAGAGTCCAATTAGCTGGGGTGCACTGTGCATTTGCCTATTTTTAGTGGGGAGTCAGTGCAGAGATTGGAGCCATGCTGTGATATGCTCATGGTGGCCTCAGCTGGTGGGCAGTTGCACTTGTATCAGATGGGGCTTTCTCAGGAACATACAGTTTCTGTCTCTGCTTACCTGTTGGAGTAATCTAGCACAGGAATCAAATATGCAGGTATTCACGCCAGTCAAACTGCTTCTAAAACTGACCAGCAAAGAGCTCTAGTGAGGCCACAAGTGGGAAAGGCAGAGTGTTTGGATATTCAGTTACTAATGGACTTGAAAAGCTTTTAGGAGAAGCCCCTAATAGAAAGGGGCATTGTGAAGAAGGTAGCTGGAGCCAGGAGTTTTCCACTTTGCAGTTATTGCCTTTACTGGTCAGCTGCTGACCTCTGCCAGGCACTGAGGAACCTGAGGGATGGGTCTGTATACCACAGGTGGGTATGGACACTCAGTGATGAGACAAAAAAGTATTTTCGCTCTTTAAGAAGAATCTGCCCTCCAGATAAGTGATAAAAGTTCAGAGATGAATAACTGATCTGATAAAATCTTTATAGCAATAGCTGATGGACTCTGCCTGGGCTCTGTGGGTAGGGGCTGTGTCTAACATTTTAACATACTTACCCTCTTTTTTTTTTCCCTTCAGTTTTAATTTAGACCGGGGTGTATAATGGACTCATACTGACCTTTCCAAATTCAGCCTTTCATTTGGCTTTTTGTTTTCCTATGTTTTTCTTTTCTCCTAAAACTGAGGCAAAATGTCGGAAGTGGAAATATTTATGAGAGCTATTTAGAAATATAGAAGAATTCAGCTCAAATGAGTTGTGATTGAATAGTCTTCACAATTGCTGTAGCAGGGAAACTTAATACAGAGTTGCCATGGAGACCGGTTCTTTGGCCACTGGTCTAACACATTAAAGCCTTTTAGTTCAGCAATATGCTATTTGCAGATGATGCCATACATGATATTAACAAGTTGTTTGCCTCCATTAAGAGGAAAATATCTCTTAAATTACAGCACTTCTCTTTAAAGAGGAGATATGCAAAACTCCTTGAAGTTACGTGAATACTCAGTGACCTGCATGATATCAGTTCATGAAAATACTGTGTAGGAGCAGTACATGTTTACTGCATCGAAACTTAGCCAGTCATCCCAGTCAGTGCTATTGAAATGTAAGTGAGATTGAATGGAGGCTGACAAGGTGTAAGTCTGGCAAACCAACCTTCTTCCAAGTGAACTCTTTGCTCAGTTTTGGGGTGATCTGACCTTTTTTCCCATTAGCTTTATTCCAAGTAATTCTTGAGTGCAGGGGTGCTTTGAATACGAGGCTTGCGCTGTAGCATGAGGAGTTCACTTCCCCCTGAAAGGTTTATATTTATCACTGTTTAATGAAATATATATATTTTTTTTCTAAATGGCATGCTGTATTTTTACCATGTGACCGTTGCACACAGTTCTGTAGAGTACATTTAATGGAATAAAAGGAAGCACACTAAACAGAAATGCAGAAACTCAGCAGAGGTAAACCACCTAATAGCAGTGCCTGTAATGAATTTCCTAACTAACTGGCCCCCTTCATAAACTGATAACATAGACAGAGACGGCTATAAAGGCCCTTGATGAAGCAATGGACAGAAACAAAATGAGAGGCAGAGCTGTAGCTATCAAAACCCATTCTGGTCAGGCAAGAGCCTGGGGCACTCCCTGTAATGGCCTATTTGCTGGCTAAGTCAATATTTCATTCCAGCAGTCCAGCTGGACTGGAATGCTAAAATACAGAGTTCCTCGGTCCACCAATGCTGTTTCAAATAGAGTCTGAATAACATTGGGATCCTTTAACTTTAGGAGGTTAGCATGAAGCTTTCTACAGAACAGCGATCAGGCACAAAGGTGACCCAGAGAGGCCAGAGGCTAGATCAGGACATACCATTGTCATGGTATGCCATTATTTCACTGGTATCTTGTACTGGTCGTTCCCGCTAGAGTGTAACGTCATCCACACTAGTTAGTATTTTTTAGGAAGAAAGATTTATTCTCCATGCAGAAATTGAGTCTTCAAATGTTAGTCACTGTTGTGGTATTTTTAGAAACGTCCTGTGGTTCCTGGCACAGATTTTGGGTTCAAGAGTTTGGGAAAGCATGTTAGTATCAGTATGAAATTTATGTATATTCCAGTATACACAGATCTTGCTGCTGTTACAGGGACAAAATTCATACTACGGTAAATGATACAGCTATATGCTCTTGTTTGGTCAGTTACTTTCTTAAGGTTCTTTGGCACAAAATGGCTGTGGTTTAAGGATGTGTAGAAATGCCTTTGGAACTTCTCTTTGCAGAGGGGACATCATCTTCCCTCTCTGGAAGTGATGTGGTTCAGCTCACCCCTCTTCCCACTATGCAGAGTGCTCTCTACAAGCCCCCCATTTTAATTTTCATTTTCCACATTTGTCTGCAGTTCGTTTAAAGCCAGCAAAATGTATAAATAAATCCAAATGTTCCTTTCACTTTGTCCTACACTACACTAATTAATAGAGCTAGTTGATATATTTTCAGTTTGTCACAATACGTCATTTTGCTGAAGTCAAACAAGAATGGGAGTCTGAGCCTCACTACCATGCATGAGGATTAGCAAATTAGCAATGTGAGACACCTACATTCAAATCGTGAGGTTGTGAATAATATGGGGTGTAAGATTCTGATATAAACTAAACAGATTGCAGCTATGGATGATTTTTCACAAAATGTGAAAAATAAGTATAATTTCTCCAGAAAATGTTTTCTTTATTAGGGTCTGTCTTTGAAAGAAAGCAAGACTTTCAAAATCTTTAAATGTGGGGAAAAAACCCAGAGCTGTCACCTTCTCAGCTCTAGTAATCATCAATGAATTCCATTGCCATACTGATTATTTTTTTTAACTAGTTACATGAGGCTTGTCTGAAATTCTCTGAAATTTTCCCTTATATTCCTTGATATAAATATAATTTATATTTTCAGGGTTACATTCCCAGTAAGCAAAAATGCTAGTACTCTGGGCTTTAAATTGGGCCTCAAAATACAGAGAAGTGATCAATTTTTATAATGAGGTCCTTCTCCTGAAAAAATTCACAGAAAAAATGGTCCATTGCTGGTATCATGAGATGCGAAGAGCAAAGAAATAATTTTTTTCCTTTGATAACCTTTATATTATCTGAAGTCTTCAGTGCTAATAAAGGTGATACACTCATTCACCTAAATATTACTGTATTAGAAACAATTTCTTAAAAAGAGATGATACTTCTTATTTGTTAGCACCTTTGGAATATGCTGCAAAGCCTGTTGAATCAGTAGCAGTACAAAGATTTTAGTAACACATGGAGATAAATGAAGGTCATGGTTGTATTTTGGCATAGAGCTGGATGGATGTCCTGGTTTCAGCTGGAATAGAGTTAACTTAGTACCTAGTAGCTGGTATAGCATTATGTCTTGGATTCAGTATGAGAAGAACGTTGATAACACACTGATGTTTTCAGTTGCTGCTAAGTAATGTTTAGACTAAGTCAAGAATTTTTCAGCTTCTGATGCCCAGCCAGCGAGAAGGCTGGAGGGGCACAAGAAGTTGGGAGGGGACACAGTCAGGGCAGCTGACCCAAACTGGTCTGCGGGGTATTCCATACCATGGGACATCATGTCCATTACATAAACTGGGGGGACTGGGCCTGGGAGGGATCTCTGCTTGGGAACTAACTGGGCATCAGTTGGTGAGTGGTGAGCAATTGCCTTGTGCATCACTTGTTTTGTGTATTCCAATTCTTTTATTACTATTATTATTTTCATGTTATTATTGCTATTAGTATCATTATTAATTTCTTCGTTTCTGTTCTATTAAACTGTTCTTACCTCAGCCCACGAGTTTTACTTTTTTTCCTGATTCTCTTCTCCATCCCACTGGGCTCAGGGGGGAAGTGAGTGAGTGGCTGCGTGGTGCTTAGTTGCTGCCTGGGGTTAAACCACGACAATGAAAAAAATGCCTGGGTGGTGTCTGGGCAAGGTGAGAGGGAGGAGGATCAGAAGCAGCATATCGCTGCTCCTGTGGCCGCTGCTGGAGGAGGATGGGGAGGGTCTGCCTCCACTGCAGCTGACTGCATCATCTTCCCAGGCATCCCGAGGGCCTGGGGGAAAAGGAGGTTTTGTCTTACTGCTCAACACATGCACTCAGCAAAGGGAACTTCTGCTTCCCAGTGTCACCCCAGCTGACAATTGAAAAAGAGAGTGGGCTTCAAGACTGGTGGTTAGCTCTGGTTGCTCTTTATACAGTACTTACTGCTGCAAATGACTATGACACCCAGGAGGGACATCTCTGGTATCTTAATCAAAGAGATGCAACGCAAGTGCCCAGCTCTCTGGATATTGGGACCCAATCCTGTAAATTGCTGTGCACTTGCTGGGGAGCACTCAGCACTTCCCTGAGAGCTGGCATCAATGAGAGTTGGGGCAAGGGCACCTCAGTAGCCCAAGGGACCTCAGTAGTCCCAAGAGATGCTGAGCAACTGGCTGGCTGGCTACCTCCCTCTTCAGGCCCAAGGGGCTATTGAACAAGTCAAACTCCTGCAGGGAAGATCAAAACCTTCAGAAGGAACAGAAGAAATTATTCAGCTGCCTAGGAAAAAAGACAACCTTGAATGATTAAGAGCTGTGTGTGTGTGAGAGAGAGAGATTAATAATCACATGACTGAGCATAGTACCCGATACAATACATAATTCATGAACTCACAGAAAAGAATGATTCACCTCTTCTTGAAAAATTATTAAGAAAGATGCCTGGTGATGCTAAGAATTCACCAAAGTCCGTCATTCTGAAAGAGAATGAAAACATGTCTGTATTTGTATGTACTTACAGATACCAACCAAGATTCTTATAAAAAGGGGAATGAAATACAATGTTTCAAATAAATGTCTCCTATGTAATCATCAGAAACTCAGTTTCCAAACCCCCCCCAGTTTCCAAAAAAATCTTAATTTACATAAGAACTAATATAGCCGTAAAGCAATCCACAAATGAGGCAAGAAAAATTCACCACATATTCATGAAATAAAGCTTACAGTTTTTGTTTTTCAAAAGAAGCTGAAGAGGTTCAGTCTCTTGTCAGGAATGGTTGGCCAGTGCTGTGTTCCTTGTACTGAATTGCTTTGCTTCTTCCCAGAAGGACAGGAAATGTGTTTCCTTATCAGGTTATAAAACAATACTGGAAAATTTGCAATTGTAATTAATGGTGGCTGAGGTCAGTAGTTCAGTAATGTGAAAAGCTAAATTCGAGATGTGTTGGAAGCATTTTGCAATGTACTTGCCCCAGAATATTTTCATTTTCTTCTGTGCCAAATCAAATTAATCTGAGAAAACTCTCTCCCAGATTATATACTGAATGAAATACATAATTTGGAAGTATTAGGGATAAAACACAGCGTTTTTCTTATGAGCTAAAACATTTCTTCTGTCCTGAATTTCAGTGTAATGTACCAATTATTTCAGAAAGCAAAACATACCAGTGTGACTCCATGGTTTTTGCAAGGGCCAAGCAAAAGACAATCGCAAATGAGTCTGAACCACCCAGTGCTGGGAGAAGGTCCTTTCTTTGTAGACCATGCTTGCTACCAATAGGAATTTTGTGGCATTTTGCACCTGGTCAGGATTGCATTATTTCAAGGAGAGGGACTGTCTGTGCACCACTACAGGCCATTCTCAGCCTTGGCATTTCAAGTGGGGCCACGCTGGGAGTGCAGTAGTCATCCAGTGTAGGATGATGTTCTGAGAAGTGCCTTTAAAGGCAACTGAGTTATGTATAAAAAGATGACAAAATGACTGTGTGTGGGATGTTGTCCTTCCACAGGCAGCAGAACATCTCCCTATAGCTCTGGAGGTACACATTAAATGGCAACAAAGCTTTCAGGTAATTAGCTCTTTTCTCACCAGTTAGTATCACAGGAGACAGCGGATTAAATGCAGTGTGTTATTTGGGTGAGGGAGAGAAGCATTTCCCCTCATGAAATTAAAATTTCCTAGGGATTTTTTTTCTAATATTTGTTCTAATAAGCTTGTTTGTGTGAGTTTGTGCATATGTCACATTATATGTCACAATAATAGTGGAAAGTTGTTTATAACACTCCCCCAATTTATTTTATATGATAGCAGCTTAAATAACTACTTCATTATGAAACAACAGATGAAGGTCCCCTTTACAGTATCATGCAGATGAGATACTTAGGTGCATATAGGTAATACTCACAGAGGAATTGTATATGTGCTAAAAAGCAGGTGCTTTTCCTTCAAATTTGTGGTTAATGAGAGACATCAAACATATGATGTTTGCCCTGCTAAGCATTGTTTGTTAAGAAAGAAAAGGTTACTAAATGTTCACACATCCTCTAGCCTAGCTGTGTGACTACACAGAGGTCAAGACCGTTGTCTTGACAAAAGAGCACATCTCTTGTGGAGAGCGAAGACCAGCTCTAGTATTGTTGTATTTCCTCCTGATAATGGTAATTACTTTGCTTTGTCCGCTTTGCATTGCTTTTTCCGAATTTAACTAGATGAAAGCCTTCAGCCAGTAATAATAGCCAGCTTTCTTTTGGATCTCTGCCAGCAGCAGAGATTAAGTTAAAATGTTTTCTTGAGAGAGGACCACTGTATAGTACCTATTATGCATTATGTCCTTGGAACTTGACTGCAGTAATTGAAAAAAAATCTCCAATTTATACCTCTTTCTGTAGCTAGTCACCTCATGGGACTGTCACAAGTGAAATTTTATAACTGTGTTTCATGGGAATGTAAAAATAGACATAATAAAATATCTTACAGTGAATTAAGCTAACTAGAATGAAGGGACTGGTTCCAGAATAGAAGTGTTCACACACGGAATTATCAGGAGTGCCTACTGAGCTTTAAGCGCACACCCAACATTAATCTTTTTAACTCTTCTGGCAGAGAGAAGACCTAAAAGTTCAAGTCTTTTTTGTTATGTAAGTTAATATTGCTGAGCAAAAGGATTTCATAGTGGCTTCAGTCAGAGACCTTTGAGAAGCTGCTGTATATGCTCAGCTCCATCAGGCAGATGGAATGGCTCTTTGTTTACTAAGAGATAAACCAGAAGAAACCATCATCCAATGCCTGGGCTGTCATGGTGAAGCTGGAAGATTTCCATGGCTGACAGTTGTGGGGTGCAGGGTTTTGATGACCTCTATCTTCCACCAAATTGAGATATACCTGGAAGTCAAGAACAAACCAGCAGAAAGCATTATTTGTCTTTAGATAGAAGAGAAACAGTGCATTTCAGGTATACATGTAATGAAAAAAGAAAAGCATAAAGACTATGAATAAGAAAGTGGCCTTTTACATTAATTCCTACCAATCTTACTGTTGGTATTTTTTTATTTTGGTTATATGAAACAATGCTGTTTGTGTAGTTTAAGGGTAAATGGGCTGCTTTACCCTGCTTGTGCTAAAGAAATACCTGGGTTATTTGTAGCAACAATCAATTCAGGATCCCTACTTAGAAATTTTTCAGCAAGGTATGAACATTCACTAAATTGCTGAGGTTAAGGGCCAAAAATATCCACAGAATATTGCTCCACACTTGTACGCCTCAGTAGAGATGCAGCTATAATTAAGTGCTACTGAAGCAGAAACTACTAAGTATTCATGACTTAGTTCTTCACCCAGTGAAAGCCGGGAAATTCGATGCAGACTCTCTGTTTAAAACCTTAAACCTCTTTTTCAGTTTCTTATTTAAAGAAAGAAACTAAAAGCAAATATATCAATTTACAGGATGTGTACTTTAGAGTTGTGTACTTTATTTTTGTGTTATCTCAGACACATATCTATGGTAAAACAGGTTAAACACATTGCTCCTGGTGGCTTTCTGATCATCTCTTGTATCAAAGACACTTGCAGAAGTGCAAAGTCAGACTATGCTTCAGGAACTATAAGGAAACAGAAATTACTTTTTCAATGGGATGAAGTATCCAGAAGCTTTCCATACATTTTCTGAAGTGAGCAAGAGTTTAGAAAGAAGCACATTTTGATAAAATTCTTGGCTGAAAATCTGTCTGAATTTGGATTAACAAAGTCCAGCTTTTTACATGGAATTTAAACACTGTTCCTTGCAATGTTATTACTGAAATAAACCTCAGTGTACTGATGATCTACATAAAGTTTATACACTTTGCTGTTTGGGAATTTCTTAATATATACATCCTAACTCTGCTGTGAATACTGTAATTGTCTTAATTTGCCTCAGTTTCTTTTTTGTTGTGTTGCATTTAAATTCAAAGTGTTGGTAACATATGAATGATGTTAAACTCTGAGGATCTTTTATTCTCATGGAAGCTGCTTTAACAGAGAATTGATTATTCTCTTGAGTAAATCAGGATTTCAAGTGTCATTGTGCTGGAAAAGCCTATTTATACATAGGATTTGCCAACATCCCATTTGTTTCGAGCAGCAATGCCAAATAGCCATAAGTGATGGCAGAACTCTTTGGTTTGTTAAAAAAAAAAAGAAGAAAAATTATCAGAGAAATTAGTTTAAGACCTATATAATTAATGTCTCCTGTATAATCCTCAGTAGGATGTTGTGCATTCCAGAGTACATGGTGATCTAAGGAATTGCTAGGGCCAATAGTCTGGTTCCTTTGCCCAGAGGAAAAATAGATCCAGGAAACAAGAAACTTGGAAGCAAAGCTGGAGAAGAAAGGCATTTTGTAGTATGTTTAAAAAAAAAAAACAACCCAAACACAAAAAACTTTAGTTGTTTGTACAACTCAGAGTACATTATGAACTTACTCCTTCCGTGTACCAAAACATATGATAGATAATTTTCATGGACAGCTAGAATCCTTGGACATATGAGACCTCTAAGATCAGCAAATTTAGTTTTACAGCAGAGGCTTTTCCTCGAGATCCTCCCCTTTGCCAGTTAGTGATTCTGCAAGGCCCGCCTGTTCAATACACGACAAGCAGATGAGCTCACTGTCTTAACTTCTAATGCTCTACCCAAATTGCACTGGCAGACTGCTGCTAGGCATAATCAAATCTGAAATAACTCTGCTCCACAGGTGGGACTGAGGGACTCCTGGCTGGCTCTATAGTCTTCTTTAAGTATGGCTATTCATTTTCTTATCATGGTAATTTGCTCTTTATTGTTACTGCTACAATGGGAGAGAAGACCAGAGATTTTTTCCCTCAACTGTAGATGAGTGCATTGGGGTTAGGGGATCTCTCCTACCTTTTTGAAGGCTGAAAGATGGTGTTTAGATGCCTTTCCCCTTGCCTGAGGTAATGCAATGCAAACCAGAGTGAGCCATTTTGGAGCCCAAAGTGCGATTCAGTGTATGGATGCAGTGCCTGAATCTAAAACTGGGGCTAGGCAGACCTTCACTGAATGTGTTGTTCCTCTTTGCCCTTTTTTCCAAGCAAGTATTCACCAGTCTATAAACTCATCAGTTTATTTTGTACTAAATCATTGTACTTATTTAGTATTTTATCCAGCTGCTTATACATTTCTGTTATGGTTATCAGTTTTAGACTTCTATATTATAGTAACATAGTTAACAGGCCATTTCAGACAGCTTTTGTGTGATCTTTTTCCCAGCTAATAACTGAACCCAGGCCCATTGCTTATCCAATTTTTTATCCTGTGTTTGTTTTATAGTTCATTTAACTGATTTTTTTTTCTATTGTCCACAGTCAGATGCACTTCTGAATGCTTAAAGAGGTTTTGCCTTCAGAAAAAAACCATAATCCAGATAATTTCCTGGCAATCAGACATCAGTACAAAGGTTTGTTTAAGCTAGAGATATTAATGATATATGAGTTAAAGTAAGCAAGTTTGGAAGTTCAAGATTCCCTCTGGAGATTAGTATTTCAAAATTTTTCTAACTCTGTAAGTTATCCAATGGAATTTGGAATTGAAGTTTGTAAGTTCTTTAATTGTAGTATCCAAATGAAAGTGGTACAGGAATGAGATAACATTTGCAAAATGTAATTTTGATCCAATTCCAGGGAGAACATCTTGTTTTGCTACAGATGTGCTTTAGTACTAATTGATTATTGCTTTAGCAGAAAAGCTATTTAGAAGTGTTCCAAGATACAAAACTGACACTGCAACACAAATGGTATGGCATTGAGCTATACTGTGTTTTCTCTTCGTTCATCTTGCTGAAATTAAATATCGCCAGAAGAAGTGATACAGCTTTAGTGAATCTTATGCTAATGCTTTCCCAGAAAATGTTTTCTTTTCTCCTTAAATTATTGATTGAGCTATTAGAGGTCTGAAATAAAACTTTAATTAGTTGTTAGAGGCTTCACAAGGTATGACCTGCTGGAACGTATGAATGGAGTTGAAAGAGAGCCATCTGACTACAGGAATTGCAGCCATCAGAACAAGACACTTACATGGGCAGAAACTTAACATCTGTTGCAGATTTCTAGTTTTTTGGGCAAAGTGATTTTTAGCTGAAAGTTGACTGATGGTTTTTAGTTGACTGCATTATGAAGTATAACGAAATACATAAAATACTGTCTTGAATCATGTGTACTGTCATTTTGAACTGGTAATTTCACATTGGAGTGTCCCTGTCTGTCCACAAGCTAAAATTCATCAGTCTAAGGGCATGTATCATGTAAAACTGTGGCCATTGTCTGCTCCTGAGATTATTATATTCAGATGCTCTCCACTCTGTATTCTACAGCTTTTTGCCTGAGAGAGAGAAAAAATGAGCTGGAGTTTTGAAAGCAACAGAAGGAACTTACATGCCTACCTGTCACTAAAACCCACTCCTGTAATATACTTGAGATAGAAAAAAAATTTCCTACTTTTTTGTGAATTCAGATGACAGTGAGGATCAATAATTTGATGATCTGTCTTCCCGGCTGTCTGCTTAGACAGGAACATCTCTTTGCCTCATCCTATTTAAGTTTGTCATAGCTGCATTATGTGCTCCCATCTAAGACTGCAGCATTGCTCTGGTCGTTTAATTTCAGCATAAAAGCTTGGACTTAATTATCAGTATAACTGTTTCAGGAAAAGTGACTTTCAGCAGATGGGAAAATAACAGTATTAGCAATTATCATGATTTTATTGCAGGATTTGCAAAGTTTGGGAAGGTTTATTAATGATTCTGAAGTCAGATATATTGTCATATCCAAAATACCCACCACTTCTTATTATTGTCATTGGGACTTAATATTTTTTTATGGAATACAGGGATTCCAAAAAACCCTGGTGAAAAGCTAAGAGCATGAAATCTTTGTGTAGTAATAAAAAACTTTATGATAAGCAAGTAAGGGTTTATGTGCCACTTCAACAAAGGGGGATGGGCTGCTTTTCTCCAGACAGGTAAAGGAAGACACAGATAACAATAAAGCATTCCTCACTAATGATAATGCAGTCTTCTGCTTTTCTCCCCAGTGAGGTTAGGGTTAGTTTACAAAATACAGGACACCAAAGGACAACCAGGGCGGCAGAAAGTTCTTAAGAGAATAGAAAGCTGCCTGAAATCAAACTTTGAGAGCAGGAAGAGGGGGAAAAAAGTCTTGTTGAATGAAACAGGAAGACTCAAGAGAAAGGAAGAATAGTAATCAGATCATGGTGGCACCAGAATGTTCAGAAAAAACCAGTATGCCACAGCAATAGAGCTGGCTGTATAGCAGGCTTTACAGTTCACAGATTTATATATATTTTTTTCTTTTTAATTTGGCTTAGTTTCAAATTGGAACAAATCCATTTTTTAAAGAAAAATTTCTTCAGAAAGAAATTCCAGGAAAATGTTTTGGAAACACTGACATACTGTGTTTCCAAACCCACACATTTCCCCCTGACCCTACAGCTGCTAAATGGAACTGGCATTCACGGGGCAGCTCTGTGGGAAGGCGAGGTCTGCAGCTCGGCTTAGGACATTCTGGTTTCGGGTCAGCCACCATGATCGGGCAACAAATAATGGGTTTAAACTGAACTATGAGATGCTTTAGGTTAGGGTTTATGCTAAAAATTATTTTTCTGTTTTATGTGTATTTTACATGTGTTTATATAGCTATTTTTATATATATGTATACATTTACCTATTTTCTCGAAAAGTTTGTCTAGAAGGGATTGTGGAATTGCTTGTAGAGGGTTTGTATGTGCTTTTTGACTTTTTTACATCCCTGCATAGCAATTCTAAGCATAATAACAGCTGGCTTGCTTTTGTTATTTTGCTGTTCAGAACCCTTTTTAAAAGAAGTCCATAGGTCATCAAACATTTGTAACTCAAAGACTAAAAAACTGAAGTAGATAGATGACACTCTGCAATCTCTTCCACTCATATTTATTGTGATTATTTGAGTCACCTGAGGCATGCTGATGTAGCCTGGAAAGATAACGGTTAATTTTTTTGTAATGTTCCCTGTATCTTACTTTTTTTGTAATCTTTCTCTAAACACTTCCTTTCCCAAAAAGTTTGGCTTCTTCAAGCCACTCTATGATTATACTCTTAAGACCCAAGAATAGAAACAACAGCCTTTTTCTTTCTTTTTTGTGGCATAGCAACTAAGCAACACAGTTTGAATTTTTGAAATGTTAAGCGTCCAATACTCACACTTTCATGATCTACTTGTACAGAAAAAAACCCTGAAAACAAAGAACCCAACAACTTGGAAAACCATGGTTAGTTTAAAATGACAAACAAATTACAATCTGCTGGTGGATACCAGCATGCAGCAAAAGTATGAATAGCTCATGTCAATTATTGGTAATGAATCATTCACTCAGACTAACAGTGAAAGAAAAAAAAAAAAGCAAAAGATATGAAAGAATAGAAGTGGGAAAACCACAGAAATTAGAGAAAATACAGAAGGCCTGGATTTTTGTCTAGGTGTGAAATTATTTAGAACTCTTATAAATGTCGGCATGCATATTTTTGATTAAAAGCTTTAGTGTGATTTGCTGTCTGAAAAACTAACTGAATGTCTTTTACTTTAGCTAGCAAAAGTCTTCTTGTTGCACATGAAATTTGCAGTTCTTAGCTGATCAGTGTTTCCAAAACATCTCCTAATACATTCAGATTATGTGCAGAGTGTTCATTTTGTGATCTGAAGTCTGAAAAGTTAAAATTGAGAATCCAAAGAAGTTAAACTTCTGTTATGACTTGATATGTTTAGGAAAGTTTTCCCAGCTTTGTTGCTCTTTTCTATAAATAATAAAGTTCTTTATTAGTACTTCATTGATTAGATTAGGTAACTGAAATAAGTTACATATCAGCTTTTCCAATGAGATAGCTGTAACATAAGCTCTTGATAATGACTGAGATATATTTCCCTTGAACAGTGATGTCTTTGCTGGCAATGGAGGCCCAAATGCAAATAAAAGATGCTTCACAGCTCTCACTGAAATGGGCTTAAGTGTTTTTGTAGTTAAAAAATTAAGACAGGAAGATGAATTCCAAATTACTACATTTTGAAATTTGCAAAATATTTGAAGGCACAACTGAACCAACATTTAGGATGCTTTCATTTAGGTATTTATGGATGTCTTTATGTTTAGGAGGTGGAGTTACTTTAATAGAAATTTTATAGCTTTAAAACATTCCTGCAAACAAATTTCTAGGTGAACAACTACACAATTACACATAGGATTTTGCTCTCCCATTTTGAAAAATGTGTGAAAACTCAGTATTTGTAAATGTGGTTTTTTTCTTTTTTCTTTTTTTTTAAATAATTCACTCTTACAGTTCAAGTAAGTTTGGCTTACTGCTTGAAATTTGAGCTCTGTTTCTTTGTTACAAGACTGAATATGACACAAGTTATTTCCTTAGATTTCTGGTTAGGTAGATGTAAATCTTACAGTCCAGTTTATGCTGAATATGTTTATAGGAAAAGAATGGTACATTTATCATACACAAGTTTTTGAATGCATCATATGAAGATGCACTTTTCTTGAGCATTCATACTAAGGATTTATAAAAACTTTTGTAAGCAAAACCATAAGAAATTAAAATGCATTTCAGACAAATTATCTACAATGCCAATGAAAAGATTTCTTTGCCTTTAGCAGCAAGTCAGTAACATACTTGGGAGCAGAACTGTACTGTTTTAACATCTTTGTCCCAAGTTTAAATGAAGTTCAAATGAGTAGCTAATGCCAACTACCAAATATAATTGTATTAAAATGACTTAAATGAGCAAATTCAAGAGTTCTTGTATTTCTGTGTCTATAAATAGATAAATATATATTAAGGAATTGAATATAGATTAGTTTTCAGGGTTTGATTCTGCTTTTAACATGCTTTAATATTCACTTTAAAATAGGCGATTCCTCTTTATTAAGGGAACTCGCTACAGTTTTAAGGCCTACAAACTCTTCTACGCCACACTTTGCTCTGGTTTCTGAGAGACTTTGTACATTTTCAGCAGTTGGCCCTTGGCAATTTTTGCTTACTGAAATACAAAACTGAACAGTTAATCTCACATAAATATTTATAGATAATAAAACTGGCATGTAATTCAATACTTTTCTCAATTTAAAGGAAAACATTTGGTGAACTCTTGGTTATATTAATTGTGAATAACTTGGCAGCGTTCCCATTTTTTAAGGTGTCAGTTTACAGTTGCATTGTAACATAATCTTATCTGAACTCTGTACAATCTGTTCTAAGGCTAGGGAGATGAAAGAAGAGAAAAAAGAAAGGGAAAAAATGTGTTTTCAATCAATAGCTAATATATACATGCAAGAGAGATTATTTTTAGTTTTAAATGTATGTTGCTGTATTTGGAAATTCTTAGTTTAAAATGAAATGTTAAAGGGTAAGAGCATGCAAAGATATCTCATTACATTAAACAAAAATCATTTTTAAGGCCTTCATTTTCAGTGGTTGCCTTTTCTATAGTTTCACCCACCTTGTTCTGAAAAGTCTCTTGCTAGCACTTATTGTAATAATATGGATTTTTGAGAATCCATTCAGGGAATTGTAGTTGGGCTATTTTACCCTAATATACCCAAATACTATGGGATATAATAAACCCCAATGTGATTAGAAGATGGCTGTAGAGGTTGTGCTCTACTGCAGTTTGACATGAGTCTTACTGCTCTCTCCCTCAACAGGGATACATGGCCTGGGACACAGTGGTTAAAACCAAAGGAAGAGACTTCAATTGAACGAGAATCAGTCTTCCTACTGAAAGAATACTTCCTTATTGCCACTAAGATTTGGAAAAGGCAAAGCACATGGACTGGACAGAGTGTGTATCTTTAACTGCATTTACGGGTTTTAAGTGTACTGGTTGAAATTCTGGGGTAATTAATAGATAAAAATCCTCTTTGTTCTTTGGCTTGGATTTCTTACTTTCAGTTTTTAGGATGTTTTGTCCAGGTGCCTACACATTTTCAAATATTTTATTTTCTTTTAAATGTAGTCTTAAATCACAATTTCCTGGCATTGGCAGATAAACATCGGAAGCAACATTTTATTTTATATAGATGGAGAAACTGAGTTGCATCTCAAATTCTGTACTGCTTGGGCCTCAGACTAGTAATCCATCTTAAAATCAATATTGATTTGGTAATCTTAATTAAATATAATCCTGTTTATGCTCTTTTGAATTTGTGTTTTTGTATACAGCTGTATAACTTTACAATACTAGCTCTAGTGCACCTGTAACATATTGTGTTAAACCAAATACTGAGTACTAACCTTCCTTTTCCCTCTCCACTCCTCCCAAGCCTTCAGGTAGCTAGCAGCTGATAAATCTAGTTTCTAGGTTACCAGCGAACCAGATGGTAACACAGAAAAAAAAAAAAAAAAAAGAAAGACAAACCCATGGGTTTTTTCAGCACTTATTTAATTATGTTTTCATATTGTTCATTAGATAAGTTAACTTGTACTAAACCCACATTTCATTCCAGGAAAAAGATGCTGCTTTTCAAAATGTGACTAAAATACCTGTAAGGGTTTTGAGATGTAAGTTCCTAACTGTTAAAACATGCTGTCGTGCAATATAACAACATTTAATACATGCAACCATGTAATTATGCATAATAACCAGTGATCATTGTGTATGCTGATAGGAAGGATAAGGGGGGGCTGTTATGTATTTAGCTGGTCCTCTGCACCTGCAGAAAGCAGACAACTCTTCTCACTGTGGAGGAAACAAGATAATGACAATATGATATTAAATGCAAACATTAATTCTTTGGAATAAAAACTAAGAAGAAGTCTAACAATTAAGGTTTGTTATTGTGAACAGCAAAATTACATTGCGTGTCAGCTTAAAGACAAATAAAAGACTAGTGGAATGAAATCCTTAATTCTCTGTTTACCACATAGCTGCTAAATTCATTATTACTACTTTGGAGAAGATTTATATTGGCTATTTAAGCTTCTGTTTATGAAAAACTCTCTCTCTCCATATTAAACTCTACTTGGTTTCTGAAGTAAATAATGAAATCGTCAGCCTGTGTGATCTAATATTTTAGACTAAAAGAAAAACAAGCTACTGTGAAAACATAATTGTACTAATACTGGGACTCTCAGCAGTTCTTATTAGCTCAGGCGTAGTCCTGCATTAATGTAGCTAAATGGCTTTTGGACATGAGGTGGCTTGCATCCAGCCAATTTGGAGTGTGGGTGGGGCTAGCCCACAGCTTTCTACATCCAACAGTATAAGCACACACTAAGCTAATCGGTTATTTATAAAAAGCAACTTAATGTGTTTGGGAAAGATTACATTCTGCTGAAATATTTGTGCTAGCATAGGGACGTGGATACCTGCCATCTGGGGCTGATGAAAGCTGGTAAAGACTGCTCCCAGAGATAAAAACCACTGCTTTCAGAGAAGGAAGCACCACACAACACTGTAGCCGTCAAGAAACCAGTACGTGTTACCAGCATTTTCTCTATGACTTTCCCCAGTCAAGGTCTTGGGAAGAAGAGTAATTGGGAACTATTCTCTCTCACTAACAAGATTTATCTGATCTTTAAATTATTAAGGATATTGTGTCGCATCGTTTGTGCTCTGAGCCTTGGACCAGGATCTCAAGTGGAGATGATTCAACAGCGCTAGTGTTCAGGTTCCTTGTGGCATCTCAGAGGCCCCTTCTGTTGTTGGTTTCACAACTGGAGCTGTTGCATGGTGATGTTAAAATATAGCAGATACAAATACGAGGTGGAGAAAGACAGTCCTCAGTCCTCATAGTTAGACTTCGGTCAGTCACTATGGCTAATCTTTCCTTTTTGAGGGAAACATCTGCCTGGGACTTGTTAACAAATTAACTACTTTTCAGTAGTTAGCTTGGCTTCCTTAGGTACCAAACCTTTTTAAAAGGAAAATGGACCTTACACCGTAGCACTGGCAATGGATAGTGTTAGCAAGTTTCTGTGGTGGTTGGTATCAGCACTGTCACATAATTGTCACAGTAGCTATCTGAACAGTCTTTCATTTCAGCATAGTACAGATAAGAAGGCAATGAACTTAAATGCACAGGTTAAATAAATGCTTTGAAAGTAAGGTCAGATGAAATTGGCTGCAGACAAATACTGATATTGTAAGGTTAGATTGGAGCAGAGGGTCTTACTGTAGTTACTGTTTAACAGTTAGACTGCTGAGCATATACCAACAAGTGCATCAACAAGATAATTGCTTGTTTGCTGTTCAGGTCTTAGAACATTCCTGCAAATCCAGAATACTCCCACTGCAACCAACTACATTGTGTTGGATTTAAATCAGTAGCTATGTGCAGAAGCTCAGCAATGCAATCCTAACTCATTGTCATAGTCTGGACTGCTGTGATAGGTGCAGGGACAGAGTACACAAATGCTTCTATGGAACAGCCCATCTGCTTCTAATAAAGAATATATTAACAATAATTAAATACAGTAGAATCCAGAGGGAGAACACAACTCATGTTTATATCATACTAGAGGAACATTACTATATACTTAGCATTAATGTGCAATAATCATATTCGCAAACTGACAATTCCAATCAGCATTGTAGAACTATACAATTAAAGCCTTGGTGTTATTAAGAGCAAAGCTTTCTGATAGCCCACATTACAAACAAATGATTATAAATTTGAATAATGTGTTCATCATGTAATTAGCTGTTAATCAGATCATTATCAGCATTATAGCCAATCATAAAAGAAATGCATTATCTAGCTTAAGAACAGAACAATGCCCTTCAGTTCATCTACAGTCCAGTTTATATGTGAGAGTGCATATTATATCTTGGAGTCCTTGTTTCCAGAGCCTCTGATTTCTTGTCTATGATTTTGTGAGTTCTGTGTGCAGTTGAGGTAATACATGTCAGAACTGGGTAAATGGAAGTGAGACAGTAGTCCCTCACTCAGTCTAACTCCTTCAAAATGAAGAAACTGTAAAGAGGTACAAATGAAGGCTATTGGCACTGCTTATTTTTTTCCTGTCAGGAAAACCATTTTCAGCTGTGCAGATTTCCATTAGCATAAACAGAGTTTTTGGTGATATCAATTTCAAGCTTACTGTTAACAGAGTATTTTCACAAATGGGTTAAGAGATGCAAGTGTCACAGATGACTTCTAAAGCTCTATTACTCCTAAAAGGAGAGTGGACATGCTTGCCTACTTTTTCCTTGGCATTATCTTCAGCCCTTGTGTGGTGAGTTGTATTAGTTTCTTGGTCTGACTGGAGATGATCTTCCCAGCAAGATGTTTTCATTTGGACAAATCGGCTGAGCTGGTTCACCCTAGAATCACCACAGCTCAAACAAAGCAAGCAGGGCAGGGAGGCAAGATGGGACCAGAGGTTTAGAGCAGCTTAAGCAAACCTTAAAACTCATTCTGAGAGTGGTCATTTTGATGGTTTCTGACTTGCACCAAAGCCTCAGAAATCAGCTAGAGTGGTTTAATGGAGTGCAGTAGGCTTTGAATGGAAATAAACACCAGGTAGTTTCTCTAGGAGCTTTCAGTTACTTGTATAAAAGAGGATTGTAAGGCTTGCAACTCCAAATGTTATTTTATTACAAATAAATAAAATATTACTAATATATAATTATAATAATGATGGATTTTGACTGCTTTATTTGTAACTAACCATATAAAGACTAATTAACAATCTGGAAACTAATTCTCTCAGCTTCAAAGTGTGAATTAATGCTTCAGGGTATTTATCTATTAATAACATTATTATTGTTATACCTGTGATAATAAAAATAAAGAAATAAGATTTTGTTGAAAAAAGTTGTGTCGCTATTAGACCCACTCGGTACATCTGTAAAAGATTATTTTAGTTATGTAAACCTTTCTTCAAGGCTGAAATTGAAGCAAAATTTTTCAAGCTGAATATGACTGGAGAATAACTGGGTTTAGTTTATGTAATTTCATTAAATAATTAGACAATCTGAAAGAAAATGTGACTGTGAAGCAAAGGGTAATGTTTCCAAGCAGAGAAGTGATAAGCCTATTGGCTGGGATGGAACAATAACCTAACATGTCAAGGTAATTATTATGTTAGAGCAATTGTGAGTCTCTAGAAATCTCATTCCCTGGAAAAATCATGCAGCTATTGGAATTCAGTCCCAAGCACCTGAAGGGCAAAAACATTAATCAAGAAACTCAACACAGATTTGCCAGGCCATATTATGCTTGACCAAGCTGATTGCCTTCTTTAATGGTATGATTGATTCTGTGCATGAGCGGAGAGTGGTGAATGTGATATATCTTGACTTTCATGAAGTTTTGGACACCATCTCCTACACCATTTTTCTTTGTAAACTGAGGGAGTGTGGGCCGGATGATGGGACTGTTAGGAGAAAATTGGCTAGACCAACAAGTTTGAAGGGCAATAATCCACAGTTAGAGATCTGGCTGGTGGTCAGTAATGGGCTTGATATTGGGCCTGATATTGTTCAATGACCTTCAACGGTGTTGTGAATGATGACACAGAGTGTACCCTCAGTAAATCGGTAGTGGGAAAGCAGCTGACTGAGAATGTCAACACCTCAGTCTGGAGAGACTTGAATAAGTCTGAGGATTGTGTCTACAGAATTGTAAGCTTCAACATGGAAAAGTGGAAAGTTTTTTTTCATGGGAAGAATTACCCTGTGCAGACTGGGTAGTGAATGGCTGAGAGATCTGTAGAAGAGGGCTAAGATGTTACAGGTGATGTCAGGCTGTACAAGCCAACAGCATATTCTCACTGGGAATAAATTGTGCAAACAGTGAACTGGTGAGGAGATGGCCACCAGCCAGAAAACTTATTATCCTCTTTACTTGTCATTGGCAAGGCCACTCAGGAAAAGTTCTTCCCATTTGGGCCCCAGACATTCAAAACATACATAAAGAAATGGGAAAATATCCAAATGCTGGCCTACCAAGATGCTCTAGTGCCTGGAGAATATCTCTGAAGAGAAGCTGAAGGATCTGGGTTTGTTAGTCTGGTGGAAAGGAGACTGAGGGCCAGGCTAACATCTGCTTACAACTGTTTCAAGGGCAGATATTAAGACGATGGGGCCAGGTTCTTGGTAGGTCAGATAATGTAGCGAGGGCAATGGCCGCATGTATCTCAGACATTAGGAAAAAAATTTTCACTAGCAGGGAGCAAGTTTACCAGACAAGTTATAGGTTCTCCATCTCTGGAGGTATTTGAGGTTTGGCTAGACCAAGCCTTGGCCTACCTGATCAAGTGCTGGCTGTAGTTCTGCTTGGAGCAGGATGTTGTACTAGATGATCTTCAGAGTTCCTGCCCACCAACACAGTTCTATGCTTCTCAGCTTTGAAGGCTGATACTTCCATTTCAGACTTAAAGAAGGCGTTGTGTGCTGTGAGGCTTTGTTTCTTATGCAATCAGATGAGCAAATAAAACGTATCATGTCCACAGCCTTTCCTTTATTGACAAGGTTAAGCTTGTGCCTGCTGTCATCAGTATCCTGACACACCAAACCCATCTTCCAATAGTTTCATTTTTGTTTACTGTCTTCTTTTGGGACTCATGTCAGTCAGACTGTTGTAAATGTATATGAAACTCCAGTTGTTTCCTCCAGTGGTTTATTCAGTGACTTCTAGTTTATGCTGCTATAGATGATAACTGTAGAGATTTGCCCTGAGTTGACGAGAACTCAGTGGATATAAAATCAGTATTAATGTGTCAACAGTAATGATTGCAGGTCTGCATAGATTTTATGATCATGCTTTCTATTACATAGGATTGCAATGTTATCATGAGGTTAGGATTCAAGGTTTACAAAAAATTCAATTTTTTCAATAAATTTTCTTGCTTGAAAGAAAAGAGATAAAACCCACCCATGCTCCTACTCCACTACATACCTTGTTCTAAATTAATTTTTTTTAGAGACTGTATGTGATATATATAAAACATACTGTATGTGAAGTTTAACAGACAATAGTAAGTGACAGGAATCGACACTATGACAAGAGAAGGACGTAATTCATGGGAAAAGAGAGAGAGAAATATATTCTGATGATCTCTTCTACAAAGGTTTTTTTTAATATTTAATGTAATTGTACAAAACAGTGGCTTTTTTTTCCTCCCTAGTTGTGTAATTTCAAGGCAATAAAAAGAAGCATAATAAGAACATATGGAACATAGACTTTCAAAAAGAAACAGTTGGCAAAACTGTGCTTCAGATTGCTGTCAGAATATCAGCCTTACGGCAAGCTTGGAGTAGAACAGATGGGAAAAGTCAAAACTGGTAATAGTTTTCCACGCTTAACACAGGAGAGCAAGTTAACAGTCTAATTCATCCTTGGCATAAGATAATTGCCTCTTTATTTTTTCTTTTAACAGTATTTATGGCCAGGGTCTTTTTGTTCTCTCTATTTCTATACTAGGGCCAGAGAATTGCTGTAGATTACACATATGTGCTGAGGTTTCTGCATTTGACTATGGAGACTGAGGTAGGACATGAGGACTATCTGTCAGTGAAACACTGGACTCCATTTCATCCACACTGCATGAAATGAAAGCAATATGATGAATGGGAATGGGATGAATGGCTGTGCCTTGCTCCAGGACCTGTTTCCACAGGGTGCTTAGCTTTGCAAGGCTTCTTTTTAACCACTTGGATAATCCCTTTGGTTTCAGAAGCTTTTTTTCTTAGGACTTCAGTGGGACTTTTGATGGACTAAAACCTATGCATATACTTCAGTTTCTTGGGGCTTGTGCTTTACTGGAATGATGATGCACCTCTGTACTGAAATGACTTTACAGGTTCTCAGCACTTTACAAATACAACTTGAATATATTTAACCTCAAAATAATAACAAAACAGTTGCTACTTGCTGAGATATAGATAATATCATACAACAGCAGATACAGGACTACATTCTTGGTTCTTGGTGTAGGGGAGAATCTGTTCTCTACAGACATTTAAAAGCTAAAACAAAGGCCAGATGAAGAACCCAGTTTTTTGATCTCCAGTGACTGTACCAAATTTTCACCTGAATAACCGGCAATAGGCTGATTTGCATATGTCAGTTGCTCTGAAAAAAATAATTATGCAAGTATTACTCAGGTGCACTGTGCATCCTAGAGGACTGCAAGACTTCAGTTACAAGCAGCTTATGTGTGAGATGCATAGGTCATTCATGCTCTGCATTCAAGTTTAAAATGTTGAAAGATTGTGGTGTCTCCATGTACTGGTATCTGCTGTACCATGCCTTAAAGTGGGTAGTGTAAGGGAAGTGGGTGATGAGAGCTGTGAAGCTGATTGCATATGTAATACCACAGTGTAGGATCAATCCAAACGAAACAATAATGATAAACTTTGCAAAATATCACTTTGCAATTCAGATTCTGATAACTTGTGTCCAAAATAATTTAGGGACCCAACTGGGGCTTCCCATCTCAAAAGTAGATGGAGGATGTCTTTGAGGGACCACTGAAGATCTGACTGCCTTGCAAGGTAACCAGGGCTCACCTTTGCAGTGATGTCAATAAAAGCTGGGGAAAATGAGTATCTTCTAAAATTAGGCATTCTTGAATAGATGGAAGCCTTCTGGAATAGAGGTAGCTTTCAGGATAGGGGATATTATGATAATCAGTCAACAATCAGGGTCATATGCTGACTTTGTGAAAGATGTTCTCTACTTACTTATTTCACAGCAGCCTAGAATTTATGTAACTTGAAAGCCAGTCTTCCCTGGTACCCTTGCTTCACCTTGATGCTACTGTTCCTAAGAAGAACATTTTTGAAATTCTTCACCATGCATAGGTTTGATACCTACTTTTGTAAATTTTACACTTGGAAGGTAAGAATTGCATATAACCCTTGGATAATGTGCAACTTTTGAAGGAATAAAATAACTTTGTGTGCAATAGCACTTGAACTGCATTAAATTTATGTATGAAATTTAATCTTAATAAAAGCACATAGAAAATGCATAATTCCATTTGTTTGCTTTTTCTGATTACTTTTTTTTTCACCAAAACATTGGAGTCTTGTTAAATGGCTGCAGATACATGCAGGCTAATAGAACTAAAGCTATTGAGCTTTATCGAAACTTGGATCATGAATCTTATATTATCAGCTTAGTTAATTTTAAAACACCTGATTATAACAACAAAAAAAAGGATAATGTATACTACAAGCCTTCTTAATTTTGAAGCAGGAGAAAGACTGGGTATTCAGGAGCAGTTAGGATGAGAAAATGAAGATACTTAAGCAATATAGTTTAATATTTATTATCTTAGAACAGAAATGAGATTTCGACCAATGCACTGGTCCACATTTACACATATGCCTTCTGATTTGAGCCTTTCTACCATGGTAGCTCATTTGATGTTTTCAGGCTCACATGAGGAGAAAGTACTTTTAGGAGAAAGAGGGATAGAAGGAAATACGGTGATACATTTTTTGCTTTTCTCTCGGCAAAAGGAGTTGTTAAATTTTCTAATTAATTGATCATTTGTCTCAGCCAAAGATCGTTAATTTTAATTTTTATACCTGTGTGAGAGAAAGTAAATAGAATGCCATATCAAAGGTGGAAAGTAACTGATAAGAATTTCTTGGTGTTCTTCCTGGCATTGTTCTATTTCTTCCTGTGATAACTCTGAGGACAGTTAGATTTGACACAAATTCTAATCACTTCCCATTGGAAGTCATTATGAAGCAGCACTAGTTCTATATACTGTGTAGTTGTAACCATCAGAACATCTAATGTGAACTGGTAAATAGTAGGACAGATCAGTACATAATGTCTTCTGCACTCTCTCTGCTTATGTTCTTTTCTCAAATGTCTGTGGAATCAGCAGGCATGCTGTGGTCGCTATGACTGCTGTGGTGCAACCTGGAAAAATAAGGAGCATGTCCTCTTCCTTCTCTACCTTGCTATGTTGCTGCATCACATTGCTTTTAAAATTTTTCTGTCAGTGATGCAATATGCCAATTATGATGTAGTTCCTAGGAAAGAAGATCGGTAGGACTAGGCAAAAAGTGCTTTATTTATCTCAGTACATCTTTCAGAGTAATTTCTACTAAACAGGTTGAATTTCAGAAATACCATTTAGCAGGTAAATGTCAAACGATTTTATGAGAAATCTGTGATTTTGCAAACATTAATAGTTGTAATGTTGTCCCAAAGAAGTAAGGCCACGTGGCGACGTGTAAATTGAAGGAAACTCAGAAGCTGATAGCTTTGTGAAACAACCAAGAACATATTGCATCATGCATTTAGGGAGGGTTCACACTTTATCTGAGCTTAACCTTGAAAAACAAAGTGATTCAAACTGTTCCAGGATTTCTAAAAGACATAAAAGGAAAACACAGATCAGTAAGAGCCCAAATATGCTTCAGTAACTGAATTTCTAATGCTATGTTTATTTAATATATTACATTATGCTTGGTTCTTTTGGGAACATTTTACTTAGTTTACTGTTCCATTACTGTGTAGACTATTTTCTTGTAATTTATTTAACTGAGAAGCTCTTGCAAAGTACATGAACAATGACTTGCTAAACAGTCCCAGAAAAATCATTCTCAAAATATTTCTGTGCCCAAAGTCTTGTTGCTGAAATGGATGTAGGAACAAATGGAATTCTCTGATTTTCTACATCAAAGTCAGACATGAAGTGTGGAAAAAATCTAAATGCTCTGCATGACTACTTAAATGATAGGAATTGTTTTTCCTGTTTTTCCTTTGGAATATGAAGATAAAAATACCTTTAATTCATGCTAGAAGCAACTATAATAGCAGCTGCACACAAACTGTGGTTCATGCATTTTTACCTTCATATGACATTTCAAACTCTTGCATTTTAACTCGGTTTCTTGTAGAACAAACTGAAATGAACAGATTTCAAAGGAAATGAAATATTAACGGAAAAAATAGATCTGTGCCAGATGATAACATATGCCACAGAACAGGTAAGTTAATAATTGACAAAAGAGTTATTTCTTTAACACGCCGAATCATATACAGTGTACAGTTAAGAAGGAAATGTTCTAGTTTCAGTCAGTACTGACAGGTGACCTTGGTACTATTAATTTAAAAAATGAAATTAGATAGATGTGTAACCAGAGTCCATTAGTGACTTAAGTCTCCAGAAGTTAATATTGAATGAAAAACACAGAGAAATGTTGTTGGTGGTTTGGTTGGGGTTTTTTTTGTCATAGGTTTTGAGATTTGATACAAGTAATTGGTATAATTTATTGTCTTGGTAATCAATAAGGCAACATTTGGAAAAAACAGGTAGAAAACCAAGATCTATTTTTGGATATGCTGGAGGCTTACTTGTTCTGAAAGATAAGAAATGAATTTTCTGTTCATAAAATGAGCTAATACAAGGTCTTGTAGATGACTTCAATGGTTTTAAATACAAAATTTATCTGTTCTTATGTTGATCCTATAAAATGGGGTTAGTTCCAGTCTTAATGAGTATCACTCATCTGGATGGATCCATTTCAGGTGTCGATGGCATAAAACTTGCTAAAAATCAGGCTTGAATTTTTTAGGTAGTTTCTGTCCTGTATATATATGTTATTTTGCTTTGCAGTAATCAAAACCATTAGTTTTTCAGTGCCAATTTTAGCTCAGTAAAGATTCTTGGATGTCCACTTTGTGTCTTAACAGGATTTGCTGTTGTGTGGCCATAACCCTTGTAATAAGAACTGCTAAAGCTATTACATTCTATAGTAATATGGCACAAATGAGTGTACCGATTACTTCCTAAGAAAAGATAACTGCTTTTGCAATATCCCCAACAACAACATCAACTGTTTGCTCCCTTCAATATCACATACAATATCCTCTATTTGGTTTCGCCAGTAAAGGCTCTTTTGTGTGTAAATCCAACTTTGGCTTGTCATTTACTCTAAGAATCTGTTTACTCATATATTCTGAAAATCTCTTTAGCTATGGCTGAGTTTAAGATCATGGCAACCATACATGTAGCCTAAAACACAAACAGTCTTGCCAGATCAACAGGACTCAAATCTGTCAATGTAATTAGAAAGGAAATGGGCAAACATGCATATTTGTATTTCTGTTATACCTTGTATGGAGACTGCATCAAGGGTTACAACTGGCAATGCATGGGTGGATTGCAGCTTCTCATTATGCTAAAGACAGGGCAAATCATGATCAGGCCAAATAGTTTTGACTCTTTCAGTTTTTGTTCAGTGCATGATTCAACCTCTTCTCTTCAGAAGAGCTGAAAAATATTCAATTATGTTATCTTCTCCTTAATGGAGGGACTTAGTGGGACTCAGCTATTTTTTTGGACAGAGCATCTGAGAAAAAGCTCTCCACACTTTTATTGTAATGTTTACAAAGAGCCAAGTGTGATTAGGAAAGGTTTTAACTCTTCTTATTTAATAAGTTTGATGATTGGAATAATGTAACTTCTGATCTTTGAATTTTCTTTCAAAAGACCTTTTCCTCTGTTGGATTTCTCTTAGATTATTGAGGAATTACTAGAGGCATTATGAATCTTTCATGGAAAAATGATTCTTCTCTACCTTAGAGTGAATAAGAAAGGCTTTATTTCTTCTTTAACTTATTTGGCTGAGGAGCAAAGCAATTTTTGTAGTACAAGGCTCTTAGCAGAACTCTGTCACCCAAAGTTATCCTCACAGATCAACAGTAGGCTTGACAGATCTATAGTTCAAATAATAACCTTAATGTGTTGATTTGGGTCTTTGATTGACACCTATTACCTGTGTGAAATGTTTGTTCTTTGAAACTTTATCTGCACTTTAAGACTTGAGGAAAAGCGTGTAATAGAGGGATATGGTCTAAATCTACAGACATGATTGCCTAAAAGTAATTTTTGCCATGCTTATGTTATTGGTAAAAAAAAAAAGGGTGGTCTTAAAACCATCTCCATGCTATGGCTTTTAAGCATGCTGTTAAAGCAGCACATGATCTTTCAGTTCTGGTATGGTATTTCTTTATTTTGCTACTATAATATATTGCTATATGATTGAATTAATTTTGCTTAAATATCTAATTCCATCAAATTCCTGCAAATCCATTAAGAAACAAATTTTTGGTTAATAACTGAGAATGAGGTCACTGTCAGACTATGACATGCTGTCACTGCTGGTACTGATTCCAGAAAACCAGCAAGAGACTTCCTGGATGCAGAAAGTCTATGTATTGGCTAATATGTATAGCAGTTTTAAACCAGCTTCTACAAGGTAGCATGCAGGATGGTAATAACAGTTTGTCTGATTGCCCAACATGTGAAAATATTCAATGGGGTGAAATCAGGGCTGCTTACAAAGTCTGTACCTTCCCAGAGAACAAGAAAGGGAAATGATGGTTGATTAACTTTGCTTAGGACATGAGTCCTGGATTATTCTAGCCTTCTTTGCTTGCAGCCACCTACCATTGCACCATGAGTTGGTGGGTACCTCTCTGTAAAAGGAAAGATACAGAAACTGGAGTCTATGGTGATTTTAACCTCCTAACCATCAGCTGAAACCCAGCACAGGTTGACACTAGCTGGCACATGTTTTCAACAATTTCAGTATTTTAGACGACTGTGTGATAGCCTATGTAAAATTAGTTTGCCATCCTAGACGTGTAGATAAGAAAATGGGCTCTACTCAGGACTCTGAGGAGAAACAGAAAAGGGTTTCAATTCACATTTTCAGGAAGTAGAAAGGGGAAAAGAGGAGGTCACAAATCACACCTGACAGTCATGATCAGAACAGAATCACTGTTCTGGCAGTTAGCAATTGCTATATTTTGCGGTTTTCTTTTTGTGGGCAGAAGAATCCTGTCTCCAGGACTTCCTTTCAAAAACTTTCCATTGGCATGAAATTCTTTTAATATTTGGGATTTTTAAAATTAAAATCTAAACTAAAGTCACTCTGGTGTCTTCTTGCCAAGGCCCCGAGTATAATAACAGGCTGTAACTGCCCTGGCCAGCCTCATCTGTAGTTTTGACAAGTGTACTCTGCTTTTTTGGTCTGCGGGATGCCATTAAGCTCAGGCCTTTGCCCTTAGTCCTTCCCTGAGCTACCTTGTTCTCCTGTACCTGACTCTGCTTTCACTTTCTGACTTGACCTTGGATTTGCCTTGTCACTGCAAACTTCACTGAACTGTGGGTTGAACCTGGTTACCCTCATCCGATGTGCTCTAGTTTTGTTGTTTGGGTCTGTGGGACTGTGCCCTTTGTCTCTGCCCCTGTCTGCCTTGCAGTCACCTGTAGTGCCTGGCTTCCTTCCATTGTGGAACAGCCCACTTTGTCATGGGAGGCATCTGAACCCACGGTGTGGCTCAGAACCACTGCCACTAAAAGGAAGCAATGAGTGATAATGATCACAAGCACCCTTCTGCAGGGATCGAAATGCCCAGGACTTGCTGTTTTAGAAGATCTGCTGCTTGCCTGGGGTCCAGGTCTAGTATTTTGCAGTGAGAATGCTGGACTTTCTCCATCCCTTGGAGTTACTGTCCTTTGCTGCTCAGCCATGTGGGCACCAATGACACTGCCAAGGGAAACCTTGATCAGGCAAGGGTAATAACAGTCTAGGTGATGTTCTCCTTGATCCTGAGAGTCAAGGAGAAGGGCTTGGCTGAGCAGGAGCAAACATGTCCTGTGAGTAAATATCTTGCTGCATAGCTGGCATTGTGGGTAGGAATGAGGACTGCTGGGGACAGAGGGATCTATTTGACAAGGAGTTGTAAAAGCCCCTTTGCCAGCAGGTTTGTTAACCTAGAGAAGACAACTTTTAACTAAGCTTGCTAGGGAATGGAGGCTAAAATCTGAAGAGAAGGGAAAAAGGTATAGAGAACTGGGTGGGGGACAACATAAGTGGGAGGCTCTCCCTGTTCTCCTGAGAAACCAGTGTGTTTGGAGACCCACCCCAGGTGCCTGTACATGAATGCATGCAGCATGGGGAACAAGCAGGAGGAATGAGATGCTGATGTGCAGATGTGGTGACATAGCCCACTGGAGCACTGCAGTGGATGGATACAAGCTCTTTAGGAGGGAGATGTCATTCAGCAACACCCCAGCCTGGCTGATTAGGAGACTCCTGATTAAGCTTAAACTCAGAATGGAAGATGGAATAGGCTATAGGCTACCAGAAGAATATATTGCCTGGAAACATAGGGCTGAATTGCAAAAGTGGAAGCTCAGATGGAAGTGAAATTGGTGAGGGATGAAGATAGTAAAAAGACAGGCTTCTGTAGGTATATGTATTGGGTTTGCACGGCAAGCTTTTGGTAGTGGGGGCTCTAGAGGGGTGCATTCTGTGACAAAATGCCAGAAGCTGCCCTTATGTCTGACAGAGCCAATGCTAGCTGGCTCCAATACAGACCTGCCACTGGCCAAGGCCAAGCTCATCAGTGATGGTGGTAGGGCCTCATATTTAAGAAGGGAAAAAGAAAATTTAAGAAGGGGAAAAAACAGCTGCACAACAGCAGCCAGAAGAGAAGAGTGAAAATATGTGAGCGAAACAACTCTGCAGACACCAAGGTCGGTGCAGAAGGAGAGGGAGGAGATGCTCCAGGTGCCGGAGCAGAGATTCCCCTGCAGCCCATGAGGAAGACCATGGTGAGGCAGGCTGTCCCCCTGCAGCCCAGGGAGGCCCACGGTGGAGCAGATATCCACCTGCAGCCCGTGGAGGACCCCACGCCGGAGCAAGTGAGTGCCCGAAGGAGGCTGTGATGCTGTTGGAAGCCCACGCTGGAGCAGGCTCCTGGCAGGATTTGTGGCCCTGTGGAGAGAGGAGCCCACGCTGGAGCAGGCTCCTGGCAGGATTTGTGGCCCTGTGGAGAGAGGAGCCCACGCTGGAGCAGGTTTTCTGGCAGGACTTGTGACTCCATGGGGGACCCATGCTAGAGCAGTCTCTGCCTGAAGGACTGCAGCCCATGGAAGGGACCCACGTGGAGCAGTTCATGAAGAACTGCAGCCTGTGGGAAGGACTCATGTTGGAAAAGTTCATGGAGGACTGTCTCCTGTGGGAGGGTTCCCATGCTGGAGCAGGGGAAGAGAGTGAAGAGGAAGGAGCAGGAGGAACAACGTGTGATGAACTGACCGCAACTCCCATTTCCCATCCCTCTGCGCTGCTGGGGGATGAGGGAGGAGGTAGACAAATTGGGAGTGAAGTTGAGCCTGGGAAGAAGGGAGGGGTGAACAGAAGGTTTTTTTAAGATTTGGTTTTATTTCTCATTACTCTGCTCTAAATACTGATTGGTAATAAATAAATTTCCCTGAGTTGAGGCTCTTTTGCCCATGACAGTAGCTGCTGAGTGATCTCTTTCTGTCCTTACCTCAACCCATGAGCCTGTTGTATTCTTCTCCCCCTGTCCAGACAAGGGGGGAGTGATAGAGTGGCTTGGTGGGCACCTGGCATTCAGCCAGGGTCAACCCACCACAGTACAGCAGCAACAAATGGAAGACCAAGGAAAATAGAGGACCCTTGTGAAAAGGGACATGAAAAAAGCTGAAGTACTTCATGTTTTCTTCATGATTTTTTAAAATATATATATTTATATTTGTGTATATCTATATCTATCTATATATAAAAAGCGCCTGTCACCATATTGCTAAATGTTCATTGGAACCACTCTGATGGCAGAGGTAAGAAAAGGAGTTAGGCTGTCAGTACCTCAGCACTTCTATTTCCAACCAATTTACTAACCGCCCCCCGCCCCAAAGCCACAAGACCTTTCTGCCAGCCTGTCTGGCTGGTGTTTAATACTGCTACTCCATCAGGGTTGGAAGGAGGCCTATTGTGAATCGCGACAGTTTGCACTGTGACTTCTCCAACTATGCCGCAGAAGAGCGCAGGTGTTGCAGGGGGCTTTCAGGCATTCTGTGTCTCTGTGGCAGACTGGCAGACTCTGGGGGAGTGAAGTACTACCCATGCTAGAGGTAAATCAAGTTAGAGACCACTTCAGCAAAAAGAAAAGGAAGAGGCTGATGGATATAAGTTGTATCATGGAAAATTCTAAATAGATATGAGGAAAAAAATGGTTTCATTGAGCTGGTTCAAACACTGTGAGCAGATCATCTTTGGACACATCCAAAACTCACCTTGACACCTTGGCAACCAGGTCATACTGCAAAAATGGACCAAGTTATGATCCTGCATGGTCAGCTGAGGCCAGACGCTGGAATTAGGAGCTTTCTGTCTCATTTTGCTGTCCAGACGTTCACAGTAGCTGCTTGATTTTTATCTGTTTGAGACAAAAGACCTGATGGGAGAAGGCAATGAGGGCAAGAAGCATAGTGAGATGGGAAGGGGACTCTGTAATGAGAGCAAGTGAGAGGATCAATTAGCTGCCAGGGTAGGACCAGACTGGAACAGTTTGGGGAAAAGACACACAGTGACGTGCTCTTCTGGTCATCGCAGCATGGTGTGCTGAGGAAGGTGTTGGGACTAGGGAGGAATAATATGTGATCAAGAATTTAAAAATCTATCTTAAAGCCTATTCAAAAAGGAGGTGAAATTAATTTTTCAGATTAATCTAATTCTGGAATTTTCAGTTGTTTACTCAATGTTGCAGCTTTATTTTTCTTTTCACATACTTTGTGCATGTGCCTCATTTGAAGTATTCTTCAGTATATGGAAAGGTTATCCAAAATTGTTTTAAATTCAGATTACTGTGGAGTTGGGTTGAGGGTCTGGTTTCAGTTAAAGGGGAGTAAAAGATAGTAAACAGATCTAATTTAAATATACATTTTAGTGGAATTGCTTTCCTGGTAAGGATTATTTCACACATTACCATTCCCCTAACTTTTTAAAATAACATAAACAGACAAACCACACAGTAAGGGAAATTTGCCCTTAAAATAAGCAAAAAATCTTTCCTCATCAGGCTTTCAAAAATGGTATTTAAAAACCTCACTTCCCCACTATTTTAGAGGCTAAAACACCAGGCACAGATCTGTTTCTGATCATTTATGAGCTAATTACTGCACTTTGTACTGAAATAGCTGTCTGAGATTAAGAATTCTGGTTGCAGCTGTAGAAAGAGAAATTCAGAATATTAATGAAGCAAAGATTTTTGTTATCCTGAGTATTTTTATTCAGTTTTTTGTATTCTATCCTTTTCCAGTATAAACTGCAAGCGAAGGATAGAACAGCAAAACCTGAGAATGGTTATTTGATTATTTTTTAAGCTTTTGTAACAGAGAGAAGAGAAAGATATATACTTTATATTAATACTTTATATTACTGTACATTAAATACAACTTCACCACCTTAATAACACTGGAATAATAGGAACATATAAGGGGGAACAGCAGAAGAGGACAAAAGCTCTGCAAAGCTGAGACTAACTTTTTATATTTTGTCCCTTTTAAGATTACAAGATATAAAACAAATTAAGACAATTCTTTGAAAAGATATGCAAAGAATTAAACTGATCTCTTTTTTTCCCCTGTAAACTATTTATTGGGTCAACACTGCTACCTAAAATCTCTGGACATTTGTATTTTTTTTTAGTATGTATATATATGTATATATACCTGAGCAAAGACAATGTCCCTGGGGCTTTAGGCTTCCAGTGCTAGATTTCAGCCTCCGCAACCACCCACGTGCAAAGTAACCATCTGCCTTCAACTGGACATGCTGCTGCTGCTGAGACACTTTGATTAAAATTGGTGAAGCATGGCTAAGCTACCTTGCAGGAAGAAGCAGATGACTGAAATCTAGTATTTCCTCTGAACTTTATTCCTGTGATAGAGGAAGTTCTTCCTCTCAGCACCATGAGTCATCCCTGTGGCATTTGATGTGCAGCTGGTTCATGAATCTGCAGATAAATACATGTATACTCTGAGCAGCCACTTCTCCAAGGTGCTCCTCACACATGCGCAGGAGCAGCCAGGAGCAGGTTGTCCTGTCAGTGCAGGTCCTGCCGCTGGCAAAGCATTTTCCTGGGCCTCCTCTGATCAGGGCAGGAGCAGGTTCTGCACTGGCTGATCTTGGCATGCCACAACTGGCAGACAACCCCCGAGTTCCTAAAACATTTTTCTCTTAAAAGTGGAATGAAATTGCCACTAGACTGCTTTTTACTTCTGCCACTTGACTTAAAAGAAAGTTTTCTCAAAACATACTTTTCAAAGGATAAAAAGGAAAAAGAACATTATTTCAAACTTGTGACTCACAGTGGTGTTGGTGTAAGTCTCAAACTGTCAATAAAACTCAGGCTGACATACAATTCTGCATTTGTTGATAATGGAGGAAGCTGTAAAATATTTCTTGACTAAATAAACATATTTGAAAGGCCATTATTTTTTATTCTGCCATGTTTTCATAAAAAGAAAAAAAGAAGAAATATTTTTAGTGGCATTAACTATTATAGTTTTGCTTGGGAATCACAGCTTTTCCTCTTGGAAGTAGTTTCTATGAGGTGCAGTGATTTACCTGCTCAAATGCATATAATTTCTCTGGATCTCTTTGGGCTTTTAACATTGACAGAAGTGAGTTGGGCTGAGCCTGAATTATGTAATGAATACAACAGCATAGCCCAACTAGCCCAGGAAAAGTGTTTTGAGCAGCTGGACCACATGCTTGGAGAAAGCTTACCCATTGTGCGGCGGCAGAGCATTACACATCAAAAGTTACAAAATAGAGGCCTTGTCCATGCATGCAGTTATTAGAAAAATCACAGAAACAGTTTAACCACAGCACTCTGATTAAACATGAATTAAGCAAAATGGTTTAAAAATTTGCTTTGGAATGACATTTTTCTGGAGTAAAGCACTTTTTGCATGCATTTAACTTCACTATGAATACTCACATTGATTCCAATGGGACTGCTCTTAGAAATAAATTAAACACTTGTAAAAATTTGCAAGATTAGCCCTTTCCCACTGGAATTATTTTGAATATATATTGGATCAATAATGATGGGAGTAGCTCTAATTTATCTAAGAAGTATTTCTCAGATAAGATGATGTATGGAAATGTATTTCTAAAGATAGAGTTCTAAGACTCAAAACTACAGTCTAAACTTGGGATAGGTGTGCTCCACACCGTGCTTCCAAGACTCCACAGATCTGGTGTCCTGAATGTTAGATTCAGATCCTAAATTATTTAAGATGTAGTGATGATCAGGCTGTAGTTCCATTATTTGGGATATGAGAGCTTTGGAAGCAATGCTATTTTAAGGAAGACCTGCCTCTCTCCATCATATCAGTGTGTGTATATGCATGGGTATCTACATATATACCTATGTACAAATATATATGCATGAATTCATCCAATTTTTTGACTCGAAGAACAGCTCTAAAAATACCTGTACTGGCACAATATAGACGTGGTATGGTTTGAATGCCATAAGCTCAAAATGCAGCCGCAGCTTCTCCATTACAGAATTACTACTTCAGTCTTACCATGCCAAGCATTAAGGGGCTGAGCCCAGGGGTGAAACCATAATGTTTAGCAAAGACCCTCAAGCCTCTAGACCATGGGAGTTGGTTAGGATTCTGATGTGTAACACCCACTGCTAGGATCACACTGAGGTCACCCATTGTGAAATGTAAAGGAGAAGGGTTTCTGCATTTTGTTGGAAGCAAGCCTTTTTGTGAAAGAATAGTAGCAGAACATACAATGCCAAAAGAGAAAGTAAATTGTTTTGGGGAAAACTGCTTAATATCTGAACCCAGAACAGAGACTCAGGTAATAATAACTTACCACCTACAACTTTTAGATATGAAGAAGTAGAAGATAAAAAGTGAATGTGATTTCAAGTGTTTTATGGAAATACACTAAAAGGCTATCAGAAAGAAAATGAACCAGTAGAAGAAAAAAGGTTCCTGTGTACTCTGCAACTGGCCTTTAAAAAGCAATGAAAAGCAAAAGTGGCATGACAGTAATTAAAAATATATAGTATCATCTTTCTCTGTAAAGCATTGCCATCAGAGTCAGTGAAAGTCTGTACAGGGATCATTGACAATTTGTGACTTTTGAGGAACAATGAATACCTTTAAATATTCCATAGCTGCTGATAAAAATCAGGTAAAGGGATACTTGGAAATTAGTACCTGTTCTCTTTCCCTGCAGACAGAGAGACAGAATTTCTCATACCTATCTGCTGACAGTTTGATTTATATAATTGTGGTGAGGGAGTTCATGCTTAGTTTGCTTAGCAGTTGTTGTTTATTAAGAATCGAAAACAGTACACCATGACAGATCTAGCTCTATTGTGGTAGTTGCAGTCCTTCCCAAAGAGCTGACATTTACACAATAATAAATAACTATAAACAATGAACAACTATTGTATGACTGGAACCTAAAGAACATTTATTGTTTGCTTCTTCCCTGAAGCCTCTTGGAGCTTTTGTGCTTGTGACTTTCCCAGGTACAGCATTTTGCACTTGTTTCAAAGAAACTGTTGCGAGACAGCAACTGCTTAAAAGCCATTGTGCTGCTAATGTAAGAAATTGCATCTTCAAAATATCATTACACTGTTGTTGACAGTAGTTGAGTTATACTCCGTTCTGTCTTTAGCTTGCAATTGCAATTAGGAACTGCTTGGAATCACAACAGAGAATGTTTAGCAAAAAATGACAGCCTGAGTAGATTTCTGAACAGCTATTTTCTTCTTTTGTTAACTTAAACTTAAAAATTGTAAGCTGCAACAGGATATTAATCAAATCCTAAAATATATATTAATGTAAAGAACACCCATTAAAATAAATAAGAAGAAATAGCAAAAATCTATTAACAACTGCATCTATAGCAAATCTACCATGGAGGAATGAATAATCCTACTCTCACACATACACTTCCACTCTCACACATACTTGTTTGCATTATAAATTAATGTGGAAGCCTTTCATTGGTGAAATGGGAGAGCCAGTTGTTTCCAATCACATGCACAAGTGAAAGCATGGGTGTAACTAATTATGCAGTCACTTGTGTCTCAGATGGAAAAAGGATTAACTCTCCATGTGCTGCGTTTTTCCTCTCCAAATGCAGAATAGGGTCAACCAACATTTTAAGTCTTCAGATATGTAATAAAAGACTCTTAAACTCAAAATGTGAAAGAAAAGGCCTGTGAAATGTTACTTTTAAAAATGTGGTTGCGCTATGAATGGATTTCTTTGTTGTAAATTGAAACTATCCACTGGATTAAATTGATGTAAATACAAAAAGTAGTATTTTAGAATGCTTTGTAAGTATCAAAATATTTACATGTATTTGTATAATCATAAACTTGATCTTGGAAATGTTGTAGATTTGGATTGTTGTATATGGTTTCCTTAGCAATGCATAAACATTACAAATGAAAATCTGAGCTCTCCTTTTTCTTGCAACCTGACTTCAGTTTTGGAATGAGTAGAAATCATCCTTTTACTGTGTCGGGTTTTTTTCCATATTTAGTATGGTTTTATTCAATATGCAGTTCTAATATGTATTTGCTTAACTATATCTTAATTTCTTTATATCTCATACTAATATATATATTAGGAATGTATAAGGAAATTATTCTGTACAGGTCATTAAATATAGGGTGAAGATTTTCCCTGAAATGATTCTATTTAAATTGGACCATTTCTGTTTGTTTGTTTGAGTGGTCATGACTAACAAAAGCACACTTATGCTCTGTGGTGCATGCTTCTTCACATTTAAATAAATAGGCTAGAATCTCCTTTTGTGTCAAATGATATATTTGCCAAAACGTAACATTTTTGTTAGAGAAACTTGTAAGAAAAAACAAAGAAAATTAAAAGCCAGTTAACACAGGTTATATTGGTTACATTTAGCATCTTCATGAGTTTGATAAAGTAGGTATAAACTGAAAGTGAATTTGGATGTGCTTTCTCATGTAAGTGTTATAGTCATTGGGCTACAGGGTATCAACAGTGTATCTATTCAAGTCTCTCTCTTCTGTGTGGTACTCTTCCATTTTGCACACAATAATGTTCATTAAAGCAGACAGTGTGAGATATGAGTAGACATTTTAGTCTGTGGGTTAAGACACCTGGGTTCCAGTCCCTGATCTGGAAAACATTTAATAATTTATGCAAAGGGAACAGCCTCAAAAGGAAATACTGTGGAAGCCCACTGAAGGGGTTTTGCAGCTTCTAGTTCCAGGCTTAGCAGACATCTTTCTATGGACATTTTGTATGGTAGCTGTAAGCACTCCTTGCTCCTGAAAATCAGGTCTCTCGAGCTGTAAGAAGATTTCCAGAAATTCATACACAATTACTGAAGCTCTTCAGTCTTGATCGAAGAGGAGGAAAGAGTTTATGCTGCTTATGTTTATGCACTTAGCTTCAGTCAGATAACTGTACTCTGTCTTTTTTTTATAGTGAATGGAAGAAGACTAAGAGATACTTCTCTGCAGGGTGATTTGGAATGTGACTCTAAAGCAGGTGCTCTGATTTTTCTCTTTGGAACTGTCTATTAAATATCAAATTAGTTCTTGAGAGTCTATGCCTCAAGTTAGGCAGTATGACTACCCCTGCTACTGTAGTAACCAGCCTCTCCCTAACATGGGAAGCAGTTGCATATTTAGGTGCCTAAGAACTTAGCAGAATAAATGTCCAGTGGGCACATACATTAGAATTATGTAATGCTTCTAGGCACTTGAAAGGTCTCTCTTATTAAACTGTTTGGTTTTTTTCTAGCCCTAAAGAAATCATTAACTTCTCTATATGTGAACATAAATACTTGAGGGGGAAAGAAAAAAAAAAAAAAGACAAAAAGACAGATGAGACAGAGGAAGAGAGAGAGGTGACCTTCCTACTTTCTTCAGTCAGTGCCTCTACTAGAAATGCACATGGGCTATTTACTGGTAAATTTGTCCTCTCAATTACAGTAATACATTTCTGGTGCTTTTATTTTGATAGTTGTTGTTGAACCAGCTTTTGCGACTGAACTTTTCAGGGAGATCATAAACATAAGACTGAAGAGCAGAAGGAACAGGGGAGAGGACAGAAGTGTTTTTCACAGCGAATACATTTCTCTGATGTTACTCTTGGAGTATTTACTGAAAGGCTTTCCTTTTTGACTGCCCCCTGATACGATGAACTATGATAAACTTCTGCTATGACAGATACCAAAACATACTTGGGGGACTACAGGAAGGCAGGGACTGTATGATTAGCATCACTTTCATGCCCATTGCCTCTGAAGAATCCAGCAGTTCTCAAATGGGAATTGCTTCAGTTTTGCTGAAGAATGTTTCCAAACAGCAAGAATTGGAAAACACTGCCATCTCGTGTCCGAAGGGTGAGGAACAACTGGAAAAGACAAAAGGGTTTACTTCCTCATCTGCCTATTAGATTTGGCTTTCTATCTATAATAATAAAAATATCTTCAGTAAAAAAATGGAGTCTTGAAAAAATAGATAGTTTGTGAGACTTCGGACCTGGGAGAACTGAAGAACTTCTCCAGATAAATTTGAGTTTTCCTCTGGCTATGACTTTTACGTTACATTCCGAAGTTCAAAATATCAGTGTCAGGTTTTTAATTCTGGAGTTTGTAGACCCATCTGGTCAAATACAGTTTGAGCATGCTGACCTGATAGAAACAATGCTGCTGGTGCACGGTATCTGTAATTTTCTGAGAATGCTTGTGAATGCTAGTGCTTTGCAGGTTTTAGCTGAGACAAATAGGTGGTTTAAGTTTTTAGAAGTTCTTTGCACTTTATTTTAGAAAGTTCTGGCATTTGGTTTCTGACTTCCAGTGATAAGGGACTTCCAGTGCTTCAACTGACTCTAATAATTGCAGGGCTGAGGTCTTTGTGATGAATCCACATTGACTTCAGCAGAGTTCTGTGCAGTTTGGTAGAATCCAAAAATTTAGGTGTTAATTTTGTTTGTGAGTTAACACTTAACAATATCTTATCAAGGAAAAATGTGCTTCCAATTTCTGTCTATTCTTTCCAATGTTATCTGTGAATTTTATTTCCAGGATATGATCCTGTCTTAATTATGGCTATTGGATTTCTCTCTGTAACATCTGCCTTCTCTGACAGGTAATCTGTTCTCTGTCCAAATCCCAGTGAAGCCTTCAATCCATAAAAATACTTGCTTAGTTCATTAGTATCCTAAAACTGGGAGAAAACTAGAGCCTTTGGGTACAGCAATATCTCTTAAAATAAGGTGTTCTAATTTACTAGTATCTTTACTACAACATAAACCATAATGTTGTTTGGGAATACTCTCATTATAATGTTGGAGTTCCTAACATTTAAATGTAAATGTTAATCTTTTTTTCTTCCCATACATCTGTCATCCATTTTTTTTTCTAGATATGCTGATAAAATTCTTGAACCAAGGAAGACAACTTCTGATTCGGTCCTTATACTGACCACACTAATCCACAAATAATGACAATAATAAGACATGAATTTGAGTCATCAAGGACTAAAAATTTTAAATGGCAGAGCTCAGATCAAACTTAAACCCTCCAACACTAAACTTAAAATACTCTCAGGCTGTTGATGTATCAAGTCAAAAAAGAAACAAAAACTGTATTGCCAGAAAGGAAGTAGTCTGCCAGGCAGTAAGGAATGCCTGCTTTGCATTTAATCCTTCAGCATGGACACCATCTGAAAAGTGATACTTTGACAGAATTGGTGGTGGCATGGTTAATTGCATATGATTCTTACTGCTGTATGGTTGAAACCGTGTTGTGATCCCTAAATACAGAGGGAAAGAATAACAGAAGAAACAGGAAAATGTGTTACAATGTGTAACATTGTGATAGAAGATAGGATAGGAATTTCAGCAACTGAATTTTGTTTGTAAATGGGTCAGGAGTGGATTGGAAGACCTTGACTCAAGGTTGAAGAATCCTTTCTGCTCATGTACATTTCTCTGCTTTTATTCCTCTCAGCTCCACATTTTGTCATCACAAGAAGAATGTTGAGTTATCTCAGAATTTGAGAGCTGTGATAACAATGAATGGAATTCTCTTTCAAAAAACCAAAATTTCTTGCTTTTATTTAGCTGCAGCAATTCTTCATGTGTGCTGGAGAGTACCCTAGGTCAGTAGGAATAGCTGTGCACACATTTTGTGCTCTAGTACTGCACAACAGAGTACTTAGTTTGAATAAAGTCTGTGTGATTATCTGAAAGGCATCCAACTGCTTTGCTTCCTTCCTCATTCCTCACTATCTAAACTACATCAAACCTTACTTTCCAATCTTAATTTCTTTGATATCCCTTAATTCTTAACATCTCTTCAAAGCATTGGTCATTCTGGGCGCTGGACATTGTGATGTGGATGGGTCAACAGTGGGGGTCTAGGCCAGTCCTGTTCAGCAAAATGAGTTAATGACAGGCTTTGGCCCAGGTTAGTGCATTATGACCTATGCAATGTATCACAACAGATACAAAAGTCCTTTCTTGATAGAAACATTGGCAATACTTTCTTACAAATTATTCTTGTATGGTATTTAAGTGGAATGCATATGACATAGTGCTTAATGAAGGTTGACTTCCTCCTTTAAAATAGTCTAACAGATTCTCTTGGTCTGTTTAATCTTTATAACAAATTAAAATATTTGAGTAATGTACTAATTTTTTTGCCTCTGGACTCATTAGAATGTTATTATTTCAGGCCCTGGAAAAATAATTCTTTTTCTCCTATGGCTTAGCTGCCTGAATATATTGCATTTCAGATTAAACATTCTCTAAACTTGTCTCTGTCCAAAGAAGCAAACCCAAACTACATGGTTACTGGTACAATACCTTGTAAGAATTTAAAAGATCTCTAGGTAGCATTTACTGTATGTGTACTGTTTCTACAGTAGCAGTCTTTCAGTTGTTTCATTGTTGCTTTCCAGATTAGATATGTATAAACCAGATGGCAAGTGGGTTGACATTTCAGTTTGAGTCATGCCAATTGAAATCGACAACCTCATGTTAAGCATGCTAATCCTTAATTGGAAAGTATATCCCATTTGGACTATTGAGTTTGCTGAGCTTTCATTGAAGAAGTCTCCCTGCAAATCTCTGTTAAAATTTACTAGAATAAAGCAGACTATAAAAGCAGGAAAAATATCATCTTCTCTTGAAAAAGATTGATTGGGAGGAACTGATGCAATACTTAAGATTAGACAGTGGTTGTTGAGTGGTGTGGGTTTTTTTTGTTGTTGTTGTTTTGGTTTTTTTGTTTGGTTTGTTTTTTTTTTTTAAGGAGGAATGCCTTGATTGGACTTGGGGACAGTGTTTAATGAGGCCATAGGAGTCCTAGATGAACTGCAAAATCCCAAAATTTTGGCTTATGTAGACAGTTGTTTTTTTTTTTTTTATAATTGGGCTCAAAGCCATACATCTAGAAGCCTAAGGGATCCTACAGGGGCTGCTCCTGCTGGTAAGAGGACTGATCATTTCCAAGGGTTCCCCTTGTGCCAGTTGGACTTTCAGGGAATGGAGAAGAAAGCAAGCAGCAGGGATACTAAAGGAAAAAAAAAAGGTGCTCTTGATCAGCTCAGCTGGTGATCTGAAAGGCAGGCTGCATCCTGTCTTCACATATCATCACTAAGGGAAATGTAATACTTTTCTATGTTGAAGACACTGTTTCCTATGGTTGTATAGCTGGTTGACAAAAAAAAAAGTTGTTTTTTTTCCCCTTCCCTTCCCTTCCCTTCCCTTCCCTTCCCTTCCCTTCCCTTCCCTTCCCTTCCCTTCCCTTCCCTTCC
>JANZLQ010000056.1:29865947-29884594 GCA_026212715.1 Elanus axillaris | reverse complement strand
CCCCCCTTTCTTCCTAGGCTTAATTTTACTCCTGATTTTCTCCACCTCCTCCCTCCCAGTGGCACCGGTAGATGGGGAATGGGGGTTCCAGTCAGTTCATCACATGTTGTCTGTGCTGATTCTTCCTCCTCACTCTTTTCCCCTGCTCCAGCATGGGTTCCCACCCATGGGAGACAGTCCTCCACAAACTTCTCCAACATGAGTCCTTCCCATGGGCTGCAGTTCTTCACAAACTACTCTAGTGTGGGTCCCTTCCATGGCGTGCAGTCCTTCAGGCACAGATTGCTCCAGCGTGAGTCCCCCACGGGGTCACAAGTCCTGCCAGAAAACCTGCTCCAGCGCGGGCTTCACACAGGGTCACAGCCTCCTTTGGGCACCCACCTGCTCTGGCATGGGGTCCTCCCTGGGCTGCAGGTGGGTATCTGCTCCACAGTTAACCTCCAGGGGGACAGCCTGCCTCGCCATGGTCTTCACAAGGGTCAACGCACCACACGTTTCCACTGTCGCCGATTGCCTTGGTCTTGGCCAGCAGTGGGTCCATCTTGGGGTCAGCTGGCATTGACTCTATTGAACATAGGCGAAGCTTTTAACAGCTTCTCACAAAAGCCATCCCTGCAGCGCCCCTGCTACCAAAACCTTGCCACGCAAACCCGGTACAAATGTTCTTTGCTTATTTGTAGATGACCTGTGTTTCTGGTCAGAGGATCATGATTTTTCTCAAGTGAACAATAAGGGTAGTTTGCAAGACATCATAAAGTGTTACCTGAATGTCATTGGAAGTTTTTCATTAAGCACTCCAACTCAAAGTAAAGATGTCATCATCAGCTGCTTGTGCACAACTGCCAAAATTGTCTCCATGACAGGCTTGTTTTCCTTACATCAGAGGGTCTTTGCAGCTTTCATACAAAGCATTTTGGAATACTCCACAAATGTTAATTACTCTTTGGTTACCTTATTTCATTACCCATACCACCTGACAGGTGAAACAAAGCTCAAGGCAAAACTTAAGAGCAGAGTGCCCCACAATAGCTGCATACAAAGGAGAAGGCTATGTGTTTCCAAAACAGTGAGAAATGAGCATGCAGCAAGAAATAAGAAATTTGGACTAGATTTCTCTGGAGTTGTATCATGTGTTGGCAACTTCTTTAAAAATCAGGAAAGATTGGCTTGCATCAAGTGTCCTCAACATGAGAACAGAATTTAAGTATCCTGGCTGCTGCTATTCACTTCCTTTGCACACTTCCTTTGGAAATTTTCCTGCTGAAATAAAACGAAGTTGTTTCAGTATTGCCAGATATAGCCAAGTTTTTATTCAACCTCTTAACAGAAGCACAAAACAAAAAAACCCACCCCATTGCCCCATTGCCATTTTTATCAATGTCTGCATTGATTCAATACAGCGAATCTTTCCAATTTGCTTCATACACAGTTGCCATCAAGAGACCATTATCTAGAGTGTGAAGATGGGCTGAACAAACATTTTCTTTCACTGTTCAGACTGATTTATTGAGTGAAGATAGACACTGCTACAGTTTCTCATTACTAATCAGACTAAGGTTGGACTTCATGTGACATTTGTTAAATTCATGAATTGTCATAAGGTTCTAAGCTGTTTTAGAAGATTTCAACAGTGCTTTCTTCCCAAATAGGGGCTGTGAGTTGAAATTTTGACATTTATAAAAAAATTGTTTGAAAAAACAATTCAGAAATGTCATGATAAGTCCTTAAGAAGTAAGAAGGAACAAAACTACTATTTCAAGGAATTATTTATATGCCCCTGGTTATGTGTCAGGTATAGTTCTCTCTGCAGAACTTTTGCATAGTATTATATATTCCTATCTGAGTAAGGACTATTTTCTTAAGTGTGTTCCAATGTACTGCATGCTTTTTGGCATATGGATTTTGATTTGTTATTTAAACCTTACTACATTTCATTCATTATACTGCTAATATTATGAAACACATCATTATACTCATACTGAGTGTCACAGCTCGGCAAGATCAAATCTCACTAGTCTTGTGTCTGAAAATCAGTTTTAAGTGAAACCAACATGAAAAGTATTTCTCCTACCTCCCTGCCCTTCCCCTGACTGCCACAAAAGATGCTAATATGGTTCTGCTCTTTCTTCCGTTCTTTCATTTGTGGGAGAAATTTCACGTTTGGTTTCTACATTTGCCTGCTGGATTCTTTTCTGTGGCATACAGCTCAGGAAATGTCACTTCCATGTGTCTTTGGATTCCTGTCTGTTTGAAAAAAACCAAACAAAGTATCTTCTTAATCTTCAATATTGCTGAATTTCACCTCTATACAGGATTTTCTTTAATTGACACATAAATATTTATGCATAATTTTAATGAATACTGAAGCGAACACTTAAACTTTTCATAGTATTGTTTTGAAGGACAGTATTGCTATACCACTAATTTGTTTTGTATTGAACACACTTTAAGGATTTATGGTAATTATTGTATTTTAATTACATAATTTTTGAATAGTGCCTTTAAAAAACCCAACTTGCTGTCCATTCTGCATTTGTATTCTGATTCCAGAATACAGTCATGCTGCCAGTTAGTTATGAGAGTTGTTGACGATACATACTTAGAACCATGCTAATAGCATGATGTTGCCAACACACTGTCTATTGCTACATTAAAGAGAAGCTGGTGCTTCTATGCTATCTACTTTTACCTGTTAGAGTGAGGAGTGTGGGTGGGTTTTTTTTGCAACAATATGAATTTTATGAAGAATGCTACCTTTTGTGGTTATACCTATATTGCAGTGGCTGCAGCTGACGTCTCCTGAACTAGCTTTACATTATCTACTGGGATAAACATGACAGTAAAGCCTAGAACAGCTAGATGCTCAGTATGAGCCAGCCACCCAAATTTCTACTCAATGTCAACTGTTTCTTACAGCCCAAGCTGAGCTCTATGCTTTTGCTTGTTCATGCACATATATCAGCAGAACTGATATCCAAGCACTTGTGAAAGTGGGCCACCTGGCTTTTGGGGGCCTTTCAGGAACATTTCAGAGCCTTTTAGGGTCCTTCTCCACCATATGACTAGCAACACATGCAACGAGTGGGTTGTAGGCTACTGGAAAAAAGTCACAGAGTTTATCTTGAGAATCTTTTAACAACCACAAGAACTGAGGAAGTGATTTCTATGAACTGGCCTATGTATCTGAAAAAGGAGGGATGGATTCACTACTTTATATCTAGCATCAGTATATCATTTAGTCTCAAATTATTAAACTGCTTGAAAAAACTTGAAATTTGAAAAATAATACCTTTGAGGAGATTTTTTTTTTGGGGGGGGGGGGGCGGTTGTTAGTGTTGAAAGCAAATATAGTACCAGATAGAAAGAGATGGAAAATTCAAAGAAGTAGAAAGCTCATGTGGCATTTCAACCTGTCAACTTCCATCAACTAGACACCATCTCAGATTTCAACCTCCATCCCAGGAAATCTTTCTATAGAGCTGGAAGGCTCATTCCTCTTCCCTGTGGTTAAACCTTGGGAAGGAACATGAGCAGATCAAAGTGCTCAGAGATCATGGCAGCTGTCCCTTTTGGGTCAGTTCTTCCCTCTGCCTGTGCAGGTGGGTAGCTGCTGCTTCCTTTGCACTGTAAGCTGTTGGAATGAGTGCCAGTGTGGAAGGAGTTGAATCTCCTATGAAGGCCATCAGATGGACAGAGAAACCTTAGCAGGCTTCATTTTTAACTGTTTCCCAGTTGCTTAGCCCAGTCTATAGGAAAGGTGCAGTGCTGGAACAGAAAGGCAGGATGTAAATCTCTCTGTGTATAGCATGTTATGGTGGACCTTGTCTGACCTGCAGCACATGGCTTGGCCATACACCTTTTACAGGGTGGAGTCCTGAAAAACAGGACTTTTTATATGTAGCAATTGTTTTAAGTTGTCTTTCCTGAGCCGTATGTAAACACTACTTTATGACGAGAATGCAAGATATTTCAAATGTTATTTGTGGAAAATGTTGCAACTGAGTTTATTTCAGTATTTCTGACATTCTTGCAAGCAATACTGAACAGGTCCTTGTGCAGGCAAGTCTAGAGAAAACATTGTCTAAACAGAACAGACTCTCCTTCTGCAAACAACTCCTGGAGTCATGATTACATGCTGTGCTTCAGCTTTCAGTAAACTGCATGAGTTGAAGGGGCTCAGCCATACTCAGGTTTATGGCCAATAACTCAAGAATAGTCATCTGAAGATGCATGTCACTATATCCATCCCATAATTAATAACATTCAGATGACCTCACTCACTTTCTTTAATGAATAATTTAACATCCCAAGCACTTGCAAATATTTCACATTTGAAATATGTTAATATTCTGAACATTTGATGGGAGAAGAACATTTGAATAATTTACCATAAATATTTTTCAAACATTTTATTGTTGTTACCAAATCTGGCGTGGCCCATTTGCTTCATCGTATTGCCTAAAACTGCAGTTGCATACCACAAACAAAAGAGGATTAAAGCCAGAGTAGCATATTTCTGGATTTGCATATAATCTGTTTCACTTGCTGTCAAACACCATGTAGCTAATATGTCTTTTGGGAACGGTGTGCAGTTTCCTTTTAAACTAACATGCAGATTAAAGCATTAGAAGTTATTTATTTAGTATCTTGTCGGTACCCAGACACTGCTTTACTATATGTCTGAAAAACAAATAATCAACAAACTACTGATGAAACCTGTAGACCCTCCTGCATGTTAAATCTTATTTTCTGTTTCCCATGTGCAAAAGTAAATCAAGAGTTTCTCAAATCAGATAGGTTTTTACTCTTTAACATTATGCTCTGCTAGACTACTGGCAGAAGCCTTGGCCTGTCACGAAAAATGCTTTATCAGACACCTGGAAAATTCAAGCCTAATGTCACAAGGGTTACATGGTAGATCTAAATCTTACCACAGGAGATAGAAAAGGAAGTGATCTCATACATAAATGGAATTTTTTTAACAAATAAAAAAATGAGAAAATACACAAGGGGAAAATAGTTACACTCTTCAGACTCACAAAACGGAAGATATCTCTATAGCTTTTGACACTTTGAAGGTAATCTGATACTTATGCAATGTAGCATTCAACCTCACTGCAAAATGTTAACAAGAGAAAATTGAGGAATTCAGGTTTTTTTATATAATTCCTTAAATTCTTTCAGTTCATTCACTCAACATCTATAGCTCCTTAAAGAAAAGAAAACAATGTCTATAGCTCCTTAAAGAAATTAAAACAATATAGAAATGAACTGATATTCTGGGAAAAGGTGAACTTTGGTATGTTTTGGTAAAAGAATAGTGCAGCTCCTTTCAGGGAAAATTTATGGCACAGACACACAGAGTCATTAGAGTATGCAAAAGGCAGGGCAGAAGCCTGCTTCATGCTCATTTTTTTTCAGGGATATTTCTGTTTTAAGTCATACCCAGGTGCTTAAAATTGAAAATATATTGACAAATGATGATCTGTATCATGGAAATTAAGTGTTTAAATGTGCTCTCTTAATTTTCTAACACTTCTGTATATACTGTCCTGCCTTTAGCTGCTGAATGGGTGTATGAGAGAGTGTTGGACAGAAAAGGGGAGGCAGTGCAGATCTGTATAATTTCTGAATGTTTTAAGGCCATTTTAGGTGTCCAGTCTGTCCTGTTACATAGCAGGCCATAAAATTCCATTCACTGTAGCCAGAACAACAATGTGCATTGAATGAGAATATATTTCTTTTCTCCTGGTATTTTTCAGAAAAGAATCCAACTTCAGTTGAAACTGTTCCCTTACGGCAAATTTGTTACAGTCAGTTAATAAGCTCTTCCATGATCTAGAATGGAATTTCAATTCCATTTTGAAATCTATTGACTTCAGCTACTCAGTATTGAAATGTTTTTGGTGTTTGGCAGATTAGAGAGTCCTCACACATTAATGTAGTCATTAGAATGCAGGATCTGCCATGGTAAAGACCTTTTCCCCTAAAGACTTTCCCTGATGGAGCAGGCCAGTGCTAATGTGGATTCAGACCTAGAATGGTGTAGCAATGCTGGAAGAGGAAAAAGAGAAAACAATCCTGAACTTTGCCTCCTGCTACTTCCTCACATTCTAGATGGTGAAATGATAATAGAAAACCAGACAGAAATCTTATCTTTAAGGAGGGACTAGATTTTAAGGACTTGACTGTCATAAAATGTAGTCCTGATCCTCTTTACATTTTTGACAGCAGTAGGGTGATTTATGCATTTTTACTCATGGGTGAATATGTAGGCCTATCATGGATCCTAAGTGCCCTGATCTTCCACACAAAATAAGTGTAATTTTGCATAGGCACAACTGCAAATAGAGTTGAAATTGAGTATTAGAATCTAACAGGCAATTACGACATTGTGGTCAGGAAAGAAAGGGATGTTTCATGATTCTCTGTTTAGGTGAGTCTATGAAGCTAGAGACCTACTTTGGAAAAACAAAACAAAACAAACCAAACCAGAAAATTTCATCTTTCATTTATGATAATTGCCTGACAGCATTTCCTCTCCAATAGGTAAAACCAAACTAACTATAATCAACTAAATTTGGGTGCTCTGTCACAGTGAGATAAGATACCAGGCCCGAAGGTAAGATTTAAAAGTTCTTTGTTTTTTTAAAGACTTTGTCTTATAAATTAGTCAGAAGGGTTAGGTTTCATTTTGAGCCATTTTATTTTTCTACTTTTTTGTCTTATGTCATATCCAGGTGTATCCTAGAGATTCTTACAAAAGAGAAAAAAATCAATTAATATTCTATCATCAAATAGCTGCTCTTCCAATATAAAACATTGCACAGAAGACAAGAAAACTAGATAGGAAACAGAAAATGTTTCTCTTCGTAATGTTTTAGGTGAAGTTGCAAGTTGAATGAGAAGTCTAACTACATGATTATATTCAGATGCTAAGCAAACAGACATTAAGTCCCTTTGAATTGTGTTTGGAATCTCCCTAAACTTGTTTCCCAGATCCCAAGCCAAAGATGTATGGTAGATATTCTAGCAGTGTTGTTTTGCTGACAAGAAAAGCATCATAAATACTAACAAAAGCCAGGAGTTATACTAAACATGAAGTTCCTGTACACGGTGAGTCCAAGATCACTGGAGATGCTTTCAGCTTTTCTGTGTGCTGAAGGTGTGTAATGAAATATACAGAAAAAAGAATCCCTCTGTGTGCTGAAGGTGTGTAATGAAATATACAGAAAAAAGAATCCCTCTTTAATCACTGAATTGCAACTATACATTTGAAAAGTGCCAAATGCTTTCACCGTAGGAGAAAGTCTTTGATTTGCCTACTGGATGATATAGCTCTAGCAATGTCAGCTCCCTACTTTAAACAGCAAATGTACTTAGATCTGACAAGCTGGAACATCTCTTTGGGAAGGAATGTCTATTTGGCTCTTGCACTTCTGAGACACTTGTTACAAATCTAGAAACTATTCAGAAACTATGAATGTTCTACTCTGGAGCAGGTATTTCTTCAAAATCTTAAATGATGTTAATCAAAATAAGGGATATCCATGCTTCAGGCTGTCCTCTCATCCTTGTAGTGTTATATTTTGTAGAAGAATTAGTAGGATTTGAGAAAAATGTCTATGTATGATGCTAAGCATATCCTGTGAGATATATCATGCAGAAATATTCCTGAAAGCCAAGAATACTCCACAGGAGATTTTATTAGGCATTTGCAGTAGACTCGAGGCTCTTCAAAGACTGTGTTTTGACTTATGACAGTGCATGAGAGGGTAGTTTCTGAAGTGCCTGAATGTCACATCAATCAAATATTTAGATGTGAGATTACTAGCATATGCGTCTGAAATGTATGCTAGTCAATGGGTGATTTTCCCCTTTCTATTAGTAACTGCTTCAAATAGTAATTCAGGATTAAAAAGAGAAACCATAGCTCAGCCTGCATCAGCTATTTACTTTTATTGACATGCTATGTACGAACATGCTGTGATCTGACTCCACCATTTGCCCTCTGTACTGATTTCACTGCTTCCAAAATGTCAAGGAAACTTTTCCCCTGAATGTTTGTTTCATTTTCTTGTGTGTGTGGATAAGAGTATGCCTTGAGGTATAAAGTGAGCTTAAAGCATTATTATCTAGAAGTACTTCAGAATTTCTGGACTTGTGGTAGTAGTTCTAGTTAAAAGAAACAGCAATTTTCAGTTGTCATCTGCATTTTCTTGGGAAAAAAATGTTCCTTTTCAAGTTGAGAATTTCCATGTTTTCTGTATGGTTGAAAGAGAATTTTTTGGAAAGTCTGAGGTTTCATAAATGAACATGGTACTCCATCTACCATTATAATTTGTGCTCATAAATGTTTCTCACTACTTCTGTTGCTCAGCCAGAAAGCTGCATTTCTTCATCCATCATGAGGACAGAGTTGAGGTTAGGTCAAATGGTGCGTGCAAAGTGTTTCTCAGCTTTTATTTAAGCAAGCTTTAGCTATTTCTGCAGCTGATTTAGAGTTCTTTGATCTGTCTCATTCACTATAAATATAGTGAAGATGTAACCATGATCAAGGCTGAAAGCAAAATATACTGACCTTAGTTACCTCTGTGCTAAAATAATGATGGGGGGCAGGAAAGGGAAGAAAGTAGGAACAATGAATTAAAGTATAAAGAACCTGATTCTTCACTTACTTATACCACTTTGTTCCAGTGGATTCCACCTAATTCAGTAGACTTACTTCTGATTTACAATGGTGTGTGAGAGGGTAAAAGCAAGTTTCATATGATTGTGAAGAAAACTAAAAGGAGACGTGATTAACGTTCTGTATTTCTCATGGACCACAAATAAGTTAGACTGAATACATTACAGTAGATTGGGCCAAGGAAATGTTTGGAAAAAAGGCTTCTTCAGGAAACCTAGGCTCTTTAGTATAATTTGTGATTTAGGAAAAAACACGCTTCCATCAGCACTGAGCCTGCTTGTTGTGCACTGTAGTGCTCATGGCCTTTTGCTATCAGGTGGAGAACAGTCCAGCACTGTGGTAAATTTTTAACATGACGTTTTTACTTTCTTCATTTCTCCATGTAGTTTTTCACTCCCAAAGCTAATTTGCTAATGTTACTATGTTTCAGCCAAGAGGCAAAATTTTCATTTGTTAGAAAAGCACTTTTTACAACTTTGGGGTGTCTGGCAATAAATACCTTTGAAAGAGTTTGAATAAAAGACACAGTGGCCTTATGGAAAAAGAAAAAAAACCAAAGCAAAATCTTGAAAACATCAGAAATATGTTTGAAACTAATCAGACTCTATTATTATAGAAATCAACAATATATAAGCAGGTATTTCTAATGCAGTTGACTTTTTTATACCGTACATGAGCTATTCTGATCTTATGGGGAGGATTAAGGGCACACAATATGCTTTTCAGTTCATTTAGTGCCATCCCTTCACTGGTGTGGTTCTTTTTATTAACTTCCCTCCATATCTCTCTCTAGATGGGGCACATTCCTCTTCCTGTAATGCTAACAGATTTTTCGAATACTGTTTTACCTTCTTGTTCAAGACTTTCTCCTTAACTTTCATGTGACCTCTAGACCAAGACTCCTGCAATAACCATATTTATGCTTTGCAGAAATCACTTTATAACACATGCCCAACAGAAACATCAGAATTATGAGCCCAGTAATTAAAAATTTAGAGAGTGAGTTAAATTTTGATATTTTAAAAGTAAAAAAATATCTTATATTTTTTGTTGATTTTTGGGAGCTGGGAAAGTCCTCTGCAAGCAATTCTTTGTCAAGTAAGAGCATCAAAAATAAAAACTGAGCTCAGATAATCTTATGAGTTGAGAATGTGAAGTGTTAAAAAGACCTGAACCTTTTAAATGTAATAAGTAGACAATACTACATTAAATCTCTCTTGAATTAACCTTTTTCTTTGCTATTAGATTCTATAAAGATTTAAATTATTTATATATAAAATATTTTGCATATCAAAGCTAGTTAAAATAGTAGAAAATAAATACAAGAGGAAATATTTCCCAAATGCCAGTTTCTTAAATAGAGAAGAGGCATAAACAGTTTCAGCACACAATAAAAGGCAAGTGTGGGTCCTCAGTATGCATCTTCAGAAAAAAAAAATCAAAGATTCCCTGAAATTCTTGTTTATTTGCACTGGTTATGGAGATTAAACAATAATGTTTTACATGGTAGGACTGGATTCATGGGCTTTTCCACATATTAAAGTTAGGCAGCTACTCAAAATTAGTCATGTAAGCTGCCTGTCTAGTCAGGCAATATGTACGTTTGTGATATGATATCTATAATCTGAGTAATAACAACATTGTGTTAATCTGTCAAGCACCCACAAATTGTGTTTGAACTATGATTGTAAGTACAATATTAATAAAATAAAATACAGCAAATGGAAAGTAGTGAGGAAAAGTTTGTGGTGTAGATATTTTCTAAAGAATTGGCCTCTCGCCATGTGCAGGTTCAAAATACGTAAGTAAGAGCGAAGAGTTTTGAATGTGCTACGTATGCCTTGAGCAATGACCACAACATTTTGTTTTGTTAAGTGTGATGTGGGAAAGGACAATTTTTGTCTTAGCCAGTTAATAGTTCTTTCAGGGTCTGAGTAAGCAAAAAGTTTAGAGCTGCTCATGCATTCTTAAAGTTCTTGGAGCACATTGCACTTTGCAGAGTCAGGAGTCACTGAAAGAAGAGAAAATGAGAGACACCGAAATTTTGACCATGAATGTCCACAGTTCTTGGAGACATTCTTCACACCGTTGTATGCAGGGACTTGTGCATTAACCCTGTCTCAATCTGGCATTACACACATGATAGAAACTCTCCCAGTAAACATAAAATTCAAGATATCTCTGTGAGATAGTTTATCTTTTGGAAAGATGTTTAGTCTTGAGGAAAGGCTTTCAGGTGACAATGAAATTGTTACTTTCCTAAGTCATTCTAAAGGATAAATGCCACTGGGACTTTCAAAAAAGGAACCCTTTGCTTTGAATTTGCTTAGCTTCAACATATACTTCGAACGTATCTTTTCCTGCAGGATCAGAGATGGTTGCTGTCAGAAATTTCCTCCTTGTATATATGGTGGGGAGTTCTTTGCAAAACTTTGCAGATTTGAGTGGAAATAAAATAATTATGTTTGTTTTCAGAAAATGCTGATATTGGCTCTGTCTAGACTGTGGAGCAAGTACTGTCTGCACTTAGGCCATGTTCCAAATACAAATAGAAAATGAAAGTTGGGTGCATAGCCAAAGACATACAAACCTACAGTGTGCTTCAGTATGTCCCCCAGACTGGATCAATCAAAACATACTTACCCTGTGGAATGGTTGCAATCAATAAATCCTGAGCCTTAAATTTAGTATTCACTTGGGAGGAACAGCTTAAGAATGCTAATTTGCTCCTTCATGGAATATTAGAGTTGCATGATGAAAAAAGCCACTGGGATGTTTACTTCTGCAATCTATCAGCTTTGTTTCACTTGAAATGCTGATGCTTTTGTTTTCATTATTGAAGTGTTCCAGTTTATATATACTATGTACCTACCAAACCTAGTTGCTGAATAGAATTGTTGTCTGCTTTTCATATTCAGTATCTCTTAGGCTGTCTAGACTGTAGGCAGACATACATCTTTAAAGCATCTGTAAACTCATCTATAAGTTCTCTAGCTATATCGGCCTGGGGAAGCTTATGGTATGTCATTATAATTTTAAGGGAGTTGATACCAATCTAATTTCAAGATACATTTAATCTGTTTAATAGAATGTAAAATTTTCTAATAATGATCAATCATGAAAAAGATTTTCTGTAATAAAAGTTATAGATTAAATGTTTTACCAGAGAGAATACAGCTTTAAGATATAGGCAGATGAAACCATAGTTTTGCCTGAAGATGAAGAGAATCATAAATCAAAAAGTCTAGAATATTAAACAGTGTCTGTCTCCATATAGCCTCTTAAATCCTGATTTAGTTTTCTATAAAGGTTTTAAAATATGTTCAGAAGTAGTACCCAGTCCAGAAAAGATACATACTCTTCAACTTTTCTGAAAATCAGACCATTACTTCAGTGCAAGGAAAAAAAACGTAACAACTTAACTTTAAATACTGTTTTTGTTTTTCTTTTGGTTTTTGTTTGGTTTGTTTTGGTAATCTTGGAATATTTTTTCTTATTCTGAGGCAATATTACTACTATAAGCTTGAGCAACCAACACCTTATGTGGCATGAAAGCTGAATTCTGGGCTGAGAACCAGAGTATTTGTATGACAGCTCCTGGGGATGTTTAATGTTCTAAACCATTCACCTCTTTAACCATCAATAGTGAATTAAAAGTTTATCCCCCCAAAAGAGCTGTTTTGGAAAGAAGGTACAGAAACAAAACTGATTTTAGTTGCCCATAACTTTCAGGACAAACCTACAGTCTATGTTGATTATTTTTAAATTGTTCCATGTTGTTGGAAAAGCAAGAAAAAAAAGATTATCAGGTTCCCTTTGTCTTCCAGCATAGCTCTCTTTTACCCAGGAATGTCACATGGTTACTCTATGAATTTTATTTTCTTCTGATCTTGTGCTCTAAAACCACAGGAGTGGTCAAAATGTTTATTATTATAAACACTGTTGACCAACATTATTTACTTGCCATACCTGCACACTTTTCTAGGGGCAAATCAGTTTGGGTAGTAAATACTGGTTACTAGTGATTTCACTGCAAGTCACTTAATTTTATCTGAGTAAATCTTAAGTATAGTGTTTGTGACTTGGTGTAACAGAAGGAATACAATTTATAGATGAAATACATTAATCTTGGGCAAAATACAGCCATGGACAATCACATTGTTGGTTGGAATTCAATAGTTAAAAAGAGGAAATAATTGTATTTGAATATGGCCAGGACAGGGAATATTGTATTATGTTTGTGAGCAGAGCTATTTGGAAAATTAAATGCCTCTAAATATTCATGGTGTCAGTTTAATATTGCATCAAAGGATGGCAGACAGTGGCTGATTTACCTAAGAAATACTACATACATTGCCAAGGTTAAAACAAATTTAGTTCTTTCTTATTCATTTACTAAGTGAAAAGTATGTGATTGTGATGTTAATGCAGTGCAATAAAAAGGAAATCTGTGACAGTTTCCTGTTGCCAAATGGACTACTCTGCAAACACTATGGAACCATCAACCAGGGTAAAAGAAAAATAAAATCAATTTCTTAACTTTAAGAAAAATACATTGACCTTGTTGAGTCTTTGTAACAATTAAATGGTGCATGAAATGCTTATAGTGTGCAGACAGAATATACACGATGCATCTCTCTGTTATTTGCAGTAATATTGTCCTTAGAAGTGGCTAGAAAACCTATCAAGCGTGGAAATGCCAGCTGAAAGAAGGGAAGGACTATATGTATGAGGGATTTAGATTAGAAATAGCATACAACTCTTTCACCTTTTTTTTTATTTTCTACCCCCCAGATGCCCAAACAAGCCAATGTAATAGGTTTTTAGGGTCATTAAAAGGACTTTGAGGAGTCTAGCTAAAGTAAGAAGATAAACAAGGACACCACTGTGCCTAAAATTTGCTGAAGTCCTTGTTAATATAGTCATAGAAATAAAATATTGTGAAATTAAAATATTTGTCTATATTTTGTATAGGACTAGGAGCAATCAAACAAGGTGAGGTCAGGAGGAAATAGCTTGGGGGTTTCAGGAAAGGTGAGTTCCAGGTAGAGGACTGTATGGGATGCATTGAAACATCAAGCTTATGGAATGAGACAGAAATAGGTAGGAGTTATCTGCTAGGTGTGAATGTGTCCCCCACACAGACAGGGACTTGGAAAGCTGGACTAATCATCTGGAAAGAAGATTAACAAACAAGGAGTCTGACAGAAACAGGAAAAAAATTGCATCCAGTGAGCACAGCAAATCAAGATGAGGGCCCTGATCCGGCAATATTACATGCATGTTTAACTATACCTTCGGGACTTGTTGGATTTATAGGAAGTACGCACATAAATAAGGTGAACCGTCTGCAGAGTTGAGGCAAAAGGCCAAAGCATCTGTCCTCAATCTTATAATACAGTGATGCAAAATAAATTACCTGAAAAATAATGGAACCTTTAATTCCAGGACTCTGAGCCTTTAATTCCTCAGTGTATTATATGTGGATTCATTACAGTATATGCACTGAGTCTATTTAAACAGCTAATACAGCATGTAAAATAAACTTTTCTGATGTAGGAAATACATTCTCATCTAAGTGAAAACTGAACTCATTTTATGTCATAATCTGGTTTATGTCTTCCACATGACCCAAGTGATTAAGGCCAAGTGGAATCTATTTTTTGGTAATACTTGCTGTAATAGTCATGGTTTTAGTTGTAGAAACCTGAAATGTCATTAATAATGAGGAAAAAGGATTTTGTTTTTAAGCAGAAATTGTCCTTTTAAGTTAAGGTTGAAGAAACTGTGTAATAATTTTTGCATGATGATAATAACTAATCTTGATTTGTCTTGTTGGTCTGTAGTGTTTCATACATAAAACATTGGGGATCATATCTATGGCTGACAAAGATGATGTAGTTTATTATGGCTTATTAGTGTAGAGATAATATCTAGTATCAGGTGGAAATCTACTTGAACGTCAAGCCTGAAACAAAATTTAAGGGAGGTTGTTGGTGAGAAATCCATCAGTTAACTTTTGATTAATTATTTAGGAAGGGTTCAAAATATGCTTCCTGGAAAAAAGCAGAAGTTGAATGCTAGACAGGTATCTCATGTGGTTACATTAATGCATACTGTGACTGGCTTTTTCAGGGAAACTGAGAACTATAGTAGTCAGAACAATGGTCAGAAAAATGACATGTCTTTTCCTGGAACAGCAGGTGTAAAAGGGGCTTGAGCTGCCTGGATATTATAAAGTGGTCTAAACTCCAAAGTTTAGCAGAAGTTTGAAAAATCAGCAGATAATTCCAGTGTATGTGCTGTTCCATTGTTGTTGAATACAGTGGAAAATTCTTGTCCAGAGAGAAAGTGGAGTATAATAGACTAAGCTTAACAGTATTTGTCTATAATAAATCATCCCTTTTAAACAGATTTTGACAGTGTTGCTGAGAATGTAGTCTTCAATGTCCAAGTTTAAACCTATTCAATACCGTCAGAGATACAAGTGTGTGCATTTCAGTTTTCTTTACTCTTTGCAGTTTCTGGACCTCTGAAGCTTCCATTTTCTGCTGGCTTCTTTATTTTTATTAGTTTTTTTGTATTAGGCTAGAATTATTGCTGGTTTAGTCCCTCACCTCATTGCTCACCTCTGTCCTTTGCAATCCTTAGGGTCTTTTAAAATTTTGTTTCCATTTTCATCAGGTGCTGGCTCTTCTTACTCTGGCATTTTAATTATTCAGGGATGCACACTGTAAGCCAGCTTAATAGTTTGGTGCCACAACCTGATAGTCAGAGCTTGCAAGGACATGAACTGTTTACATTCATTTTTAGCAAATGTTGATTGTTAATATCTGCTCTTCTGTTAAAGAGTGAGAAAAATTGATGCTTTACTTTTCCTTTCCCAATTTTTATACTGAATCCCAAAGGCTCTGCTTTATGTCCTGGGTTAATAGCCCTTCAAAATTTTAATTTAGAAATCATCTGGGCATTTGGACAGAAACCTAACATAATTCATTCTGAACTGGCATATCTCATGCAGTGGAATACTTACCCTAGAAACATTCTGCAAGACAGTCTACCTGGTCCCACAATTCAGAAGTTGATATTGGTCAGCACAGCGGAAGGACTAGGAGATAGTCTTACATACTGAGAGTCCCATGAAGATACTTTTGAGACATCAGGTAAAATTTCAGCTTTGTGAAGAGAGTGGAAAAACTCTCTGTGGCTTAGGATAGATTTGACCTGTGTTGTGGTTTAACCCTGGCCAGCAGCTAAACCCCACACAGCCATTCGCTCACTCCCTGCCAGTGAGATGGGGGAGAGAATCAGAAAAGTAAAAGTGAGAACACTCGTGGGTTGAGATAAAGACAATTTAATAGGTAAAGCAAAAGCTGTGCACACAAGCAAAGCAAAACAAGGAATTCATTCACTGCTTCCCATCAGCAGGCAGGTGCCCAGCCATCTCCAGGACAGGAGGGCTTCATCATGTGTAGCACTGACTTGGGAAGACAAATGCCATCACTTCAAACGTCCTGCCTGTCCTCCTTCTTCACCTGGCTTTTATTGCTGACCATGACGTTCTATGGTCTGGGATATCCCTTTGGTCAGTTGGGGTCAGCTGTCCCAGCTGTGTCCCCTCCCAACTCCTTGTGCCCCCCCAGCCTGCTCCCTGCTGGGGTGGGGTGAGAAGCAGAAAAGGCCTGGGCTCTGTGTAAGCACTGCCTAGCAATAACTTAAATATCTCTGCATTATCAACACTGTTTTCAGCACAAATCCAAAACATAGCACTATATGAGCTACTGTGGGGAAAATTAACTCTGTCCCAGCCAAAATCAGTAAAACCTGTCATTAGAAGACTTAACATGAACTTTACATTAATTAGATGGAGCACATTGCTATGTCTGATAGCCTCACAACAAATTACTTCTCTTAGTCAATCTTGTAAGGTAGGAAATGCCATTTTCCTTATTTAACATACTAAGAACAGAAACACTGATTAAAGTTCACTCTAACATGAGGTTGATATCTGGCTGTGGGCAAGTCACTTGTATCATGTTTTGCAAGGTACAGTCAAAGGCTCCTTTGCTGGCATAGGGATCAGAAGCAGAGCGCTGACTTTACTGCAGCATTCTGCCCAGGCTGGTTTGACTTGAACTCATTCCTTCTGAGTTAGATTTTGATATGTAAACAAATCCTAGGCTTTTGACCAATGTCATTCACCAAGTATCTGGCAAATCAAAACTTAAATCTAGGTCTTGTCAGTCTTCTCATTTATGACTGCAAACATTCACACTGAGTTTCTTATTTGAATATTTCACAAATTAGGTGTAATGTCTTTTTTTCCCCCTCCTCTACCTAAGGCTAAGAGGAAAAGAGCATCTTATCTTAGGAAAAGGTATTAGGCTTTTAATTTCACACTATGAAAAAGTATCTCTGTGAGGTATTCTTTTATCAGATTCTGGGCAGCTCTGATAATTAACATCTGACTTCCCTTAAACTTCACTACTGCTGCCAAGCAGTTTAAAAAACATTGTTGATACAGAGGCTTATTAATTACTAGTATAGTCTTTGTAATTGCTTAGTCTAGAAATTGATGAACAAAGTCATTTCAGAAAGCAATCAATTTGAAATCTAATTTGTTGGCGAAATGAACCATATAAACAAAATGCCACTTGCAGTTTGACTAAAATGAGATGTGCTTAACGAGCCTATCATCATCTGTGATATTCATCATGATGGGTCACAGTTACATAAAATGTTATAAATCTGAATCAATGCACATAAAGCTGAAATATAATATTGTATTCTGAAAAGAATAAAACATAAAACAGATGGCTGCCCCATGGAAACATCCTTAAATCTCACATGTTCTACTCATTGACTTTTGGGCAGATGAACTGAAAGTGAGTAGGGGGAAAAAAAAACCAACAGGTGTCCTTTACACATTGCATATTACCTTATTAACCACATTGGAAGTTGAGACTGGGGAGGCAGAGGTTCTAGATTTGAGTGGCTAAACACAGGCCCTTTTAGAGTAAAATGATGAATAACTTTTCCTTCTTTATCTTGCACAGCTCCCAAGCCACTTGTTTGAGACAAAAAATAGATTATTGCAGGGAACATGGTGGAAGCTTGAGGACTTGCCAGAATGGTGCTTTTTTTGTAATTAGTAGTGAAGAAAAAGGGTTATAAGTAAAGATGTAAGTAAAAATGATGAGATGGCTGGATACTAAAAAGACACTCAAGGGGCTAAGGAACTGCCTGCCTGAGATAATATGAAGTCTAGTTTCTATTTCTTCAGTGCTTAGCTAACCAGACAGCATGTCTCCTCCCTTCTGACTCATGACCCTGTCTTTCTTTGCAATGTCTAAAACAAGAAATCTGCACTTACAGCTTTCCCATTTAATATCAGATGATTGCGTGTTTCCCAGCAATCCCTTTTTAGATAATTATTTATTAAAATATATCTGGAAGTCTAGGAAAAAAAGGGACTTGCTTAAATATGAAAATGCTGTTGTGTAAATAGTGACGGAGTAAAGTCATGTGTACAAAGACACTTTTGAAATTTGCATGGAGCTCCAGAAAAGGTAAAAAAAGTTTTCAAAAAGATGGCCAGAAATAGAGAACAGGAGAGCAAATATATTTGCTATATATTAATTGTCCTCTACAGCAGATATTTATATGTGAATGCTTATACATCTATGAATGTATGCTTATATATGTGTATATGTGTGTGTGTAGACATACCTATATGTGTGTAGAAATGTCATATATACTTACATATGTATGCATGTGTTGAAAGAGAGAAGTGAGATTAGTGTGCTGAAGCCTTTTGTTTTGTGGAAAGATGTTATTATGGTGTACAAGCTACATAAAACATATGCAATGTTGATGAAACAATTGCTAGTAAAAAAAGTTCTTAATGAGTTCAAAAGAGAAAAGAGATATGAGAGCTTTTTACACCCCGCCCCCCACC
>JANZLQ010000056.1:29848760-29865847 GCA_026212715.1 Elanus axillaris | reverse complement strand
CTGCTCCCCCCCCCCCCATCCCCCGCCCCCCACTTCTTCTGTATCTGTGTGGAAGACCATCAGAAATAATAAAGGAAATGTATTCTTTTGTCTTCCCTCTAATGAAGCTATTCGTTTCGAAGTTACTTAAGTTTAAGCATGTGAGTGATCTGGAAGGCTTCAGCAGAACTGCATACATGCTTAAGGTTAAACATATGTTTTAGTGTTGCCTTTTAGATGACATCCAGGAGAACTTAAATGCTCAGATGAAGAATTATTTGAGCTAATATGATATTCCACAAAGTGCTGTGAGTTTCCTTGTATGGCCTTTATGGAGAAAAGAGCCAACAGTTGTGTTTCCAAGAGCTGCTCTGCACAGGCAGAGAGAAGCAGTTCCCAAACAGAATTGATTTGCTTGGGCAAAGCCATAAGCTTCCTCTCAGTTTCCATTGCAGCCCGGGGAAAAGTCACTTGAATTTCACACAAAAATAGAATTACTTTACATCTGTGTTACATACAAGACACTGGAGTTTTTCTTTTATTCATTAAGTTAAATACGTGATATCCAAGTTATCAGGTGTACACTGTGAGCTGATAGCTGTCTTCTGTTTTTCAGCACATTAAGTACGTTATTTTTAAAATGTACTGGACTTGATTTTATTGTCATTGACTTTCAAAGAAAAACTTCCAAATTATTATAATGATTACAAAGACGCTTGAAAAAAGTTCTCTGTAACTTCTCAGTTGCAAATAGGATAGCATCAAATGCAGTTATGTTCAACTGTATCTAATTCAATCATTGATTAACTACTATGGGGACTGATAGGATCTCTATTATTATTAAGCATTTACAATTATTTGAGAAATGATAGGATACAAGGTTCATAAGGAAAAGGTACCAGATGGCAATTGCCTAACAACTGATTTGATTAATTCAGTAAACCTAACCTGTACATTTGAATGTCACGTGTGAAATTAAGGCTTGTAAGATGGTCATGAGCCTTATATTGTTATTTACCTACTGTGTGCACTAGTCAAAAAAGACACACCATTTTTATGACTGAAAGAGAAAATTAACAGTGCTTTTTTCAACAGTTCTCAAACTCTTCAGAGGGAGTGGTGGTGTCAATACAGTTACTGGAGTTACAGGTTAGATTTTGAATGCACAATATTTAAAAAATGAAACCCAAAATACATTTGTAGATAGAGATATATCCTAAGTCCTGCAGAGCTTCCCCCCCCCCAAAAAAAAAAAATCAAAAAAATGTCACTATTAGAGGAGGTTGTCCCCTGCCCTTAAGCATAAATGGAGTGAAGATGTCAGCTCACATTCTGCCTTATCTCTGACTCCAGATATGGAACAACAGCACTGTGGCTAGGCTTTCAATCTCTGTTTTTATAAAAGTGTCAACTTGTGTTTCAAATGCACCAGTTCTTATTTTTGCTTTCACATTCACCCATGATAGTTCACCAGTCAGTTTAAGAAAAAAGAGTTTTAAGAATTCATGCCTTGGTGATATGAACACCTGAGCTCCCTTGTGTGTTTCAATGCAGGAGCTAACGAGTGAAGACGGGTGATGTGTAGTGTAGATAATACACAGTTGGGTACCCCAGACGTGTGTCTATTCCTTTGTCAATGATGTTAACAAAAGGCAGGCGTGCTGAGTAGTCAACCAGTGATATAAAATATTTGTCAAATGGATAGGTTTATTGGAAAGAAAATACTATTTTTACTTCTCTAATATATTAATAAAATTAAAAAGTAAATAAAAATTACAGCTGACTGTATTGGGCATCTTTCCTAGGAAATTTAATAATTAATTGCTTTTAACTGAAAATGGGAGGCCTAATCTTTCTTTCATTCACATTAAGTTATGTTAAGCTTTCTTTGGAAATGTCTGTGGACCTGAATTTCCCAAAGCTATATTTACGTTTTTAATGTAAGTGAGCCTTAAGCCCTGAGTTTTGGAGATTAGTGGATTTATGTGGGATGAATACAAGTGTTCTTATCTTAGTATCTGCAGAGTATATATTGACAGGTCATACTTTGATGTGAGGACAATTTCTCAGTTATAGCACAAGGAAAGCATTAGTATAATAATACATTTGACTTGTAAACATTTACATCAAAAGTATATGGTGTTAAAAAGGCTAAAAACATAATTTCAAATTACTTTTACTCTACCTTTACTCTCTTTCAAAAAAGGCTAAAAACAATTTCAAATTACTTTTACTCTACCTTTACTCTCTTTCAAAGTTTAAGAAATAATATATAACACAAAGCCTGTGAACTTTCAACTGTTACAGGGAAGAGGACAAAGGGAAATTAAGGAATGACTGTAAAAATACTACTGTAAGATGAGCAAGAGCCCATAAATGCACAGAACAGTGGCACCAGCATGTGTAGTCCAGAAGCAGTAGTGCTCAGAGAGCAATTCAAAAGATATAAAAATCATCCCTGTTCCAAAGCATGATACTCAGAAGAGAAATTTAAAAAATGTGCTTTCAGATTGAATACTTCATTGGCATTGTTTCCATCTCTTTATCATTCAGACAGAATTTGTTTCCTTGTGTTTCTAGTCTATGAAAACCAGAAACATCACTGTGTTGGATTAAAAATTGTTGAATGAAAGAGACTGTGCCTTTCACAAGATAAGAAGCAGGAGTGAATTGGCTAACTGCAGGAAGGACCTAAACTCCTATCAGTTAATCTACTGAGATTTTGCTTATTTTTAATATTTGGAGTAGCATTTTTCTTCTAGTTTTCAATAGAAGATTTGTTTAACAGACCATGGTGCATTACTTTTACTGCATTTCCAGTCTTATACACTAGTTGTAATCACCATGTGATGAGAGTTCATGGCTTGTTAGGCTCTCGTGAGGGTAGAGGAAAGAAAGCAAACTGTTATAAGAAACAATTTAGAAGGCTGATAGGCCTAGCTCTCTAGGTAGGAATAATTTTCTGCCCAATACACAGTTGGGGCACATATGCAAAGAAGGGGCACTGGGGACAAAAAAAAAGGCTGACGATTCCATAGCAAATTTTAGTGCATCTATCACCACTATTTCATTCATACTGCTTGTTTGTGGTTCAGGAAAAACACACTATAGGAAGTTGAAAAGGAAAGACTTCATTACAAATGTTCTGAAAGCCAGACTCTGCATTGCTTTGAAGTGCTAACTACCTTTAGCTAAAACAACAGTAGACCACTTAGGAAAATATTTGTGATATTTACATATGCCTTTAATAGATGAATGCATTATCCATGAATATAGCTATGCTAGTGAATTCCTAATGACAGGTTGTTTAAACCACACTAAAAATGGCTCCAGTCTGAAGACTGATGATATAAGACAGACAAAGGAGCATCAGACACAGAGCTTTCTCAGTAGATGAAGCTCTTTCCCTTCTGTTGTCTATGGTACTCTGTGCTAACCCAGCTGCTATGATGTCAGGAACATACTATAAACTTTTCTTAAAAATATAGCAAGTTTTGGATGGTGGCACGTGTGCTATATCTAAGACTACTGGCCCTTTCTTGACTAATCTTTTCACTTTCTAACTACCTGTCTGCAAGGCTTTGTATTTGCTGGCTGCTTGATATCTGTGCTAGTCTTCAGGCTTCTGGACAGCTTGGTGGACTTTGTAAAAGAAAGGAAAGAAAAGGTATTGTTTTCCCATTCATGTTGCCATCTGTGGCATTGTTCACGGTAGATGGTCACCTGAGTGAACATGAGGAATGAATGAGGATCAGTTTTTTACTTCAGTTAGTAGAAAAGGGTGTAGGTCATCTAAGTCACAAATGTTTTGTAGCAATGACCTTTTCTGCATGCCACCAGTGTTTGCTGTGCTTCCAAGCTAATGTCTGCAACGTCCATTCTGTAAGGGTCATTACAGTTGGAGTCTGTGAAACTGCTGTGTTGAAAACTGCCTGGGTCACAAGCCTTTTCAGGGTGTACGTTTTTGTAAAATTTTACTCCTAACAAGTCAGATTACATTCAAAACAAAAAAAGTAGAAAAGAAGTATTGCCTCAAGAATGGGCATATGTACTAGAGAAGCAATATAAATAAGGAGAATATGTGGGACACAATTTCCAGCATAAACTGTACTATTTTTGTAAAAACCATGTCTAAAAATAGCTTGAATAGAAATATAGTGGTTCTTCTACAGAATGGCTTCTAGTACCAACAGATCATTGTATTTAAGGAAACTCACATTTTACAGTTTGTGTAAAATCCCTGTGCCTTCAGACTTGCACATCTGTGTGGAGTCCCATCCAACATACATGAATACCCACTCATGAAATCAGCTCTCTAATCTGGAAAAGCATGTGTCCTCCTTTGTTCTTGTTAGTAACTAGTTCCTTCCCTCTCCAGACAGCCCCCAGATTTTTAAAGCTATACTGTTTGGAAGGAGGACTAGCCATGGATTTTGATTCACATTGAATTTGAAAGACGTGATTCTTGACAGTACCCCTAGCACAAACAACATTGGGCTATGGAGTCTTCAGCACTGCACTGACTCAGAGGGAAGCATGTCAGTTGTTGAGTTGCCAGCACCACCTCCTGCACTATCTGATTTTGCTTTGCAATGGTCTCCTCTTCAATGCCTGGTATTGCTCACCTTATGAAATCTGACAGGATCACAGCCTAAGATAGTACAGCTACAGGCCTGTTTTGCATTACTTAATGCAGTGGACATAAGGTTTCCTCCCACAGGGAGATATTTTCAAAGGCAATTTGAACTTAACTCTCATGGAAAATCAAGAGGAAGACTGATCAGTGTCCATATATTTCTGTAGTTTAACATACATAATAAGTGCTATTTCTGTGAGCAAGCTTGGTCTTAAAATACTAACAGAGTTTTCTTTGGGAAACCTCACTTACATCAATGCTGCCCCATTAGCAAGAGGCAAATCTCTTGAACTATTGTCTGGTTTTGACTCTGCTGGATTCATTCTGTTCCTTGCTGTTCTTCGGATTCCAAATTTCTCTTGAGATAACATCTAATTGCAAAGTTAATTGCTTAAGATAATAAAGCTTCCCCAAATCATCTTTTTCTGTGTGGCAACATTGCTACGCAAATGATTTTGTCAAAGCGTTCACATCTCATCACAGAGTATCGTCTTTTAAACAACAGTATTAGGCTGTCTAGAAAAAATGTGAAGTAGTGCTTATGGATTATTGTAGGCAATTTGATCCAGGAAGATGTTAAGAAGAAACATTTTAAAATATTAAATTCCAAAATATCATAGAGTGCACTGATGATTCAGTATCATTATACATATTTCAAGTGTCAGTATGGCACACTGCTGAAGACTGCAATACCTCTTTTGGAGTGCTAAGTTTTGATTTTGAAAGATGTAAGACTTAAAAGATTAAATTCATAAGGTATATTCATTTTTCTCCTTTATTAGTTAGTAAACTCAAAAAGCCATGATTCTGCTGGTTGTGGCACTACAGATTCAGAGCATTTCATCAGAAGCTTGTGAAATATACATAGTTAGAAGCCCAGAAAATACATTTGTGCCACAGCTGCATGTCTAAGATGCACAAATGCACGTGATACATGTACATTTGCAAAAAGGATGTGTGAGCACATGTCTAAACCAGAATAAAATACAACTTTGAACTGTTTGTTCTCAGCGTCTGTAGTTTCACTCTGTTCTCATTGATGCTGAAGATGCTCTGGTGCTTAATCAAGCCAGGGGTTGCTAGGCATGCCTTCAGTTTTAATTTCTAAGAGTAGCACTTCAGTGTTACAAGTCTACTGCAAAGGATTATAAGTTTTTACCAATTTCCTGAATACTGCTAGGTGGGTTGACATTAAAAAAATCTTATACAAGTACATGGATACTGACAAGTGACAGCTCTAGTTTAATACTGAGGGAAGAGGGAAGGTCACTTGCCTTAGTTATCATGCTATTGAAGTAAATAGCAGGCAGAGCACCTTTGAAAATGGTCCTTTTGTATTGCATTTGTTTGTCTATCATTATAGGGCATTATAGAGAGCTGCCATGCAGTTTCACCTTTGATATAATTTTAGGTTCTTTATTCTCCAGCGTGCATTTAGCTGATTCTTTTTGTGCTCTGTTTAGCACTGGGTTTCTCTACTTCACCTGTCACATCTAGATACCTGTCTGTTCACTGCAAATGTTCGCTAATATGAACCACACTTTTCTGCATGCTGTCACTGTTCTTGCATGAAGCAAAAAGGCTAATGAGGGACACCATCACCACCCTTTACACTCAATTGCATCTTTATTTTGATGTTTTAGACAATGACGGATTTTTGCAAAAAATAGGATTAAAGGATGTTTTGAATTTTCTAGGCCTCTTCTCAGTAAGGTGACTGCTTCACCAGTAGCACAGTAGAGTTCCAAAACCAGACACTGCAGAGGTTGCTTTCTTCTATGCTTTCCATTTTGCTCTTATTTGGAAAAATCTATTTTGTCTTTTTTTTTTTTTCTGTGTCATTCTCTGTAGATCTATAACGCATGGAGAACATGGGTTCTCTCAACACCTTAGCTCCTGAGTACATCTTCATGTCTATTAGTGAGAAATCATATAACTACCTCGCTGACTGCTCATTGCTGAGTCCAAAATGTGTACATTTTGATAAAGTCTTACATCTTTGTGAAATACTGATCTCTGGGAAATATCTGTCTTTAATGTCTGTCTGTATCAAAATAATTAGGCAAATTTAATTCCCAGAAAACTTCAGTAACTTTAGACAAGTTAACACCAGTGTAATTTGGTTAATAATATATACACTAAATATTCAAAGTTTTCTTTCTGTGTTTTCAGGTACGAGTCTAGAATGCCATTGTTTTCCCTATCTTGCTACACTGACTTATAAGCCCTGTTATGAAATGCTTTTTTTCTGCTCATCATCCTGGTCTCTGCTCCTCATGGATGTCTCGCTGGTATTTTCCACATCCTTCTTCAAATGTGGACCACAAATTTCAGCACAGAGGTAGTTTCCTCTGCTAAATTGTATCAGAGGTAAAACTTTCCCTACTTCTACTTGATGTTCTTCAGGTTACGCTCATAAGTGTTACATTAGCTTTCTTTGCCACAGATTGCTCTGACAGCTACGCTGATGTAATTATCTACAGTGACCCATATGTCTTCCTTTGAATCACTGCTTTCCAAGGCAATTTTAACCATTCTTTAGGTATAGCTTGCATTCTTGGTTTTCAGATGGAGAACCTTGAATCTGGCCGCATTAAGATTTCTTTAACCAAGTAATTCAGCTCATTATTTATGACCCACTGTACAGCCAAATTTCTGCCATATGTCCAGCCTCCCTTTGGCTTCACTTGCTTTAGGCTTGAAACTGGTGAACATTTTACCCAATTTTCATTAACTAGCATTTAATTTTTGACAGAAAGTTTTATTAAATCTGTTCAGTTAACACGTCTTCCTAGTCTTTGGTCAGGGTAAAATAATAATAAAGCCATGTGCCTTGTCCACTAGTGTGTGTCCGCTGTGGAAACCAAATGATAATATTGTATGACATAGTAATACTAATAGTTTTTCACTGGCTATGTTCTTGCACCAAATATACAATTTGGATATGAATAATTAGCTGGAAAATAAAGATGTTGCTTTTGGTGAAGTTTCACCAAGGTTACAATAAAGAAAAGAATGTGAGCAATATGATTTGTATAAAATCAGTAGATAGAATCAATTCAATATATACTTTATATTTAATGTCTGTATGCATGTTATCACTGGAGCAACTACTCCAAATTGGCTTGGAAGAAATGCTCTCATATGAGGAGGAAACAAAAAACATCCCATGTTTGACAACAGGAGTGATTTGAATTATTCTCATTGCTCTGCAAAAGACTATTTAAAAAAACCCAAAAGAACTTCACATATGAATTGGACAACAGCCTATTGAGAAATAAGATCAGGAAAAAAAAAGGAGCAAAATGATAATAAGGTTGGAGAAATTAACTTTATTTAGAAGACAATCCAAAATGCACAGTCAGAAAGCAAAATCAAAGATGCAGTCACCTGAAAAGCACATAAGGTTCATAGAAGTTACCTGTTTAAACTTTTCTTACTTTTCTTACTTTTTAAAATGGCAAGTTTTGTGATATATGTATGGGCTGTCTGCCTAATTTGCACTAGAATATTTCCTATAATTCCAATCTCCCCATACTGTTGCCAAGCAGAAAGCTCAGGCTCCTATATCGCTGGAGTTTTCCTTTCTTTTAAAAAGATGCCTGCAACTATAGGCAATGCTGTTTCCCGCTATATATATGCACACATACAGGTACTTACATGTATTACTAATGTTTAGATGATTTACCTAGAAGTAGCAATCTTGAAAGGATTTTCTGACTCATTGTGAGCAGTTAGCTGTCAGTATTTCCCTTTACAGTAGACTAATCATCAAATTATAAAATAGTCAAAAGGAAAGCAGCCTCTAACATATGAGTTGTTAACCCAATATACTGTCTCTATCTAGACCAATAATGGTTAGCAATACAGAGTGATCCTCCCATGGTATACTTCTAGCGGTCTGGAAGATTGCATTTCAAAGGTTGTATTTAATAACCACCAGTAAATGTAAAATAATCCATGACTTTGCCTAACCCTGTTTTGAACCAGTTTGCCCTTTTGGCCTCTACAACATCTTGTTACTAAGAGTTCTACAACTGAACTATATGAATTATAATTTGATTGATACACACACAATATTCTCATTTAAGGGGTCCCTTGTTCTTTTAATGCAAGAAATACACTGAGTCAGTATTATTTCTTATTCTTTCCGTACTATATCATTCACTAGTTAATCTCTGTCAATGTACTTTGCTCCCGGTGTTCTCTCTCTTCCAAGTTAACTTGTCCAAATGACTTGGTCCTCCTTTGTACAGAATGTAAAATACATATGTGCACACCCAGGTATGCCATTTAGATGTTTAGGGAGTTTTCAGGCAGGTGCCAACTGACTTCTGAGTTTTCCTAAGACTGGTGGTCACAGAAATCGGGACTTCTGTGGTCATTTTCTTAGACTTAGTTAAAGAGCATCCAGTTAAGTTTGGAACTGACACAGACCTACGATATGTAAAGGCACAAAGGAATAAGAAGGAGCAAATACTTTATGTCTGATGTTATTTCTGCTACCTTGTGCATATTATTTTCTGTAAGAGAAGAGGAATTCCATCTTTTATTGAGCTTTGTCAGCTTATGTTTCTGAGGTTTTTGCTCAGTGTTTCAAATGAAAGCTAGAATGGTTGTTTGCTGTTCTAACAGTGGGATTATTGCCCTGCAGTTCTCTACACATTGTGTCAAGATCTTTTTCCTTTCTCTTTTTTACCCAACTATTTTTATCCTTTGCTAATGCTGAAAGTCTTCATTATGCTTTTTAAATCTTTCCTTCTACAGTGCTCCTTTTGTTATGTTATATATAATGGGTCAAAATGATCTCTGGTACAAAGCCACAGTATTAAACCAGGAATTAATATGGACCAGTATTCTTAGGCTGAAAACTGCTCACAGCCATTTGAACACCAAAGATAAGAGAGAGGCATATTCCTAAAATCTTTGCAAATGAAGGAGACAGGAGTGCTGTTGAAGGGAGTTTCAACTGAGCACAGAAACAGACTGAATGCAATCAATCAAAAAAGATTTATTCAAGAGTCATAAATTAGGCTCTACCTTAGATTCCTTCCGTCTCCCTTTCTTATATATCATCTCTTGTCCTGACATTCAGTCTGAAGTATTTCCTCCAGCAAGTAAAGAAAGATTTTCCAAACTCAAGAGTCCAATTAGGAAAAATGTTCCCCTGCCTTTCAGCATTGCATTATCTGAACCAGTTCCCTCCAGAGCACCCTCTACAATGGAGGCATTTATAACTGAAAGTATCTCAGTAGGAAAGGGTACTCACATATTGTATGAAAAATTGAAAACTACAGACTGAAAACAGGCACAGCGTGAGTGCTGCAGTATACCTGCTTTGTGTCTGTTTTATGACTGAGGCAGTATTCAACAATTGTGAAGAAAAGACAGGGTAAAGATGGGCTGAAAAGTTTGGTAAAAAGTAAGAAAAGTGGTTCCAGACCAGCTGCTATGAGAAGGGTCCACAGTTACAAGTGCTCATTCCAATTTTCAGTAAGGAATTACTTCAGCAGCTTTTATTTTAAGGATTCCCCAGGCTTTTGAAACTGCCTCCTTCACTGGCACTTCCAGTTCCTGCAACAGCTCCTGTTCTGTGAGTTAGCTGGCATCTCCTGGTCTGTAAGGGGAAGATTTTAAAAATAACAAACTTTAGCCTTTTTCCCTCCATTGTCAAGGTTTTGTCAACAATCACAAGAGGTAGAAACATTCTCAATTGCTTGTTCATCATGCTGTGATGAATGGGCCTCTTAGCTGTGCTGGCACAAATGTCTGTGAACCCACATGGTCAGCTTGCAACAAACTGATTTGGCTTTGAAAACACTTTTCTCTCTCTCCTTCTCTCTCTCTTTTTCCCCAAGTAAACTTTAAGCCAGAGCAATTGCCCAGATTTGCTCTCAGCAGAGGCATAGAGGTGGTTTGCTGGAAGAACTGAAAGGTTAATATGGTGCACAGACAGGAGTGGGTAACATCAGAGAAGCCAATATTGCTACTGAAACCACAGCCTGAGACACCAAGAACTAATGCTTTATAAATGACACCAAAGGTTGGAAACACAGACCCCATGTATTTTAATTACATGACATAATTTAACTGTCTGTTAGAGGTTGTGAGCGTATGCTGGAGAGATACCACTGTATATTTACCCTGTTTTCAGAGACAGGTTTCTAGGCTCAATAGACATATGCTGTAGTTGTTCCAGAGTGCCTTATATGCCTTTCTTTAAACATGGTATTTCTGTCTAATTATGAATTAAAATAACTAGGCAAGATCTGACTCTGTTATTTCCTTTCAGTTTGTCTATGCTATTGGTATTCTCCACCTTTACCATCACTGTAAGTTTGTTTTCCTTGTGACAGCTGATGTCAAGCTGATCTGTATTTATCATCTCACCTTCAATATTTGCTGGGATGTGCCACAATTAGAGCAGCTGACATTTTGCTGTAGGCAGAACAGGAATTATATTGTGTGCATTCTCTGTGGGTTACTCGTCTGGCTACCCTTTACAAACACACAGTCATTTCGATTCATTGCTAGGCAGTTCTGTATTCTGTGTTGACCAACACACCCGTCATTTTGGGTCCTGGGTTTGGTTCCTGCTCCTCTGTATCATAAAGAGGTAATGTGGCTGGGGCAGTAGAGAGAGAGCAGTGATGGAAGTTAGAAGGTGCAAGATGATAAAAAGCTAAATCAGAAACTGAGAATTGACTCAGACCATTTCTGGCTGGTCAAAATGTTATGATACACAGCTCTGTATTGGTGAGAGGTTGATGGTTGCAGCAACATCTGAACAATGCATCCCTGATCCAGGCAGACCCTAAAGGTCTGAATAGAGTAGCTGGACTGAGCACAAAATACTGTACCTGTTGAGGACACAGAGCTGAGGAGGAGAGTATCAGTGAACTGCAGTTCAGGAAAGAAAAAAAAAGGCTTAGAAGAGGATAAAATAGGTAAAGGTACAAATCTATTTTTGTTTCACAAATAATTTAAGTGATTTCTATGGCTTCAGGGTAAGAATTTGACTATTTTGGAGACTAATTTAAAGGAAATATTGCTGACCTGGGATCTGAAGAAGGAGCACAACACCAAAATCATATTTTTATAAATTCCAAATAGCTTTGGATAAGCATCTTAAAATTCACCTGAACTTTTAGTATTGACCCTTGACTGTTTTAAACACATCATCACTGTATTTGCAATGCTGCCAGATCCACTGTCGGGTCACATTGTGTCACATGGAGTTTTGTGCCATCAGGCATTATAGACAGAGCTATGCCATGTCAATCCTTGATGGAAGCAGGCAGAATGCAGTACAGTAGTAAGAAAAATGCTCAGCATGTTAACATCTTCATGAACCAAGTAAAAATCAGGATACAGGTACCTAAGTTTCTTACATGACATATCTCTAGTTGAGGAAGCAGATAACTTTTCATGTTTTGTTTCTTTACAACGTATTTGGAAGCACCTCTGCTCTGTTTGAACTGCTGCACTGGTTATCTAATGATGATTTAATGAGGTGGTAGTGGATCAGTTGGCATTGTGGCTGCTAACAAAGTGGCTCTCAGCAAAGCCTCCTGCTCAGCAGGTTAGAGAATGGAGTCCACAACCTCAACTATCAAAAACCGGTTACTGTAATAAAGGAAGGGTCTCTCCAGCCTTCAGGGTGCAGCGCTGTCTTAACCTCTGGATATCCTGCTCACGTTCGCAGTTGTTGTTTGTATTCATTTAGCTTGGCTAAGCATTTAGTCACTATTTCTTCCTCAGTTGTTTCTCCGGAGTACCTGTAACATCTCATCTTCCTTGAAAACATATAAAGACTCTAAAATTTGCTTCAGGCTGTTTTCAAGAAAAGTTGCATTGCTTGCATGAAATGAATCAAGATTTTAGTCTGTGTACTTACAATGCAGGGAGGATAAAAGCCACACATGAAACCTATTTATGTACATGGGCCACATCTTTCAGAAAGCAGGCTAAAATCTTGAACTCTGAGTTAGACACCAATATTTACTGTCTGAAATTATATTTTCAGCTTGCTTTGAAAAAAGGAAATTCAGGTGCAAAGCGAAAATGCTCTAAGCTATTGCTAGCCACAGCTGGGGAGAAGTTAGGGACAGACAATGAAGTCAATAGTTAGAGATAAAAATGGTCATTTTCATCTCTTCCTAATGTTTAGAACTCTATGCAAGTTTTATCCTTTTTTTTAAAAAGCAAGCAAGGGCTTATAGAGAGAAAAAATATCTTCTGGTGAAATAGTTGTTAGAACTAAGCACACAAGTGCTTAATGTCTGCAGCACAAGCAGCAAATTTCAAAATGAGTACAAGTTGAGAATAATTGCTCCAAATATAACTTAATTATGATAATTTGCTGGTTTGTTTGTGTTTAGTGCTTAAGGTGACATTCAAAAACATGTAAATGACAAACAAGCATAGGTAAACTTGAAGGTGTATTGTGCCATTGTTAATTAAGAGTATTTAATTAAGAATTTATGAAGAAATTAAGAATAATGCATCCTTCAAGTACCTCACAGAGGTTAGATAAACTAGAGTATCTGGGGCTAGTTAATTTAATTGTTTTCTCACTGCACATAGACTCAGTCTTAACCTCAACATCTCACTTTATTGATTCTAGAGGGGCAGGCAGATTTCAGTGGGTTCAAGTGGACTTACACTCCAGATTTGATCATAAGCTTAACACTAAGGGTAAACATTATACACTAACTCTCCGCAGGTTGTTTAGCCTAACCTAACAAATAAATCCCTAGTTTTGCTTTCCAAGTGCACATTTTCATAGACTTTTAATTAATAATTTTTGGCATATAACTTTTTGTTCCTTTTAGCCTTTCTTTTTGGTGGGCTTTGCTTGTCGTCTTATTCATTGTGCGCTTCAACAACCAACAAAAATTGGGTTTGTTTGCTGTCTATTTCAGATTTATTGGTACGTGTTCAGAAAACGAGAATTTTGTTCTTCAAACAAAAAGTAAGATTTCAACAATTAGTTCATCAATTATTAAGGCAAAACCTAGATTTCTTGAGAAAATAAACCATTCAATGATAGCCAAGGTGTTAATGCCTAGTGGTATTCTGAAAGGATGCTGGAGATTCAAAGCAGTAATAGTGTTATATGGTCTAAAGATATACATGGGGCAAGGTTTGTCAGAACCACTATCTTGTAGAAAGTCAGCTGATAGACTTACAGTAGCAGACAATCATCACAGCGTCACTCTTGTTGGCCCACTGTCTAACCCCAAGCCATAAGCTCTCAGCTGGCTCATCCCCTGTCCCTAGGCAGGGCACCATGCATCCCTGCTGCTCTGTCACAAAAAGGGGCAACTGCCCACCCTTGCCATTCTGGCCTGTTTTTCCTAAAGTGTCTGTATCCAGCCATGGCAACGCTCCAGCTGTGTGAGCCATCCCACCACATCTGTGATCCCAAAGACATCGTAGCCCTGCAATCACAGGCAGACCTCTGATTCCTTCTGTTCATTGCTCATGCTGTGTGCATTAGTGTATGGGCACATCAGATGGGCTCCTCATGTTGATTTCCCAGGAAAAGTATGAGCACATTCCCCATCATGCTGTCCTGTCTGCATTTCCTTATTTGTGTGCAAAGTCTTGGGGTGGCCTTCTTTCAGCCCTTGTTTCTTGATTACAAGGTCTCTCTTGTCCACAGCACCCTGCACAGTTTGCTTGTCAATCTATGTATTTTCTCATGTGTTTTTTAATGAAAGTTCTTATCAATCCTGGTCATTCTGGGTGCAAACTGACATCAGAGCACTCACATTGTGGGTGCAAACTGACAGCAGGGCTAAAACTGACGTCCATTTATGCAGTGCATAACTCACAGCACTGGCAAAATATATGTGCTTACATCATTAGACAAATAATACAGGATCTTAAAGACTAAAAATAGTCATCTTTCAAGGCTATCTTGGATATTTCATGGAAGCTCTGTGTTACTTTCCCACTGCTCTATCCAACAGCACATGATAAACAAGAACAATATTTTTAAATGGAAAGATCTAATAACTTATTCTATATGAACTTACAGAGTAAAAAAAGTTACTATATGTTCATTTTAAGTAAACATTTAGTTTCATTTAATTTTCATTTAGCAGTCTTAGTTCAGAGCGTAGCACTGTGTTTTTCTCATGCTTTCACTTGTGCCTCAGAGACTTCGCTACCTTTTAATTCATTGCCTGAGTGGTTTAAGATGTTATCCAATGATACTTTAAATCTTTGGGCCATGTTTATCTTAGATTGCATGTTCTTCCCTACAGTCCAGGCATGGGATGATCTGGAATAACAGTAATTTAGGGCTGCCTTCAAGATAGATGTTACAGCTAGATATTCAAAAAAATGCCATGCACTTCATCATGGTTGAATATGCATATTAGATGTAAAACTCTGTCCATTCAACAGAGTTATCTTAGTTCCAAATAATATACCAGTCAAAAATAGTGATGAAAGAGATGAGCCACTCCCTAGGTAGTTTGGTTTGGTTTGGTTTGGTTTGGTTTGGTTTGGTTTTTTCCCCCTGCCATTGATTGCAATAACCAGCTGGCAATTTCTGGAATTCTAGCATTCAGGAAATCTTCTAAGATGGCTGAAAGTTAGTCACCCACTGAAGTTTTAATCTTCGTCTGAAGAATATTCTGGATGTAACTTTTCAATATATATTCAGTACTTTGACAATAAAAAGGGATACTAGTTGGGTTTAATTCTATTGCAGTCATTTCTGCCATACATCTTCCCACTTTTGCCATTTGAAGTGAGACATGGCATAGAAGGTAGATTAGAAAACTTGAAGAGGGCTGCTGAGAGTCTGAAAGAACCTTAAAGGCTGTTAAATGTTTCCTTTCAGAGCTTCAGTATGCATATTACACGTACATAACATTTGTCTTGTACTCTTGCATCTAATGGCATATTTAGATCCCCAGATTACTGGCTTTTAGACCAGGAAGCCGACAACAAGAAATGCTTTTAGCTTAGAGCAGCCAGCCTGATGCTTCAAAGGAATCAGAAAAGTTTGCCATGGCAACACTGGAAGGATACTTTTTTGTTTTTGAAAGGCTTATGAAAAGGCTTACATGAAAGATGCATGCTATCTTGGTGATACACCCTAGAACAGGAAAGGTGCAAGCTAAGTATTTTCTTCATTCCTGAGAAAAAGAATAAAGTGTCCCTTTTCACTGGTACAAATACTGGATTGCAGTATGACAGCATTGTTTTTAGAGTTTAACAAGTATCTAAGTAGTGTTAAGGCTAGGTAGCAAGGAGGCAAAGGGGTGATCTGACGCCTTACATCTGCTTGAAAGGCAGTCACAAAGCTGACACAGCCATAGTCTTCTCAGTAGCACCAGATGACATAATAAGGGGCAACAGCTGCAGACTGCACTTTGAGATATTTAAGTTGCCTTGCTCTGAGCAAGAGGGCTGCCATAGGTCCCTTCCAACCAACATTTCTATGCTTCTAAGAAGAGGAAATGCACTATACCAAATTAATTATTACATGTTTTAATTTAACACAGATTTACCTTGTTATATTTTATCAGATGGCTGTATCAAAAGTCTGAGCTTTAACCTACTAATGAAATTTCCTATCTTCTCAATATTTCACATAGTAATCTCATGACATAATCCCAAAACTTTGCCTTTGTTGTCAAGTACAGCTTTACAAATGGGAACAAATAAATAGATTTAGAGATTTATAGATTGTGATGCTGCAAAGGACAACTGTCAGCACCTAATCTAACCTCCTGACTGCAGGGCTTTTTCAAATTATTACCTGTGTGAATTAGACACTTCATTTAGGAAAAAACTTTCAAACGTGATGTGAACTTGTAAGACTGGTAATTGCAACAGTGACCACGTCTCTTTAGTCTTTGCATTTCCTGACTCATTACATTTTTTGAGACGTTATTGCCAGTGATGTGACATTTCTTTTTATTGTTCACTGATAAATATATCAATTAACATAAATCTGAGATCCTATCCCATACATTCCTCATTAAAAAGATAATATTTTGATAATAATTCACTGTTCACAACTCTATATAGACCTATCCGTTAATCTTTTCAAATCTTAATGTTTGCTTTTTTTAATTTTTTTTTTTACCTAGCTGTTTCCCTTTAGAGTCAGATCTCATTTTGAATAACTTACCGTGAACAATTTTTCCATGTATCTTTTCCCCTTTTCTTTCTTCTGATGAGGTTTCCCACAAATTTTATCTGTCGTGATTTCATTTTGATCTGCTCAAAAAAAATAAGCACATTAGCTCAGGGTCAGCCATGAGCTCATCCTTCCATCTCTCCCCAAACTGATGAACATAGTTAAATCTGATGTCCTCTGAACACACATCAAGTCTCAGACTGATTTTTCTGAAGCTTTTCTCAATATATCTTGCTTTATCTGAAATACTGCATTCAAATTCTATTTCTAGTAATAAAAAAGACACCCCACCCCCATCCCCCTACC
>JANZLQ010000056.1:29837455-29848660 GCA_026212715.1 Elanus axillaris | reverse complement strand
CACCCCACCCCCCTCCCCCTACCCCCCCACCCTGGCCCCGGAATATAGCTTTAAATACTATCTAGGAGTTTGAAGGGAGCTTAAGGAAATAAACGCATATTTTACTTGCATCGTGGCAAATGAAGATACAGTTAGCTCTGAACAAAATTAGTGCAGAACCAGCTTAACAAAATGCTTTCAGATAATTGTGGAAATCAGATTCTTCTGCCGTCTTTCAATTAATATTTGATTTTCTCCTGGTTGTCCAGCTCTCATTTTTTAACTTTAGTGGAAAGCTTTTGATTATTTATCACTTAATCTTCTGAATTATGACCAAATGATGGGTTGTGAATTTTCAAAAAATGGTCCTGATGTCTGGACTGCAGTAATGGAGCTTATCCTTAAAGATGTGTTAAGATATTTGCTGATAGAAATTTAGCTTGATTATTTCAAGCTTGATTTTTTTAATGGAAAAAAAAAATCTAAGAATATTTTCACCTATTCCTAATTACATTTGCATACTCTTCTAAAATATTTCTCATAGGAATATGAGGAAAAAGTCCAGATACTGATCTCAACAGTGTTGTGTAAAGCAAGTAAATTAATGCAGTAAGTGGAATCATTCTGCAGTTGTATTACTTACTTGGCTAAGAACAGAGGGTACTGTTCTTACCAGATAGTAACTTTTAAAATCATGCCCAACTGTTTATTTTATATTATCTTTTTCTAGACGTTTGAGACCTCTAATGCAGTGCTTTAGAAAAGTCTATGTGAGGGAAGCACCATATGCTTATTCTTTATTGCTGCATCGTATAATACCAGGTCATTAATCATTAGTAGAAAGAGTAAAGGTCCCAATTTAGTGCCCTGGGGAGACATCTCCATTAATCGCTTGCCAATTGGAGGGGACACAATTGACTTTAACCTGCTGGCTATGGTCCATAGGAAAAGCTCTGACCCATTTAATCAGCCTGGAATGTGTTCCATAACCTTTCAAGTTGTATCACTGAATGTCAAGTTCTGTCGAAGGCTTTATTTAGTCAACCATGACTGGTAACCTCCTTATCTTCTGCTTTTCATGTCAGAGGTACAATAGTTTTATCAACACATGTGCAGCTATTCTCTTTTAAAGCTGCTAAACCATGTTCTGTCCAAATGGTTTTGAAAGATTTACAGTAACTGTGCTGGTATCATATTTTATGTACAAGCTCAATGATAAAGAGAAATTTGTAATTGCTTTCTTTTGTCTGTAATTTAATCTGCACTGTGAATAGCAAGCATATTTAGTGAGCTTCAATCCACAGTAACTTCCTTAGAGACCTGAGAAAAATTAAGAAAAGAACCCCTAGTTTCTGATATGTAGTGTATTCTTGCCTTTTCCCTATTGCCCATAGTACACATAACATTGTACCATCATTACTGCACTTTGTGTCACTGTTAACAAGCAATAAATGAATTTGGAACTTCTGATGGCGCCGAAAGACACAGGGAATTAAGATGTTACTGTTGTTGGTTGGGTTTATTCCTTTTATTTCTAGGCATCTTCTTCATCTGCCAGTTCATGTCATCTAAGCCATTTTGTGAAGTTTTCTGAAAATATCCAGTAATATCTGCTGTTCTGGAAAGAGTAAATCAGAGTCTCTTCTGAGGGAAGTACTGACTTTGTATTTTGGCTCATTCAGAAGTAGCAAACTAAGTGCAACTGCAGAATAGTGGCAGTCCCAACAGTAAAACCTCTGTGTTTATTCTGTCTGATGAAACAGCTATCTGACATCTACAGCTACCTCATAAAATGGGATGAGATTGATGAGCTTAAGTTATTGAATGTTTCTTGGTTCTGTAAGCATTTTGTTGCTTACAGCTGTGCAGGCAGTTTTCTTTCTCTTTTGCTGTCTCTCTCATTCTCCATTTTTGCTGGGAAGGAATGCTTTATGTTTTCAACCTTTTCATTGTACAAATTGGTCTTTAAAATGCCTTGCTGCCTGGATGATAATAACAGTGAAATAATTTTCTCTAACTGTAGATGCATTCATGAGCCTGACAGAGTGCGTGCAAGGAATAAACTGTACATTTAATTAGTGGCATCTTGTTTCATTTTCTAAGTTAGGATCAGCACCAGTCTGTCATTAGGTCTAAAATGGTGTATTTAAGAAACAGTATTGCATTTCCTTTAAAAGATCCTTACTAGATTTGAATAACAGCCTACAAACATATTAATGATAATGAGTATGCAAAATGTTCTGTACAAAAAAAGATCTGACAAGCATGAATGGTGACAGATGATGACTGGAATTTTCAAAATTTATGATCATTACAATGTGAAAAAGTAATTATGAATAATATAAATCTTTTGCAATAATTAGCTGTAATGAATGCTCATAGCAAGGTAAATGAACGGGAACAATTTAAGGCAATAACACATGATTTGCATTTTATACTATGTCAGAACATTTTATCATTAGACAAGGCAGCAATGTACCCTTCTATTACCACAATTTTCAACTTTTTAGCCATGCACCTCATGTTCAAGTCTGTTGCTAAGCTGTGATCTGTACATAAAGGAAAAGTGATAAAAAGAATTAATCACTTCAATAAGTCAAGCTTCACTACATTTAAAATAAATATTTTCATGTGAATGTTGGTTTTGTACATATGCTAATAAATCTGTTTGCATTGTGGGACTTCCTATATAGTAGTAAACCATTTATGGTGTGGGGAAGATTCTCTCTAAGGTGTCAGTGTGCATTTTGTCCAAACTAGGAGACATCTGTGATGGCCTTGTGGAATTTTCTATGTATATTCATTCATGTTCATTCTAAAGCAAGACCTGTTGGAACGGTCAGGTTCCACTTCTCCAAAACTGTATTTTAGCATGTGAGAATGTGCAAGTGCTCATGGAGCCCAGAGCTTGGGGATAGATTTGGAACTACTTTAAAGTTTGCAGATCTGTCTCTTTCAAATTTTTTCTGGCAGCAAATCATGAATTTCTGGTTGATAAGGTTACAACAGACTGGTTCTCACTGTTGGATCAGAGTAGTCACTTCTGGGTAGACTGTCATCACTAGCATTCAAGGTCACTTTTTTCATTACAGTGGACCTTTCCAAAGGGCTGTAATTCATCATTCCTTAGACATGTGATGTATCAGATCTAGGGGCATCTCTATGATTTACTTCAGTTCTAAGTCTTCTTCGCTGGTACCATCATTCTGCCAAAACACAAAATAGGAGAGCTTGTTGAAGCCCACGAGGCGAGCTGGCTCTCCTTTTTCTGTTCTGCTATTTTAAAAAAATGATTCTGAGATCACTGAACTGGTAATACTTCTTAACCTTGGCCAACTGTTGGTTTGCCAGAAATGCTGTTCACTCTTGCATAGAGAAACTGCTTTTTGAAAAGTCTATTGCTAGCTCCCTGCTATGAAACTAGCTGCCATCAGTTTTATCCTTAAGTCACTGAGTTTCACTACAACTTGCTCTAACACTCATGTCCTCTTGTTCCTGAAGAAGTTTACGGCAGAATAGGCATTCAGCAAGTGACATTTCTGAATAAAGTTGTGACCCAACTGATGTTCAAATCTGTGGAAGTCTGTCTGCTAACTATAAAGAGAACTGAATCAGGACTTCCAGAAACATGTGGCAAGTTAAGTCCTCTCCTTACTCTCTATTAGGACACAGAAGCTGTCCTGGCAAAGGCTTAAGAGTAATTTAAAATCAATTTTTAAAAAAGTACAAATAATAACTTTTATTTAATATCAGAGAAGTAATAAATAACATCATATAATCTTAGGGAGCTGATATCATCTCATTTGATGCAACCTTTGTTTTTCTATTATCTGAATCCAGTATTAATGGCTATATATTCATATAGAAGAAATATAGGATGATTCTGCCCTTAGACCACTTTTACCCTACATTAAAAAAAGTTTTCCAGGTATATTGTCACCTAGGAAGCTTGTGCCATATGAATTAATCCCCTGGTAGAGACCTGAAGAAACCCATTCAAGACATCTGGGAGTTAGAGTCCTTTGGGGTTTTTTTTATTACAGAAGTGTTTGGATAGTAGTAGGGGACCAACAGGATACATTTTAATTACTTGCTACTGTTTCTTCTTAATCTACTTCAAACGGAGAGTGCATTGTAATACTGAATATATCATAGTCCCATTCCTTGTTCTGTGTGTGGGTTTTTTTCCCTGTTAACTCTGAACAATTTGGTTTTTCTGGGTCAAATGAATTTCTAGATAAACCAAATACTTTCATGTATGACAAGGACAGTAGGACATCAAAACATATATACCCCAGGGAATGGCTTTAAACTTCTCTTTTTGATAATACTCTTCCTGACATGTTCAATGCATCCATCACATCAAAGCTTTTTAACTTTTTTCTTTTTTAAAGAAACAGCTTAAGTCTGTTTTTCTTAGCGAATGCATGGAGGTTTGTTTAAATAATAAAAAAAAAAAAGAATTATATACTTTCAGAACAGGAATTGCAATATGCTTGAGCAGAGACATCTGCGATTTTTATTATCAGTTCCCCAGGAATAGAAATTTGTTGTAGAAGGTGGTAATTTAATGGGGAAGTCTACAGAATACTGAATGTTAAACCCAGTAGGTATAGAGATAATAAAAACATTAAATTGGTCTGAGCCTGTAGCTCCATTCTGGATTAGAGTATGCAAGAGCCTGGAAGAAGTTTATTCAGAACTAAGTTTTGAAGAAGTGCTTACTTGGGTGTCCTGTCTGCACTACACATGACACTAGAGACACTTCTCCCTTCTCATTGTTTTATTTTGAACTAATTAGAAATCTGTGGTTATGACTGAATAGAGTTTATACACTGCTCAAATTGGGAAGAAGGATTGCAGATAAAAGGATCACTAATTTTTAAAGAAGCTTATAACACTCTGAGTTGCCACATGCCTGCTTTTGCAAGCTGGGGGACAACCTACGAAACCACTGAGGTCTACTGTGCAGGTGCAGTAACTCTGTAAAGTGTTTAAGCACTTGTAAAAGGAAACTTGTTATATGGGGAAACTTGTTATATGTAATAACGACTTTTTTTTTCTGTTTTTCAATGTTTAACAACTATATACACTCATCTTGTTTGTATTGTCTTGATAATGAATAACTTACACTGTTCCTTATTTTGTTCTCTTATGCCTCTGTTGCCTTATACTGTGACTGCATGTTACTGTTAAGAGAGAACAAGAATGATTTTAGTGAGGTTTGTAGCACTCCAGTGGGAATGGACCCCTCTGTTCCCAGGGTGAGAGTCAGCCCTGCCTATATGAAAGTCAGTAAGACACACTTGTTCTGCTGAGTCACCTGGGCATTTCTAATAGACAAATCTGGCACCAGCCCCCGAGCTTCTTCAGGCATGACAGTGGTTCTGCCTGCTTGGTGGAGCATTAGGACCTGTATCACAGCTCCTAGTGAGCTCTGACCTCAGCAGGAGGGGAGACACCTGCCCATTCAGGGATGCAAGGCTTTTTTTCTGTGCGTACTGGGATCTCTTGGGTTCTTCTGCACTGAACACCCAGCAGGAGTGAAGAAGCAGGTTGCCTTGCCTCTCCTTGGGGGGATCGCATAACCTTCGTGACAAGCAGCTGCTGCTGGATCCTGATCCCTGCCAAATTCAGCAGTAGCTCCTGATTTGAGGGCTGAGTTGTACACCCATGCTTTCCCATGCTCCATGATGAACATGGTCAAGAGCACATCACTCAGTAGAAAAGAGGCCAAGGAAAACTGCAAGTAATAGTTTTCCCCGTAGGTTTTACACAGTATTGATTACAAGTGATCAGTGACTGTGACAAAATTAGGAAAACAAAGTTGTTCAATGTTATAAATAATCTCTTTTGAGTAATTTATGTTGAGAACCCTTGTTGCAGGGTTACTTACAAATTTCTTCATAGAGCCCATGCTGCTGTATTTGCAAATGCTGTTTGAATAATTGAAGACAATAAGATTTTAATAGTCTGATCCAGATTCAGAAATGCAGACTTTGTAGTCCACTTCAGTCTGACATATTTAAGTTGCTGTCTACAGAATCAGTGTTTTGACCAACAATTCTCTTTACACCATAGACTTACGTTGCTTACATCATTATTTTCAGTGCAGTTGGAATTTTTTTTATTGCATACAATCAATGTTATTTAAAAAAACAGATGTACAAGAATACTGAAACTAAATAAATTTCATATTGTTTAGAGCAGAAATGCAGTTTGAATAGGCAAAGGAGTTCTGTTGCACTTATCTCTGTGCTGTTTTGTTGTACTTGCTGACTTTTTTCTTGCTTCAGCTTTGTGATTGGACTGAAAAGACATATAAACTTCACATGATACTTTAAATGCAAAACATCAATTTAGATACAGTCCTTATTTCTATGTGATGACTCTATGGTTTGTGTGATCATCTGTGCTTCTGCCACATCTTCTTTTCAGTAATATTTCATGGACTATGTTGTGAGGATGAGGGGGGGATGGCTGGTGTTTTGGTGCACATTATGGTATAAATTATGACACGCAATGGCTCTATAAGCATTGACATCTTAAGAATCACAGTCTTAATTAAATCTTATCTAGCTGATAGTTATGATATTTTTTATTTTGTTGACATTTCCTGACATAATATTCAAAACTTTGGTTAACCATTTTAAGTGAAGTAGCAGCTCTTCAAGCTGCTCAGTGTTAAGAAAAGCAGGAAGGAGAGGATGAGAACTGACTCAGCACCAGCAGTCTGTGTAGGACAGTATATAAACCAGCAACTTACTGGTATTATTTAAAATGAGCAGAATTCCGAGTCCCTGTGGGCCTATGTGGGATTTACAGCCTCCTGCAGAAGAAGGGAAAATCATCCACTTCTTGCAAGGTCGTGATTCATGCTGACTGTTGTAGCTTTGGTGGGAACAGCTGACAGGCAATACTGTGCCTCTGCCAGGTGGCAGGAGTGCCCACCTTCCCCTTTTTGGTCTGCACTGCAAACTGTATTCTTCATTTCTATAAATTAGGATACTTTTGGAAGCCTAACTATTGTTCCTGCTGGCCACATGACTAAAATCTTCTCTATTGATAAAGATAATGAGCTCACAGCTCCTAGACATCATAACATCTCTTTTGTTCCCTAACTGGACCAAATCATGTATTTGCAGAGATGCAGTGAGAAAGAGAAGTATATCAATGTTTTGGCCACTACGTAATGCCTCTTAACAGTGCCGGTAATAGCAAATCTGTAGAAAAACAGTGTGGCATTCCTTTTTGATAAGAAAAATTAATTTAAACACAAAGCAGTAGGAATCTTCCTACCATAGATTATCACCCCTCATTATGTGCTTTTTACAAGATATATGACTGTGGAAACCAGTCCGGTCATAAGCTCATTCTGCAAGACTTTCAGGTATTAATTCAGCTCTTCAAAATGTCTATCAGTGCTTTCTCTCTGCCTGCTGTAGAATATATAGACATTTTAAAATGGATATAACCCTACCTTTCCATGCACAACAGATGCAAATACATGAGATAGGGCAAGAAAGGAAATGCATGCTCTTAGTGTTATACTTGATGAAACACTGGTAGTGTATGTGACTCCGAGGCTCCCTCAGTGAACTTGCAAGCTAAGTCTTATTCCTGCAGGCCTGGAGCCCATGGGCTCTGTGAGAGCACGGGGTCTGACTGCACACAATAGCTTTGCAAGGGACTTTCTGTTCCCTTTATGCTATTCACTGCTAAGTCTATGGGAAGCCAAAGAGATCCAGAATCCCATTGGCACAGAAGTACTGTATTTCCTAGTTTAACCTGTGCTTTTAATCCACATAACGCCTCGTTAGTCAGGCTTTATGGGTGTAATCCAGACCCCATTGATCTCAGTGGAAAATTGCCCACTGATTCCACTGGGCTTTTGATCACTGCCTGTACATGTGATGTTAATTTCACCTGTAAAACTTGTGTAAACCTACCAGGTTTGTGAGCAGCCTAATTTTTCAAGGTTATACATAACTGAATGTTCAGTGAAAAACATGCTTCCCTCCATGTACCTGAGACAAAATCCTGCCAAGTCCGGCACCAATTGGGAAGAAAAGCAGGAATTTCTGGATGTGAATCTTCCCCTTAACCTGCCCCTGTTTTGAGTCTGGAGGACCTCTGTGCCATGAAGGTTCACAGACTTGGCTTCAACACCTGGCCATGTTGTCTAGCTCCAAACTTGGCCTGACCTCAGAAGTGTTTTTCCTCAGAACCATGGGTGCCTCCCACAGAGAGCTGAAGGGGATGGAAAGCTTAAGCAGTCCCATGGGGAACTTAAATCCTAATTCAGGAGTACCAAAAATTGATTCTTTGCAGCTGTGGAACAATTTTTTCTTTCCTGAATTGAGGGAAGAAAAGCTCAAAGAGCTCTGATATATTTCTAGGAGCCAAATTTTTTATTGTACTTGGAAATTTTTATTTGATCAGCAGCCTTGTGATTTGAAGAGGATTATTCACCTCCCTTCCTTGTTTCGAGAACTAGCATAAATAATCCATTTAGTGATAATGCTGTGCCTCCCAGTGTGCTTGTTTATCATTAGAGTTCTTCAGCTTTCAGTGGGCTAGTGTACTCTGATTCCTGGCTGGATTTATGATGCAAATGTCAGGCAGGAACTCCATCCCTCTGTTTTCAAGCCAAACTTTTACATTGGATTTGAATTATATATTTATGGAATCACTGGGAAATATTTGAAAATATTAAAATTCTCTCCACATTTAAAACCAGGTTGGAGGTTCGCTCCAATGTGAAAGTCAACTATAAGTCCATAGGAGTGATATTTATGTATTGTTTCTTTCACTAAAATTTCTCTAAGGGTCATCATGTGGACTTTCAGCATGCATATCAAACACATGTCCATTCCCTCCTCACTTTGTAATGTCTTTTCACTTATTTTATTTGTATATTCTATCTGTCTCTAGAAGAATCTGAGATTTTTTAAGGGTTCTTTGTAAGTAACAAGGCCCTCTTACAGGAGTAGGTACATCAAAATAGGGAATAATCAGTTAAAAAGATTGCAGGAACCAGAAGAAAAAAGCCTGTTTTCATTAGTAAGACCTATGGGAATAACTGTAGGAAGAACTTGTCTCAAAAAACTTTCACACAGTGCTCAGTGTAGTCCAACTGACATGATCAAAATCAACATGGTAGGCACTGAACAGATTACAAACTATCTAAATGATAGGTCTTCAAACGCAGTTGTTGGGGATTTAAAAGTGACTCTGTGATTTCAGGACTTCAGTGAAATGCAGGCTTCTAGTATTGAATGTTAACTGAAAAGGAGGTACTATCCTTGGAAGCAGTTTAATAGCTTAAACTTTTGAACTAAACTGATTAGTTTACTATTTACTATTGTTTAAAACTATTATTTAAACTAAATAGTTTAGTTTAATAGAAAACCATGAAATAGGGTTATATTGCTTCTGTATTAGCACTGAAGTATGACCTCTACCAGAATTATTATCCAGTCTTATAACAGACCAATAAATATCTTGTTAAATTAGAGAGCCTTCAGATAAGATCTACAAGAATGACATAAGATTTGAAAAATGTACCTGGCAGTGAGAACTGTGAGAAGTTAGATCTGTTTAGCTCAGACAGTGATAGTTAAGGAGGACCTTGGTTGTAATTAGGGGTAGAAGTATTCTCTGATCCAAGTGCAGGAGGTGCATAGACACAATCACATTGCAGGAGATGGATCTGTGCACCCTATCTGCAGTGCTAATGTAGGACATAAAGTCTGATTTTCCAGTAAAGGAGAGCACAAACTTGACAAAAGGCAGCTGTATGGTCTAACAATGAAGGTGGAAAGAGATTAGTTAGAATATTATAGACATCACAAATAGATCAATTCAGACCAGAAATGAGTCATTGAACAGTAGCCCACTGAAAAAATTTACCAGATCTTGCTGTGCATTTTCCATTACTTCAGGATATTCTTTTTTTTCATTATCAATTTGGATGTTTTTAAGAGTTATTTTCTACTTCGCAAGAACTAGTTTGAAAAAGCCCAGCATTCAAGACATTACACAGGAGGAGTGTAACAGATATTCTGGATTTATTATTTGTGAAAACATACTACTCATGCTTCTTCCAAGTCTGTTTTCAGGAGCCTTTGATTTAATAAGTATTTTAATTTCTGTCAGAAGTAAGAATTTTTTCCTACAATACCTATGTACAGATAGAAAAAACTCAAACCCAGCTTTTTTCATTTTTGTGTGGCACTTTGATTTTTCATAGGTAGAATATTAGGGCTTCCTTAGCCTTTTTGTGGGCAGGGTGTTCCCAAGTACTGTTAATTTCAATAAGAATTGTAACTGTTCAGCATTACTAGATTTTAATTGGGGATTGACTTATTTTTTTGTGTCATGACAATGGAATCATTGTACCAAAAAATAATGTTGTACAAGTAAGTGAATGCAAAAATTCCAAGACAAGAAGACCATGGGCCCTGGGCACATCCTGTGACCCCTTATTTTTAACAGTAATTGCCCACTTGCTATGTATATATATATCAGCAAACAGATTACAATAAAATAAGAAAAGTATCTGAGCAACAACAACAAAAAATATCTTTGGCTTAAGAAATGTCAAAGGTTTTGAACGTTTTGCAAAGTAAGAATACATCATAGGATGACGTAGGATAAATTTAAGTCATTGGAAGACTTTTTATATGAAATACTACATAGTTTGGAGATAGAATAAAAATTCTTGTTAGTTAGCTGATGAATTTTTATGTTTTGTGCTGCTGTATTTTCTAGTTTGTTATTTACGTGGAAGTTGAAACATCCCTGGGAAATCCTATTCACATATGTCATGGTTTAACCCCAGCCAGCAACTAAACACCACGCAGCCGCTCACTCACTTCCCCCCACCCAGTGGGATGGGGGAGAGAATCAGGAAAAGAAGTAAAACTCATGGGCTGAGATAAGAACAGTTTAATAGAACAGAAAAGAAGAAAGTAATTATGATAATGATAACACTACTAAAATGGCAACAGTAATAGTAAAAGGATTGGAATGTACAAATAGTGCGCAGAGTAATTGCTCACCACCCGCTGATCGACACCCAGTTAGTACCCCAGCAGCGATCCCCACCCCCATGCCACCCAGTTATTCCCTGAATGTGACGTCCCACGGTATGGAATACCCCGTTGGCCAGTTTGGGTCAGCTGCCCTGGCTGTGTCCCCTCCCAGCTTCTTGTGCCCCTCCAG
>JANZLQ010000056.1:29818743-29835443 GCA_026212715.1 Elanus axillaris | reverse complement strand
AGCTGCCCTGGCTGTGTTCCCTCCCAACTTCTTGTGCCCCTCCAGCCTTCTCGCTGGCTGGGCATGAGAAGATGAAAAATCCTTGACTTAGTACAAACATTACTCAGCAGCAACTGAAAACATCAGTGTTATCAACATTCCTCTCTCACTGAACTCAAAACACAGCACTGTATCAGCCACTAGGAAGACACCAACTCTATCCCAGCTGAAACCAGGACACAGATACTGAGTTGAAATGGTATTGTTTCATTTTACATCAAGTCAGTCAAAAGAGAATCAGTGAAATCTGTAAAAATGGAAAAAAACTTTCTTAAGTCAGAAATCAACTTTCTAAAATTTTATTTTCCAAGATACAAAATTAATTGCAGTTATATTAAGTTGAAATGCTGAAGTAAAGATGGATGACTAATCAACTGGCCTCTTCAATGTATTGTTTGTTGGGAAAGGAAGAGCTTCCCTAGCTGCAGTAATTGGTTACTTTTGTGACAGATGGAGTGCAATAAATTTTGATCTAGTGAGACACTTTCAGCTTCACATGATCCTGCATATGTCTTCTACATGGCCTTTACAGTGAGTTGTAATATAGATTGTTGCCCAATCACTACATCTTCACTAGAAGTCATCTTGTTAATATCCTTTAGCATAGAGTTGCAAATGGATGTTGGGTATCATGTAAGGAAATGTTTGGAAGTATTATATAACTTTTAAAACTGTTCTTAAGATGCTGTTGAAATGCTGTGATAGAGATCATGGGAGAAATACTTGCCTCTGATTATTCAGAACATTTAAGGACCAGAGGACTAAGGTGGTGTTGTTGTGTAACTTATCCCATCTCTAGGTAGGGGAGGGCATTTGTGTATTTACGGTACTTTTATATGGACCAACATTCTAGCTCTGCAGTAACATGAATGATGAGGTAGGGTGTATCACCAAGGAATATTTTGCCTTTCCACAAAGTCTTATCATATCACACAAATTGCCAAACCTTTCATGTCCCAAAAGAGATAGTGGATAAAATGAAGTATTGCAGCTGAACAAAAACACTAAGTTGTACAATTACACCAATCATTTGTCTATTTCATCATACCTGTCTGCCAATGTTATTAGGTTGTTCCCGATAAATCCATGCATTAATTTCCAAGAAAGTAAGGGAAGTAGGAAAATAGATTTTATAACCAACAAATGCATATTTTTTATACATTTCTCATAATATATGGTGAAGAGATACATATGGTCTGTGATATAAACATGGCTGTAAAAGTGGCAATGCAGTGCCTGTATGTACCATAGAAGAGAACTTCCTGAACATGTTAATTTTTTACTGTATCAATCAGTTCATCAGTTTAAATCGGGAACTGAAGTGACATCTGTTGACATGCAGTTTGGTCCATAACACAGAATTTCTTAGTCAATGCCATTTACAGTGTTAATTTCTAAAGGGATGAATATTTTCAATGAGCATGACATCCAGAGAGAAAAACAGTGAAACAGGTAACCTTCTAATTCAGTTGAAGCACTGTTCTGTTAAAGTAGGGGCCCCAAAGCAGTGGGAACTGAAGAGTACAAGTCAGGAAGAAAAGACAGTATAGTTGCATAGTACTGCATAGTTTCCCTTTCCAGAGGGAAACAAAATAAGAGTTATAGTGATAAGGTGTAGGGAGGAAAGTTACATACTGCAGTACTATGTAGGTTGAAATTAGAAAAAAACGGGTCATAAATAAAAAAAAAAATCAAGATTAGCCATGGGAAATACCCATTTACAACTTGTATTAACCTCATAGCCAGACTGTAAAGTGCAGTTTTCATGTTTTGTAACTGCAGCAAAGGATGGACTATGTGGATTAAGTGATCTTTTATTACTTCTGTCAAAGTGAAAAATTAAAAGGGAAATGTATGCTTTCTCCAGAAACATCCAGACTCTCAAGTTAGAAAAGATGCCTATGCAGAATGATGCTGGTGATGTGCAGTGTTAGAACAGGCATGAGGAAAAAATTATTTCACTAACAACTGAGGTTGTTTTCTCTTCCCCCCCTGCAGTGTTCATCACAGTAGCCTCCAGCTGTTTTGCTTCAGATACAGCCCTATTGCTCTGGGGCATCCAACCTCCAGGGTGCAAAGAGTAGTAATTTTTAATTTCAATCTCCAACACCTGCATGAGGGAGGGACCTCTGGTCCTTGATACCATTTAGTCACTGAGTTCCCTGAAAATAGGATTGAGCCATAATATGTCCCTGGACAGCTAGGAGACATTAGGGGCTAATAAGTCTTATGATAGATGCACACTATTGATTTACCAGTCTAGCTTTTAAAATCTGAATACCAATTGCATTTACCCAGGGATATATGTTAAGCAGGTCCATATGGAAATATTTTCCATGCATCAAAACCATGTACTTAGAGTTTTTGCATTGCATAGTTCATCAAAATCACTCAGATTGTTCTCAGATACATATATATACACACATATATAAAAATAGATATGAAGATGTATTAGACTAAAAAGCTTTAAATAAAACCCAAGTGTTCAAAGCTCTTCTCCTTTGTTAAATTCTCAACGTGAAATTTCACTTTGTCCTTGAAATATAGGTTTAGCAGATAAGGGAACTGAAGATCTGATCTAGAGACAAGACAAATACCTCTTGGTGCTGCACTTGAAAAGACAGGCTGCTACCCATGCAGAAGTTTAAACTTGTGAGGAAAGATTTGCAGGGACATGAAATCTGGAGCTTTCTACTGAGTTTGTATGCAGTATGCTATCCCAATAGAACTGTTTTGTTAACTATTACAGCCAAGGCACGCAGGTTACTATTTCCTAATGAGCATTTTAATTTCCGTTGAAAAGACTTGCACTTTAGGATGTGGCCCTGCTGCCATATCATTTCAAATGTATACATTTTACTCATTTAAAAGCTTTGCTTCAATTTCCAAACTTGTCTTTCAATAGCAGAAAATTACATTAAGGTGCTATTCTTGGGAACATTAAAGCCAGGAAGGCATCAAGAGAAAGTCTGAAGATAATACCTTTCAGTGAAAAAGCTCTCCAACACCTGGGCACAGATCCAGCTAAAGAAAGGACACCCCAGTTACATGTTAGTCTGCTCCTACTGGTATTAAGGACTTTTCTTAAACTGTAAAAGATACATCCCAGCAGAGAATACCAATCTATCTAATGTTAGAAGAAAGATTCTTTTTATATGATCAGATTAGTTAAACAGATTTTTCTGCAAGGGAAAGAACTATTAAAATGTGTATTTTTTATGACTGACAATCAGCAGAATGAGTGTTTCATATAAAATCTATTTTCCTTTTGGGACACAATTTGTTCCTGATCTTTCTCCCTAGCAGATCAGTTTCCAAGGAGGCTAAAATAAATAGCCTCCTTTAAAAACAAAACGGTGACTGAATTAGTATGCTCCTGTGAAGCAGCAATTATTTCTGACAGGTGAAAAGGCCATTAGACATGAATTGATTTTCAGAGGTAGTGTGAACTCTTAGTCTAGTCGACAGGAGCTGTGTGCGCTCAGCACCTCTGAAAATCAGGGTCAGCCTTACAAGGTGCTGAATGACCTCAACCCACAGAAAGTTTTCTGCACATTTCAGGAACTGGCCTTTAGAAATGAGACAAGAAATCTGTAAGCCCAAATACGTACTGTGAAAATTCTGAAACGCAGTCCCTGAGCTGTCACGTTGTCTGCTTTAAATGGCATTGAACTTGGCACTATGAGGTCCTGAGAAAGCCACTTAACCTCCCTGTACTGTTTCCACCTTTAGACCTTCTGTGTCTTGTCCTTCTAAACAGTACCAAGACCTGGATGGTCTTCTTCTGTTCATGAATACAGTAGTACCTAACACTACTGGGCTCTAGTATCAGTTAGAACCACTTATTGCTATGAAATGGCTGCTCATAAATATGAGAACTATGAAATATAACTGTGTAGAGAAGAGATTCTAACTTTGCTAAAGCTACGCAGTATCTCAGGGGAAATCCATGACTAAGAATACAGGTGTGTTGGGCTCTTAGTTAGCCCTCCATATTCTTCTAGACTAAAAATGAATTCTGAAATTGTAATGAAAACATTGAAATCTAATTAATATACAAAAAAGCCAATACAAAACAGGACAAGAGCAATTTGAATGAGAGAGAACAACCAAGCACTAACAGAGATGAGACAAATTATGCACAGGAGAATGTATAATGAATAAGTTTTTTTTTCTAATGTGTTAATTTTCTTTTGTCTTTGTGCAGAATCAGATTAGTTCTGCTTCTCAAAGATCAGTTATCACTTGAGTCCAAACGTATCTGAATTTTGCAGAAGCTGAGGCTGAGGTGTGATTCCAGAGCTTTATGATGTAAGCATCCCTTCTTATGTCATGACTGCCTTTTCTTTCATCCTTTCCATACATCACCATATATGTCATATGTGCTACAGCCAGTTAAATTTTTAGTAGCAAAAAAAAGCTATGCAAGCAATATCAATGTAAATATGCTGGCCATATTTATGAGCCAAGTTTTCCACCTAAAAAGGGCTTAGAAAATTGACCTGTTCTGACTGCTGCCAAAGATTCTCTAGTGAAGTCCTTTATTTGTGATTCATTTCCTGACTGTATAAAGAGAGGTTAACATTGTTTGATTAAAAAAAAAATTAAAAAATATGGTGGGACAAAGTTAGTGTTTGTAGACAACTTTGGTATTAGGCAGCAGGTGGTTTGAACAGTGACATGTACTGCTTACTTACATGTCTGCATCTTCAAGGATTTTTATGTGGGGTTGTCCAGTGATGCTCATTGACCTTTTTATTATTCTAGTACCATAAATGTAGCTGGAAAACAGGAACTTTTAGCATTATTATGAATGCAACAGGATTTTGTTTGGTACAGTGTATTAGATTTTACTCCTTTTTCCATCAGATGGGTAAAGGGAGTATATACATTTCTGGTAAGGCATTTAATAAAACAGTGACCAGAATGGTATGGGTAAAATGATGACATGTTCCTGATTTATATTTCCTGGATTAAAACGGGGAAAACTTGGTACTATGCTTGTGTCTTGGCTTTTGCAACATTCCTCTACAGTCTAGACTAGAAGTATGTCTTCTCCCAAGTACCAATATTTGGAAATTGTCCTAAAATGAAACTCCTTTATCAAATCCTTTTCACCACATCCCCTAGACAGGAAATACCTACATGGAAAACCTTGATCAGAAACCTTTGGAAAGCTTGACTAAATTCATACTTTGACTCTTTGAAAATGTCCCTTGAGAGCTGAAATGTATGCACTGAGCATTTAAGACCTGTAGCTCACAAAATGAAACTTGACTCCAGACAGGTTTCATTAATTGGGAGAAGTTATGATGATAAGCATTGCTTTATTTTTCTTTCTTCTTAACAATACTTTGCTAAGATTACAATGAGCTCTGTCTTAACTGTCAGAGTAAAGAGACTCCATGTTACTAAAGTTTTCACTTTGTATAGTCATAGTGAAACTGTACTAAATAATTTCTATGAGTGCTTGGAGCATTCTCAAAACTTTCACATGGCATAACAGATCACATGAATCAGTTAACGTCTGAGATCAGTACAGCAACTGGTATGCCTTCACCGAAGTTCCTGTCAAGCTATGCAGAGGTGGGCTTTTTTAGTGAAATGGAGCCTCCATTCATTGAGGGGAAGGCCACAGCGACGGTTTTATTACTGTCATCCATGATGCTCACATTTCATTTGCAAGCTGTCTTTATAAGAAATTGTATTTTGAAAGAAAGAAACCTTATACTTTACAGATTTTGGACAAAAATACTATATAGCAGTGCTCACTGTTTTTTTTTTTATTTTTATTTATTGTCTTAGTTCATTATCCTGCATATTATTTGTATTTTGCATTCTTATTGGTTAGAGCATGACTGTCTGAAAAGCAGAAGAGAGCTTCTAATTTTTAGAAGATCCATTTATTGTGAGACATTTTATTCCCATGATCTAACCCACCTGGTGTTCTGTGTTCATTTTCTTAGACGTTTGCAGTACCAGATTGTGAGAAGCTGCTGATTATTTTTAATCAGTTCCTCAAAGAATTGGATAGGTCATTGATGGATACCACTCCTAGGTACCCTTAAGTGTAACATTATTTGAGAACAAGCAAGAACTAAGGAGAGAAACAAATTCAGAGGTATTGCTCTACCTTTTGCTGCTAAAGACCAGATAAAAGTTTCTGTATTCATCTTTCAGTTGCTTCCTTAAAATTTTTTAACTTTCTACTTATGGATCTTTTTTTTTTTTTTTTTTTTGGTCAGAGATCAAAAATAGATGACTAACGAATTTGATATAGGTACAGCAAACAAACACACTTATACATCTAATGTCTATGATAAAGAAGAATAACAGAATTTAACAAATCTTTTGGCAATCAATAGGTGAATGAGGTTGTCTCCAGCATTCCAGGAGTGTTTCACTCCAGAGCTACAAATACCGCAGTCCTTGTACTGCCATGTAAGAGCCAACCAGGAGCTGCTATATTGTTCTCTTTCTCCCCACCACTGGGGACCCAGGAGGGGAAACTGTCAGAAGCTGTCTCTGCTGGCTTGGTGTTGTCAGAGAGCTTCCCCCTACTTGGTAACTTCTGCTAGTCTGTCCTGATTCGCCTCCCATTGCCTTTGAATCACCTGAATGACTTTGATTTCAGTCTGTTCTAACTCTAACCTTAACTATCTGTTTGCTCTTGATTATGAACTAGCAAAGCAATAGATATGAAATGATACAAAAAATCTCAGATTAAGTGAAACATAGGTAGGGCTTTGACCCAGCTCTGACCCTAATGAGATGATAAACAGTCATCAGAAAATGAAAGAACTGTGGGGCTTTTTTAAATGAGGTTTTGTGTTTGCAGATTAATATTCCCAGGGCAGTAGATTGGAGTTATTTACAGAAATCTCAGTCAAATAGGTTCTTTTCTTTATGAATAAAGTTGATTTAACTTTAGATATTGCAAGAAGCATTTTGTATTTGTTAATACAAGTAGGAGGGTTGATGGACTAATTTATAGGGTTGCATTTTGCTTTCATCTGTAGGAAATGAAAGAAGGAATAGAAATAAGGCAGTGCATTTTAGGTAGCAGATGCCTTGCAATATTAAAACAAAAAACACATTTAAGCAAAAAATGTCTGTTACATTCTGTCCTTCATAATGCAGTTACTTTTTCCTGGTCTGACTTTGCAAACCGATGCTTTTGTGTGTATTATGGTTTTCTCACCATTAACTGATGGATAGGTCAAAAGTTTCAACTATGACCAAAGCCAGAGCCTAAGTTTCAAAGAAGAGTTCTTCCTCACACTCATCAGAGGAAATGGCGGGATATGTTTCCCAGTGCCCAAAGAGCAAATGTCCTCCTTTTAAAGGAAACAGGTTACATGTTACCTTAGAGCTTCGAGGAAGTTTAGGGAATACAGTTCTCAGTGTAAGTAAAATAGATAAACAGGTTAGCTATTTAGAAATATGAAACTCATCCTATGCAGGAAAAAAAGATTAATCATCACAGAGAATCAGATTAGTAATGAAGCTAAATATCTGTGGTAGGTATTTACAAGGTATTTTTCCCAAGCTTGCTTCCTTTCGTCACTTCCCCTCAAAATGACTCATCAAATACACATGGAGTTGTACAACTAGTAAAGTCAAGCACAGTACACTTGTTTTAAGCAGGAAAACTTTATAATTGTGTGGGTCTTAATCTTGCTTATTCAGACTAATTTAATTTTGTACTGGGAATATAAGGCACCTTTATAAAATGAGACAAACACCTAGTGTATGCTTACTGCACAAAGGTACTCCCTGGTTGAATGGGAATATGAGCTTAACAAATGCTTCTAATTGGAAATTTTCTGCTCCCCGGAGCAACCAGGAAAAATAGGAATGTGTCATAGATGGGGTGGGATGGGCTACATTGCATTCCGGTTATTGCCTACTATGCAGGGCCCGTAAGAGGTCCCAGGAGCTAAAATATAAGTATAAGCAACTGTGAGATCCCGAGTTGAACACAAGTACAGCAAAGATGCTTAAAAATATGATGGCTTCTCCTTCCAGCCTTTAGTCATAGGAATAGTTGGAAGTTAAGCTGCTTATATTTCATCTTGGGTTTCCTGAAGTTCAGTCTTCACTAAAGCGGAGAAGGAATTATTCTGTAAGAGTTTTTGTTCTGTGTATCTGCATTGGTCATGCCCCTTTTATAGAACTGTAGAGACAGGGGCACGTGGGAAGAAAAGTGTTTCTTCTGAGGTAAATCAGGCAGGGAGAGACAGAAAGACATGATTATTAAATCAGGATTCTTTTGAAACTGGATTAAAATATGGAAGTATAGTAAAAAATATTACATAGTGTTTAAATAAGGTAAAAAACCTAGATATGAAGAAAAGGCATAGTTCTTTACCTCTGCTGCAGGGAAATAATGCAAAGACAGATCTAATTGAGCATGGTTGACTAACTGAGAAACTGCAGTTAGGGCATCCTGTTTTCCAGAAGAAACATCACACAAGTAATGTGACTAGTATCATCTGTGGCTACTCTTCATTGGTGACCTGTAGTGGCCAGGTGCCCACTTACTTCTGGGTGGGTAGTTTGTGATCAGCCTTGGCAGGTGGGTGGAACAAGGCCCACTCTCATCAGTCTCTGGATCCACAGTGAGTCTTCTTAAATGTTTTACCATTTCTTCCCTTTTTCTGTCAAGTAAAAAGCTGCTTTCAAACTAATGAGGGGTAGAAAAAGAAAAAACAAAATATCTTTCTTGTGATTATACTGTTCTGTAAGTACCTGTTGTGGGATTTACATACTATATGTTTTTCCAAGTTCCCTGGCATAAGGCTGCATCAGAGATGGAATTCAGATCTAGAGGAAGCAATGACTGGCAGGAAAAAGCAGTTGTTCTCCTGTCTGGGAAGAGAAAAGATAAAAGTAGTGTCACTGTCCCTGTGGTTGTCACTACATCCATGATACTTAAGTGTTTCTTACTGGTGCCATAAAAACTTCATTCAGGATAAATTTATGAAAATTCTGATTAAATTCACTCACTGTTAGCCTTTCTTCTCAACTTTACTAGTGAGAGATATAGCCTCTCTTGACCATGGTCCAAATTCGCTGATGGTAGTGGAAAGAATATTTAGGATTTCAGTGGATGTATAATCAAGTTCTTATAGTGTCTGGCATATGTTTTTTGTATATGCTTTGGTATATATGAATTTTTTTGCCTTCTTTGTTGTTTCCCTGACAACACTTTTCTGTTTGGTTGTTGCTATTAGGATGTTTCATTTAGGTGACAAATACCTCTATAACACAAATGTATCACAAGAAGGTGCTCACACAGCGTGTTATATCCTACTTTAAGTACAGGAGAAATATATGTCATAACACATAGCAGAAATAATTGCCAGTGAGATTCAATTCTAAGGGTATCACACATTTAGCCTTTACTATAAATGGATATAATATTGTAGCACAATTTATTGTGAATTATGTTCACAAGTTCTTTTAATGATACCAGAAGCCAGAGAACAGATTTCTAGCATACTGCTTTGAACATTTACCATATAGCACATACTATCTTAGGTTTTCAAGGACACATTTTAGCTTTCACCTGGTACAGGGAATGAGGGGATTGGAAGGGAATAAGATATCTATAATTTATAACTGGATTTTCTAGTTTTATATAATAGTAATTTAATCCTAGATTAAACTCAATAAATACACAAAACTGTTTCACTGCATTCCGTTGCATCAGGATACAAACAATTAATTTTGATGTTGTGTCCTAAACAAAAGGAGATTGATTAAAGTGTTTTTATTAGTTCATGTAACCAAAAAAATGTGTGTCTTACTCCCTAGTATTCCTGGCTGATTTAAAGAAACAATACATCAGAAAAAAAGAGGAAAATGTAATTCATGTAGAAGTTATTCAGATAAGACTGACATTTGTTCATATAATAATAAAGTAATAATTTGTCTAATCTACTTATCAACACAGCGTTATCTGACACTTTGATAATAGACTAGTATGACCTTAGAGGTTAGCAATGACTTTGCTTTCTGAACATGACAATCCTCACCATGCCTTTCTGAGCCTGTCTGAAATGTTTTCATCTACATAATAATGTGGGCACAGTGGTTGCAGTATGACAAAATGAAGCTTGCTAGTCTTTAGAAGTCTGAAATCTTACCTGCCATCTGAAACGGGGTGTGCCTGCTCTGCTTGCAGTGAAGAGCCTGCCTACAGGACTCCAAACTTGCCCTTTTAGATCTGATACGTGGCAGCTATACCAAAAATGGACACAGGAGAAAAAAGAACACTCTTACCATATCAAAATCCATTGCTTAAAGCAGAAAGAAAGAAATTGGCTATTTAAGTAAGTAAACATCTTTTTTATTCTTTCCTGAAAAACTTTTCTATGGTGAAACACTTGCAAAAATCAAACATCAAACCAGAATTTTAACTTTGTTACTGTAAATACCTATTTTATTTTCCTCACCGTTAGATGTGTGTCTAGAGATGACTCTAGGAGCATATTTTTCAGAAGCAGGTAAATGAAAATTTAACAGTACAGTGGAAACAGAGTTTTAATAGGGTTTTTTTGGCAGTTAATGATCAAAGTATACATCTCTCGACATTTTCAAACAGACAAATCTCTTAAAATCACTAAGTTTTGGTTGCTTAATGTGATTAAATGCTTTTGACACTCCTAGATACTTATTCAGAACCTTCAGCAGTTAAAAGCATTTGGGAATGTGATTTTTAGATGTGAAAATTTTGAGCGTCGAACTTAACATCCTAAGTTCCTTAGTTTATTCCTATCTATTTAAGGTAAAGTATCTGGTAAGTCACAAATGCTTTATATTTTACGCTAACACTTGAAAATTCTTATGCATCTTATTTAGGGAAGACAATTTTTCTCTGAAACATCATCTTATTTATTTTTATTTTTACAAACTCTTAAGTTTCTAAAACACTCAGAATTGTAATTATATTCGAGGGAAAAATTTTAACAAAATTTAGATAATTTAACAATTATTTAGAATACTTTTATCTAAAACTTAAATTTCCTATATATACTTTCATGGTTGGTATAGACAATGTTGGATCTATGCTTCTTTCTTTGTATCTTGCTAAATATTCTCTTTAGTTCAGTTTTTGACTTCTGTGTCTCTAGACAAGCTCTCATACAAAGGATCCTATCACTGCTGCCAAAATATTTGGTTCTTTGTAGTCAATTTTGAATACAGTTCAAGATTTCTCTAGAAGTCTGCAAAACATAAATTCATTAATGTTTTTTATATGACATTTCTGGTTATATTTCTCATTTTCTTTTCTGGATAGCTCAGCTTCCATTAGTTTAGAGCTTCCTTTTCTTATAATCCTTTTTTTAAATACTTCAATTTTAAACTCTCTTTATATGAGATATAAACCAGCTTTATGTCTCATGTAAAAAGGTTTTGTTCTTTTTATTTTGGCATTAGTTATTAGTTAATCCTATTATTCCTCATCCTAAAATTATACCTTTCTATCCTCTTCCTACTGTAACTCTTATATGTGACAGTTCAAAGTATTAAAGCATCTGTAGTAGCAGCGCTTGTGTCCTGTAGGAGAGCTGTGGGAAGCAAATGGGCTCATGATAGCTGTTCCTAGTGAGAGATCCTTCATCGGAACAATGTGTTCTGGGTCTGAGAGAGGCAGAAGCTTGCAGAAAACTGGGAAGGGAATAATTGAGGAGAAGAAAGTTTCCACTGCAATACACTATGGGGAAGATGTTTACTGACTTGCAAAATCAGCTGCAAGATCTGTTCCCTGCTCTGACATGTTTTTAGGTGTTTAGTTTGAGACATCCTCAGAAACAAACTTGCATTGCATCAGCTCTGAAGTTGTGCTTATAGCTCTCATTTTTACTTAGGACTGCCTGGCGGGGACAATGCCAGCTATGTTTGGGGGCTAAAGAAAGCGTAGTGTGTCTGCGTCATCCAGCTGCCTCCTGGCAAGTGTGGCAAATCAGTGTCTTGTTCTTCTGTAGGGGAACTTCTGTCTCATCTGCTACAGCTGCTGGAGTGATGATCCCAGCCTTTATCCAGAATGTGATTCAGGGCAACTAAACTGTCATGAATACTTTTCCCACCGAGGCACCGTGTGTGGTGCCCAATGGACAGGGAAGATAGTGTCGCCAAGGAGTACCCTGTCTCAAATGTTGTCCTTTATGCACAGATGTGAGTAGAACTGATGCTGGTGGAAACATCTGGAAATTAGAATGACTGAATTCTGATTTCACAGAATGAATTGGTGAATATTTGTAACTACTTTTTTCTATGCCTTATTCTCCCACAAGTGATAGAAAAGAGTTTAAAAATACAAACACATTAAATTAATGAGTATTAACTGTTTGTAACCCTTGTCTGATGTCTAAGTTTGTCCCTAATTCTTTTTATTTTCCTGTAGACTATCCAGTTTTTATTGTACTGCGAGATTATGCTTCAGTGATGCCTAGCTCTGAGAAGCAATATATGACCAACAAAACTACCTGGTGACACCCAGCTTTGATAGAGTTAGATAAGCATTGGCTTGAGATACATGAGGTACAGTGGCCTGACTTTCTTCCAAAGCGATTACATTTATACTGCTAAAGTGGAACTGGTTTCACAGAATGTACGCTCTTAGGGAAAAGTAATGAATTTTATTATGTTTCAAGGGGTTTATTGGAAACTAAACTGGTTATAAGTGGTATGGGCTAGGTTGTTCATGTAAATCAAAGCAGTTGTACTGAATCAGTGGAGATACATTATTTGATACTGTTAAGGAACTGGTTCTATAATTCCATTTGTTAAAAGAAGTACTGGTCTGACTGATTATAACAATTTTATGGCAATATTGTATAAAGTCATAGTTCCTGCTCACAGAAGGCTGGACTGATTTATCAGGTTCAGCCCTGAGAAAGCTTCAAATTTAGCTGCTTTTCAAAGGAGGTACAGCTGCCTTCCCTACTGCTTTGTCTTGGCTGGGAGCAGAGGTAGAGTTGTTGAAGACTAATCAAAGAAAAATATTGGGTTTTTTTCAAAACCAAATTCTCTTAGATCTAGCAAATGTTAATCATAATTCTTTGATGTGAGAAAGTCAAAACATCTCAGTCTTCTTGCTTCATTTTGAATATGCTTTGCTCTGATTGTGCATTGATTACTTTTGTCAAACATTCTTTTCAATTTTATGGTTTTGATTTTTAGGCCAAATCATATCAGTACATTTAATTGTACATCTTTTCATACTTTTTTTCAATTACCAAAGGAATATTTTAACCCCAGTCTGCAGTGAAACCAACTCAAAATTTTCAAAATAAAATGATTTATATTTTAGAAGTCCTATGGAATGGTATCTCTATGGGGAATTTCAAGTAGTTTTCCTGATTTGGCAGGAAGTATTTTTTTCAACTTTGGACTTTTTTATGACATTCAGTTGTTGAACAGCTGTGACTTAACTTGTATTTCCAGAACCTAGGAGGTAGGCTTGCACCACAGGGTCAGGGTGGTCCTTCTCATCCAGAAGTACACTGAGCCTACAGTCATATAACAGAAAAAAAAGGAAGTTAATTGAGTTTATTGACCTGCAGGGTGACTTTCAATATGTCTTTGAATGGGAAAAACGTCAGAAGAGTAGGCACCATAGTGATAATGTTATTTTTCTTCATGTAAACCATAATACAAGTTGTTGCCTCATAATTTTCCCATGAGTAATTTGTAGTCTCCATTACATGGGCTGGTTTCAATACTTAAAACAAAGTATATAATATACCGATGATAAGCCAGCTTTTGAAAATTCTGCAAAAAGCACATTTTATAAGATCAGACTTTATATTTGTGTGTGCCTAATTTTATTGTTAAATCTGAGATTTTGCTTAAAGGAGATTTATTTTTTTAGAGTGTCCTAAGGTATGTTTTCTGAGTTACTTAGTCCATATGCTTTGAAACAACTCACATCTAAAGTAGTAAATTTTGAATTAATATGATATCTAATTCTCAGATTGACAATTTTCATTCAATGAGAGTGGTCTTTGTTCCTTCTAGACTAGAATATTCTTGCCTTTTCATTTACTATTTCTGGAACAAAACTTGTACCTTTAAGGACAAGTGTTACTCCAGGTGAATTTCAAGAATCGATTAATTCTAATCCTGAAACTAATGTCTCTATAAGAAAAAAAGTTTAGGCTGATTTTAATTACTGTCATCAGTTTCTAGGACAGTAGCTGCCATGAAGGTTTGGGCTGCATTAAAGCTTCCACTATTGCTTAAGCCACATATAGATTATGTGGCCAAGTGAAAATTTAATGGAGCAGTATCTGGTGATCTGGTTTTGCAAAAAGCTATGTTATCTGATGAGGAGAAAGGCAGATTAAGTATATCTTTAAAAAGGGAAAGAAAGAAAGAAAGAAAGGTTGAGAAAGTTTAGATTAAAGATTGCCTTGATAACATTTTTGGGACTTGAATGAAATCATTGCAGCAGGTCTCCACTCAACAAATCTTTTGGTGGTTTACCTTGACTACAGGGTGTGTATCACCATCTGTTATTGTTAGAAACAAGTAAAAATAAATAACGTTTTTATATGAATATTGAAGTATTGTAAACCATTCCCTCAAATTTCTGATGGTCTGAGTTAAAAGAATATGGGAATAACAAACATATATATGTATGTAATATACTTACACACATTTTGATGTTTGTGCATACGTGTGTTCATATATACATATGCAAACACACACACACACATACACATGCACATGCTTGTATGTCTCTGTGTGTATATATATATGTGTATATATATATGTCCTAGGAGCTGCTAAACTGTTAGTTCAGTTGAAAGTGTGTCATGCTTTCAAATTTTTTAAACACTTTAAATAAACTTCATCTTGCATTTCCAAATTCATGTTTCTCATGAAATGAATTAATTCTTTAATTTTATCCTCTCTTATTCATGGAAGCAGATAAGAAGAAACCTGTGTTGATTTCTTACAGGGGTGTCTAAAAGGAAGAAACAAAACTACTGTTGTTATATTAACCTGAAGATTATGAGGGGATTCATATCAAAGAGCTGATGGTGAATTAAGTTAATAACTACCTATATTAATCTTAAAATTAATAATTTATCTTTATACTAAATTGCAGCCCATCTTGTCTTTTGTCTCCTTCAATGCTCTTGTATTCATGTAGCTTAAGAAAGCATTCCATGTAGGTAAACAATTGCATGAAACTATCTTTTTATGGTCCCTTGGAGGTAAAAGAAAAGGCATTTTAGAATAATATAATTTATTTCAAGTAGATAGAGCAGGTAAGTTGACTGGACCCCATAATGCTGATGTATAAAAACATGCTTTCATCTTTTAATATTAAGACAGGGTCTAAAACTACCTTAAAAATAACAGCAAAGGATTATGGCTTCCTGTCATGCCAAAATTACCCTTCTGCTTTCTTCCCAGTTTTCTTTCACTAGTTGAATAGTGAATAGGAGATGTATTATAATCATTCAGCAAAATAGCGTGTTTAATTTTGAATGTTAAAACTTAACATTTTCCCTGCTGATCCTATTGATGAAAAAGTCTGTCACTGGGGAAAACTGAAACCAATTACTTCTTACCTGAAGTAGATAGACTACTAGCACAACCATTTTTAAACAGTAGCTGAGAATAAATCTCTGTAAAAATGTAGTATTCAGTACTGATCCTAAAACTGGCACATGAGTATTCCAACTGTAGATTCTCTACCTGTTTACCAAACGTGAACACAGCAGGTAGACTTTTTATTTATGAAATAGAAGGAACAGGCTATGCCAAAAGGAAAAAAAACCCCAAACATAAGAAAAGATCTTTTTGGATAAGACAGTGATCTAGACAGAGAAAATACAATAGAACTAAGTTGTCTGGGTTTCAATGAAGCATTTTTTACAGTCATACATAGGAAATTCAGTCAACTGTGTAACATACCAGAGATTTAAAGCAAGTAGAAATCATTTTAGAACAATCTAGTTTCATTAGTCACCTTGACAGAAAAGGAAGAAGAGTTCTATTAAAATATGTTGTTACAAGTATTTGGGAATCAATATAGGAAAGAATTTGAGAAGAGCTGAATGTGCTTGCAGATTAGTACAATAAGAATAAATAAAATACAGGAAATACAAATGAATGAATAATTTAGGACTTATGGTGTTCTACTTTCTTTTGAAGGGGATCTGGATTCTGAAATAAAATTCTTGGACAAGACAACAAATTTTAGTGAGATTAATACTGTTAGAGACTAAGATGGAGAATTGCATGTATGTGACACAGGAGAAGGACCTTAATATGAATGAACAGTGTGCTGCTGCAGCAAAGAAAGCCAACATGATGCTGGCTTGCATCAACAAGATGTGGACAGGCTGGAGAGGGTCCAGAGGAGGGCCACAAAGATAATCAAAGAACTGGGAAGCCTGCTGCATGAGGAAAGGCTAAGAGAATTGGGTTTGTTCAGCCTTGAGAAAAGAAAACTTAGGAGGCACCTTATCACCATGTTCCAGTATTTAAAGGGTAGCTACAAAGAAGATGGAGACTCCCTTTTTACAAGAAATCACATGGAAAAGACAAGGGGTAACAGGTACAAGTTACTCCTGGGGAGATTCTGATTGGACACAAGAGGAAAATTTTTCACAATGAGAACAATCAGCCATTGG
>JANZLQ010000056.1:29784203-29796397 GCA_026212715.1 Elanus axillaris | reverse complement strand
AGTTTAATAGAACAGAAAAGAAGAAAGTAATTATAATGATAACAACACTAATAAAATGACAACAGTAATAGCAAAAGTTTTGGAATATACAAATGGTGCACAGAGTAATTGCCCACCACCTGCCAGTCAACACCCAGTTAGTACCCCAGTGGCGATCCCCACCCCTCCTCCACCCAGTTATTCCCTGGATGTGACGTCCCATGGTATGGAATACTCCTCTGGCCAGTTTGGGTCAGCTGCCCTGGCTGTGTTCCCTTTCCCAACTTCTTGTGCCCCTCCAGCCTTCTCGCTGCCTGGGCATGAGAAGATGAAAAATCCTTGACTTGGTACAATCATGACCTATCAGCAACTGAAAACATCAGAGTGTTATCAACATTCCTCTCATGCTGAACTCAAAACACAGCACCGTACCAGCTACTAGGAAGACAACTAACTCTATCCCAGCTGAAACCAGGACACTTCTCCTTTTCCTTTTCCTTCTCCTTCTCTTTCCCCTTCTCCTTTTTATCCTTTCCTTTTTTCCTTTCATTTTTTTCCTTTTCCTTTTTCTGTTTTCAAGTGTACTGAATAAATGGCCCTCACAAAACTCACGTACAAAACCTGGTCTTTGTATTGAGTAGACTAGATCAAAGACAGTCTGCCTTGAGGCTAGTGCATTTGTTAAAGTCCTGGTTACATCCTTTGAAGGCTGAGTTATTGCAAATGGTGTCATTGTGGAAAAGGGACAATTAAATTGGATGATCAGTGGGTGGTGACTATTGCCATTGCTGCAGAGTTTGGATTTACAAACAGCAAGGGTCAAACACTTCACACCCTTCACAGCAGAAATGAACCGTGTAGAGGACTCAGTGGTCTAAAACACAGCACAAGCCTACACTTTTTCTATCTGTCAAAAGATTTCAGAAGTAATTCATTGTTACAGCTCCCTGGAGTGAGAGTCTGCTTGTCCATCTGATTTTCCTGACTGAGCGCTTTAAACATTCTCTGAGGAAAAAACCTGTTGTAGTCTTGTTTCCAAAGTGTAATAGTAAAGACAGGAAGTGTGAAACCATTTGGAATCCTTCTTCCCTGCTGTCATATTTTATCACTACTCGGGTGTTGTGTTCATGAGCAGCTCTTGATTGCAAGCCTCAGAGCTAGTATTATTTCTAGATGCTGTCTGGTGCCCCTCTGAAAGATCTCTGGATTTCAGAAATCAGATATACAAGACTTTGCTTATCAGATATTTCAAATAAAGTGAACAAAAAGGCTCTTGAAAATCTAAGTTTGATGCCAGACTGCAGTGCAGAGTGGGACCAGGATTATTCTGAGGAAAGTTTCGTGAGATCGATGGCATTGCATGACCACCTTTACAGTTGTATAGCTGAAATAAGAATCTTATTTTTAAGGTGTGACACTCTGTGGAAACCAGAGGCATCTGCTGATTCCTGCTCTATAGATCTGGTTGTTGCAAATAAATTGTTGCCTCAAATAATGGGTCTGGTCCTGTACTTGTTAAAGAAGAGCACAAATAATATTCCTGTTAATTATAATATGAGATGTCCATAATTATTTATGTCTTCTGTCTGCACCACAGTCATGGTGATCATTAGAAATTGGTAGAAATGATAGCATTTAGGATATTTAGCTAGACTTTTTGGACACTCCCATCTTGTGCTCTCCTTTAAGAATAGCCATGAAATCTGGATTTCAAGTAAATCTGTGACTGAAAAAAGAGGAAGAAGGACACTTTTAAATCCTGTCTATATATGTTTTCACTGTTTTGATTGTAACAAGAACTTTTTTGAATGGAGAAAGTGTGAAAATACGTTTTCATGTGTAAAGATATTTGTTCATCTCTCACTATAGGAAAATTTCAAAGTTTAAGTAAGCTAACCTTATCAGCTGAGAAAGCTTAATTTTATGAATTATGAGGAGAAGTCAGCTTGCTCAGCTGGCAGATTTTTGCACATTCTCCCTACTCTGCTTGAAATGACCTTCATATCTGTTTTCTTTTTGTGTAGGTTATATTGGATATTGCCTTGAAACACAGCCTATGGGAAATCAGCTAGCCCAGTGCAAAGTGCAGTCAAACTGATTATTGTAAAAAATACCGCATGTAAGATACACAGTGCTGTGATTCCTAGGAGTTTATAATCGCTTTCCTCTATGCTGTTATTACAGACTTCTTCCTGACTGATTTGCATTTTATGAATCACCACTGCTGTGAATTAAGTTATGTACCAACACATATTATTAAAGTGCGTCTTTCAGGACCAATGGACCACCAGAGCTATGTAAAACAATGTAATATGTATTAGCTGAATGAAGCCAGATGGCATCAACTTATTCTGTGTCAAGTTTTCTGGCTGAATAAACTTCCCATTTGTACCTTTGAGCAGCTCATCATGAAAAGAGAACAAAAAATATTTTAAAAAGGCCCTTTCTGTTATGTTGGGGTTTTTTTTGTCGTCGTTGTTTGCTTGTTTGGTTGGGGTTTTGTTTATTTTAAACTTTGTTTCCATCAACCCAAGAAACTATGATCCTGCAGGCAGATGCAGCTCCCACTCCTACAGTTACCGCAAATAAACCCCAAATTTAAGAATACTTTTTTTTTTTTTGTCTGAAAATGGGGGGAATGAGCAGAAGGGTAATGGGGAAAAGAGAGGCGAAATGCACTGGGAACTCTCCAGCTGAGACAAACGCCCCTGCCTATAGATAAAGGTGACATTCTTGTCAGTAAATCACCAGCTTAATCCTTAGCTTGCTTTAATCAGTTCTGGAGGATTTCCACCAGGGCACAACAAACGTCTTGATTCAAAGCTTGTTAATAAAATTACTTGTTAATTCAACATTAATTGAATTGTAATGTGAACAATAATATCTCTTCTGTAAATATCATTTTATTTTGTGATGTAAATGGGAAAGAAGAACAACTGAGCATAAAGCCTGACACTCCAATGAATCTTAAGAAAGAGAGAATGGCTTTTTGGCAGTTCTATCTGTCAGGAGGGTAACAAACTGTAACATTATGCTTTGCAACCTTGTTAAGCAGAAAGTTGTGAAGGAAACAGCATGATTTTTTTTTTACAAAGAACTGTATTTTACAATCAAAGAGAAGGATGCTAAACACATGTAACTGATGATCTGAAAGAAATTGTGAATAAAATATCAATATTCCATTGTCATGTTTTGCCAGTAGTAGGGAGTTTGCATATTCCAATATTGTCAGGCTCAATCTGTGAAAAGATAAACGAATAAAGACAAACTCTGCTTTTAACAGTGATGTAGTTAACAAGGTATAAATGTGGGAAAGAAAGGTGGGAAGTATTTTTTTGATTATCAGAAAATTTCTGTAATGTTCTTTTCCACTGCACAATGAAAATAAGTTCTTTTAATATTTCTTCAATGAAAACTGGATTTCAGAATACAATCTGCCATCAGCATATTGCTATTTGGCCAAGTCAGTTTCCTGGAGTGAGGGAAAGTGCCACTGATGTCCATTTCTTCTGAAACTTGGTCTCACATATACTGCAAAAAGTGTCTTAACTGACTGGTTAGGTTTCACTGTTATCAGCTGACTGGAGGTAATATTTCATTTTGTCCGTACATTCCATTATGGACCTAAATTTTTTCCCAGATAATTTTTTCTTGAAATACATAATTCCATATAACACATTGGAGTTGGTGAACTGGCATTTACCAGTGCAGTACCAGTTTGTCAAAGCCCTGTATATGTCTAAAATTTAGGACTTCCTACAGTGCTTAGTCCATAGAAAGTTTTTTCACTGATGACTCTAGGACATTAGCTAAAAATCAAGATCAGATAAAAATCTTTTATATAGTAGTTGAAAATTCACCTCCTGTCACAGTAAATCATTTGAAGAGTGTTTTGTTAAAACACTCAGAATTGCTAAAAGGGAAATGTCCATATGTTCTTAGTATTTGGATCTCTCTGTTTCTTTCCCTCTCTTTTCTTATGAATTCTACAATGTATATTGTAATGTTTAGGTGTGTTGGCATTAACACCCAACAAACTGTAAGAGTGAGGGAAGGCATCTTCATCAGATCTGTTCTTTCATGGTTTAGAATGGGCTGATTTTCTTATTGTAAAGGAGGTTGCAATTTTTTTAATGATCTCTGGACTCCCAAATGTTCCACACAGCTTGTCGTCTAGCTTCCCTGTGGACTACAATGCTGGTATATGCCTTGAAGAAATAATATTTAATCCCTTCTCTTTATAGATCTCAAAGTACTTTACCATAGAATTTTTATCGATTATTGCTTGTTCTAAACCTGGGAATTTAAAGAGGGGAGGGAATTAAAAATTGAGTGGCACAGTGATTCAGTAGAAATATGAAATCTAAAATCCAAATCGCAGAATTCTTTGGTCTAAGAACAAACCTTGGATTGTGCTACCTTTTATCTAAAAATAAGAGAGGTGAACTTTATTTCAAGACAGACCATCAGTGCTGGTTAAAGGGCATGGGAAGAAAAGAAAAAAAAACTGAAGAATAGCAGTACCATGACTAAGTACAGAAAAAGAAGGGAAAGAACTTTTTTCTTCCAGCTGCAAACTGCTTGCTGGCTGTGACTTTCAACAACACTTACCCATGACCCTGTCAGCTTTTAACTTTCACTTTTTATTTTAAAAAGAACAGATAAGTAACAGATATTACTCAGCTCTTGATTTAGCTTTTTCAATAAGAAGTGAGAGTTAAACTCCACTGCTGCTGCTGTAAGTGCTATTGAAAAGCATCAGATTCAGTAATAAAACAAATCAGGTGGGAGAAGACGAGCACAAAAAAAGGCCTGGAAACCTTATTTTTTATTAACCTTTTGTTGACATTAATACTCTGCAGTAGGAGATTCACACAGTGTATGTATAGAAACACATTTAAGAACAAAGCATGTTTGCTTACACAGGAAAAGGTTAGAACTTACTTAAGAACTAGAGGTCTCTCCCAGGATTTGTCTTCAAATAAAAGCTACAGACAAGCCTACAGGAGTTTCATTGACAAAACCATGGATGAGATCCAACACGAGATGCAGGAAACTGTTAGATGCTTAAGACCAAACTTGCCTTTCTGAAAGCCTCTGCTTAGCCGACTCCTAATGCTGAGGTTGCCCAAGCTCTGCCCAGATTCTATACATTTTTACCTTACATTGCCCCAGATTCAACCACAAGGATTTCTTTACACACGCACATCAACATCTCTGTTTTGATGGTGGAGGCGCAGAACTGGACCCCTTCTCTCAATTGATAGCCCCCATCGAGGGAAGGAGGAATCTGCATCCCACCTCTGTTTTACAGATATAATCATGACTGTAATGCAATGACAGCTTAAAGTAAAAGGCAAGAAATTGTCTTGGAATAGCCACCAAAGCTCAAAGATAAAAATTTCACGTGGATCTCTAAATAGCAGGCTGTAAAATCAGGTGTTACTTATTGCCTACTTATAAATCAATGACCTATGGATATTATTCTGCACAGTATCAACAGTGGTGGCAAGTACTTAAGTACAGTACACCATAGTATTTCAGTCTCCTCAGCAGGCAAGGAGAAGGAATAAGCAAGATGCTGGTCTCGTTAGGCAAGAAAAGGAACTGAATGTGAAATCCCTTGCCTTGGGATATAAAAATGTTTGCCTTTCTCTTCTTCCCCCCCCTTCCTTTTCTAATGGTGTATTTTAAAAGAAAAAGATTAGTCCTTTCATTCAAAGTGAGATACAGACATAAAAAGAGGGATGTAGTGCACAGGAACACAACAGTTTACAGACAGATCAACAGAGGCAATGGAATTCTGAGCACCATGGACATATGCTCCTGCTTTTTTCATGACTGTGATTTAGCAAAAGACTTGAGCATACTCTCTCTATATCCTGGGGCCTTGTTTCAAGGGAAAGGAAACAAGGCACATTGTTTCAAGGGAAAGGAAACAAGGCACATGGTTCAGAAATGAGGAGAACATATTCTAGCATGTTGTTTGCACTGGTCAATTGGAAGATCAGAACTGCAAGATGGTTTTTGGATACATAGATGCAGCTCTTCAGACCAGGAGGTTTCTGGGAGGTAATGTTAAGTCATTATCCTCATTTTCATCATTCACCTAGTAGCTTTTGGCAGCTTTATACTTTACATGACTACAGGTGACTCAAAGCACTCCCTGGCTCAGGATACTAGGTGTACTTTCTTTTCCTGAGAAGACCTAAATCATATCTAACTTTTACAAATGTATAAATATTTAGCTATGCTATATGGGGCATCTGGACAACTGTGCTTAATGCTTTATCGCAAGGTATATAATATTAGCTATTGTGCCTTTTAAATACTTTACTGGATATGGCCATAAATATACAACAACTGATGATTCCTTTAACAAATTTCTTGGAAAAATAAAAAAAGTTCAGCATAGATTTAGAGAGCTAGAGGCAAGACTAGAAATGGAGAATGGAAAAATCCCTCAGTTTAATTGGTGTGTTTTGTTTATAATGAGACACAACTGACACAGATTAGATATGCATGTTAGAGCAATTGTGAGCCTGAAGTAAAATGTAGAAACCTGGGGAAGACTATAATTCTTATATCTACATACACGAAGAGAAGCTACTCCTTTTGGTTACTTTTTGTTTTTAGATAGTTGACTTAGAATGTGCTGCAGCACTACATTTTTCTGAAACTCAGGGATGCTTAGGCTAGTTGATTGGTTTTGTTCATACTGGATAGAGCATAAGTATTTAATTTTTATACCACTTACATATAACTGTAGCTGCTGAATTTATAGATAAAATACTCTAGCTCCACCAAGGTAAGCGAAGTTAAATTACTTTAGAACTGCTCTTTGGTTATGTCATACCTGTGTTCTAAATTATAGATTATCTTGCATGTTTCACTTTTTTTTTTTTCCTCAAAGAGATTTCAATAACTGGGTGAAGCCAGGTAGGCTTACACTACAGTAATGCAAAAAGAAGGAAAAAAAAAAAAAAAGAAAGAAAAAAAAAGAATTATAGCAAAGCCAAATACAGCTAGTTTTATCTTCCTGTCCTCTTTTGATATTACTAAAGAGACAGCAGTTGTTTAAGTAAATACTCTCCTCACAGGTGAGCTTTTTCTCTGCTTGTTGCAACTGCCAGGTGGTGATCCTGAACAGATGAGACCACAACTTCTGTTTCTAACTGATGTATTAACTACTGAGCAGAGAGAGTTGAAGAAGTATGGGATGATCTAATTCAGATGATTGTTAACTACTGGAAGTTGTTCAAGTGTCTTTGTACATCTAATTTAATAGACCTAATTTTACATATTAAAATTAATTTCTGCATGAGAAACGTGCCAATTTGGAACCAAAAAAGAGTTTGGTCTACAAAAGTATGACAATACTGATACTGTTTTTTTTTTAATTGCCTGGTAGAGGAGAAAAATGATGTGGTAGCTGAATGGTGTTCCAACCAAGCTGACTGCAGTTGTGTTGTTGATGATACTACCCTGCACTCTAAGCGGGCTGGGTCCATGAATTCACTTGTTACAATCCACAGAAAAATGATCCAATTTTTTCTTCTGACACCTGTTTAATTTTAGGATATCCATAGTTCAGTTTTCTATCCCCGTTCCTCTCACGTATACTATTCCAGGGAAAAATACGTTGGTGTATTTTTTGGTAATAAAGACTCCTAACAGGTTTTGTATTACATCTAGACTGGAAGGCAGTTGAACAGCATTCAAGCTTGATTTGCCATAACTGTCTTGGAAAATTAAGAGACTCCAATTAGGTCACATAATTTTGAGACAGCCCTTTGCGTGCTGATAAGTGGTTTTCTTTGTTCTTGGTTCTTTAAAGCAAAACAAAACCTTTCACCCATCGGATGCTGACTATTCAGCAAGTCAGATGGAATAAGCTCAAGGGTTACAGAGGAACAGGGCTGTACTTACGACCTGACAGGCTGGAGATCAGTATATATGGCAAGAAAGCTCAGGAATATCCTATGACAGCTACCTTGGATGCATCAGCCCAAGGACCTTTCTTAGGAATGAATTTCGTCTTATTTTTCTCTACTTCTGTGGAATTAAGCCAGTTTCTAATTAAGATTCTTAGCCACATATCTCTATCCAATAACTCATAAGTTCTTTTTTGACAATAACAATGTGTGTTATTAATCAGACTGTACATCACTGCACATATTGCAGATGACATGAATTTTTAAGATAACTTTATTTAAGAAGAATTAAAAAGCAACTTATTGTTAATGTTCACCTTGTTTAAAAGTACATTAAAAGCAGACACAGTATTTTCAAACATACTATATGATTTGTTACACATTCATTCTCTTTCAATATTGGAGCACATACTATTACTTATTTACTCAACAGCACTTTTCCATTATAGCTTTAGAAACCTGTTCTGAAGTGCCAAAGATAGCTAATAGGCATTATTTTAAACTTCAATGAAGTTTTTACCATTCCTTTGCATTTGGCTTTATTATCTTCTTGGTGCTTTGAAATAGCCATGGCATGTGCATATACCCATGGAAACTGGCCAGGGAAACAGTGCTCTTACTCAGGCCAGGGTTCAGATTTAGACTCAGAAGTGTTAGCTGGAAGCTTGTAAACATTTCTCACTGTTTCTTGGCCATAAATGGTGGGAAATCTCTTGAGATTAGTGTTTCTTATAAGGTGACTGCCAGTTTGGTCTGAAATCCTGTTAGTATGATTCTTCTCACATGATTGCTGTCACGTTCAAAGTAGAGAAGGGAAGCACAGACCCCTTCTAGTCATAGCCATGGAAATACATGAGTTCAACAATCCCTTGCTGACATTTGGAACAGTTGTGTAAGAGGTTCCATTTGCCCCATCTCTAATTTAGGCTAAATGAAATCAGTTGAAAATGTACTTGATCTCTAGAAACAGGAGAATTGATACACAATACATTTTTTTTTCTTCCTTGTTATGTGTTGGAAAAAGAAAAGAAGCATGACCCTAACTATGGTAATTTATAGATGCAAAAGAAGCATGACCCTAACTGTGGTAATTTATAGATGCTGGATGGTAAAAGCAATATTGTACTTGCTACTGTTTGGGCAAATGTTCTTAAAATTAGACATCATTCTTTCTGAGTAAATGGAGGCTGCCTAAGTGCAAAATATGATTGCCATATTGAGACTACACAACTGGGAATAGAAAGGGCAGCAAGATTAATGAGATTTAGAGCTTGTTTATACTACCTAACTACTCTAACTCACATTCCATAATAAAAGAAAGAGGTGTTGAAAGACCAAAGCTACTTCCTTCTGCCTGGAGTGTCCTGAGGTTGGTATAGCACTTCAGTTGAGAACAAAACCCAAATGTTACTAAACAAAGTCAGAGGCTGTGACAAAGTCTGTATTTTTCCATTCAATATACATTTTACAGAGGTTCCATTTTTCCCCCTTTTCGTATAAATTTTCAATTCCCATTTACTGTGAGTAAATTAGAGAGATGATTTCTCTTTTACAGTCCATGACAGTATAACAACTGCTCCAGTTTTATAGCTCTATGTCCCCGAGGAGCCTTGGAGCTGAGCATTTATATTGCTTAACAGCAGGGTTTGGATAACATGAGACAACACACTATCACTAGGATCACACTGATGTTTCCTTAAGGAAACATAATGAAAGCCTTGGCTGAGGTACTCATAGTTGCCTTGCTGTAAAGAAGTTATTTTTCAATGACATGATTAACCTTATAGTTTAAACCTGAATTGAATGGTTTAAAATTATTTACAAATTTATTTGTTTTCTGTTTGCATGTAATATTTGTATATTATATATAATAGTACCTGCATGTATGCAAATCCTTTTAAAACAAAAACATATTCCACTCTTTAACAGCACTGCACTCAGGTGTTTTACAACACACACTTGAAAAATCTCCATTTCTCTTACTTTAAGAAGCTGTTGTTCTGTTAAGAGCAAGTGTAGAGAAGTTTTGACTCCTGATTAAATATTTATGTATGTCTGGCCAGTAGGTCATGTTCTATAATAGCTTTTATACTTGGTTATTAAATTGCAATTCAGCAATCGAAGATTTTTGCAGTACACCCATTGGTATTCTTGGCAGCAAATAATAAATTCTTAATAAATGAGACCTATTGTATAGGCTTATGACACTGTCAAGAAGACTGGGGGGGAGTGGCTCAGAGGAGAGAGCCTTGGCCTTTGACATATTTACATTTCGAGTCCAAACTGAAACATAAAATGAAGCAAACATTCTAGTCTTATGTGCAGATGCTTCAAAGTGGATAATTGCACCATCAAAGCATATAAATCATTGCATGAGAGTTAGAAACGTGAAAGATTCCCTACTGAAGGACGCACAATATTTTGTATCTGTTTTTAGCAATATATTTTTAGTTTAGAATTGAAAAAGCACATCAACATTTTTTCCCCAGTGAATTCATGTTGTGGTAAGTTTGAAATAGTCAGTGTGTCTATTCTTTTCCTTAGAGATAATCATATGGCATCAGTTCTGAGTTAAAAGCATTTATCTTTAAATCCCTAAAAGGTTCAGAAACAATACATTTAATGCATACATTAGCTCTCAAAGCTACAATATCACTGAGTGGGAGCTTGCTTAATGCTCATAATTCCCTTCCGAGTGAATGCAAGTTGCAGAAAATGGGCACTCCAGAGTGGTTTCTTCTGCACCTTGTGAGGACCAGCCCCCTAAAAAAGCATTTTCATAGCACTGAGCTGAGGACAGCACTGGTAAAAATTCTTGCACATTCCTAGCATTCACTCTTTCAGTGCCATGGCAGACTGATTAGCAGAACACTGCTTTAAAGTGAGCCATCAATCAGTGTGATTGTTTCTCAGTCTGACTCTCAGTTTATTAGTGAGCTAAGGAAGTATGTGGTCTAATGACAGATGTACTATTCTGTATATTTTTTTTTTGTGAAGATCAGTTAATACATTTGACAAGCAAGGCCTTTTGGAAACTGTTGAACCAAGAGTTCTTGGAAAAGCTATTGTTGAACTTCAGAGGCGTGCATATATATGCAGAAATAGCATCTTTCTCCCTTCTAAAAGTACTTGATCCACAAGGCTATTGCATAGGTATATTCAGAGTAATATTTAACTAATGAAAAAATAAGTTTTCATTGCTCCTTGCCTATGACCCAGGGCCCAGACTGGGAGATTCTCTCCTTGCTCATGTATCAGCAGGAGTAGCATCCCAGTTTTAACCACGTAGCCAGACAGCAGAGTCTTATGTGTATGACTGAAAGCTGAATAAGAGAAAAAACAGCTTCAACTTTATAATCATATAGAGTTTCTTTGGGCAGGTAAACTAAGAAGATATGGAAATGTTCATGTAACCAGAAGCATGGAACTATAGGAAGCTTTTTTTTTTTAGGCTAATAAGTAATTTTAAAATTGTAAAGAGTATAATTGCATATGTTATAATTTCTTTTTATTTGTATTCAGACATTGTTGGCAAAATGGTGGGTCTTTAAAGTTTTTATGCATCTTCTCTAACGCTTATCACTGAAATAAAAAAATTAAACATTTATTTCGGTGAAACATATCTGGAAAGAAAGAAAACAATTCCTTCACAAAATAGAAGTGCCATTCCTTGAATTCCTGTCGTGATTAGTATTGTTTAAATAGCTGATTAAGCACAGAGAGAGACAGGTTAAAAATGCACAACACGTAATCAGGAATGTATGCTGCATATTTTACAATAGTAAGTTCAGGCATAATGGTGACTTACAGTGAGTTCCTAATAACCCGACAGTGCAATTCTTGGAACATGTTTTGACAATAGGCAGGGCTAAAAGAGTTGAATGCTCCATCAAACCAGCTAGATATGTTACCTGCATCTTTATTTTTTTCAATAAATGACTTTCTGAGAGAGTGCTACCAAGAAATCTTCCACAGGTTTGTTAAATATGAGAAATAGCAAAAAAAATTTCCTCTCCTCCAATAACTGAATGTGTTTTTAAACTGTTATTCAGTGGCTGTGTGACAAAGTTTAAATTATACCTTAGGGAATGAAAGCTTATTTTCACATCTTTACTTCTTAAATTTGTATGTAAGGTAAAAAGCCAATAGTATTCCCAGAAACTCTGGGCAGGCAAATGATTTATTTTTGTGTTTTCTTCTGTTTGTGTGTTGGGGGGCGGGGGGGGGGGGGGGGGGGGGGGGGGGGGGGGGGGGGGGGGGGGGGGGGGGTGGGGGGGGGGG
>JANZLQ010000056.1:29766777-29784103 GCA_026212715.1 Elanus axillaris | reverse complement strand
ACCCCAGCCCTTGGTTACTTCCTCATGGTTAATGATAATTCCAGGACTTGAAGTGATCTCAGAAGGACTTTAGTTCAACCTCTTGCTCAAAACAGGGTCAACTATGAGATCAAACCAGGTTGCTCAGGACTTTATCCATTTGGGTATTGAAAACTCCCAAGAATGGAGATGATACCAGCACTCCCCTGGAAATCTTCTCCCCTGCTGAACTGCCCTCACTGGGGAAAAGCTTTTACTGATATCCAGCCAGAACCTCTTGTTTGAGCTTGTTGCCATCCTCCTGCCAGACACCAACATAAAGGTCCTGGCTAGGTTTTCTCACTAAACTTCTCAGAGCTATTGAAAGGCTGCTATTAGGTCCCCATTAAGCTTTCTGAGAAAAAGAGTGCAGGAAAATGTGATCTTCACAGTCTGTTGATTTGTTGCTGTGGCAAACAAGTGGTTTGGACCACTTAAAGAATTCACCATCAAAGGTATTAGCAAAGTGATTTAATAGGAATTTATAAAAGCACAACTTCACAAAGTTCCATGGCAAGGTTCACTCTTATTTATGAAGTGCACAAAGGAAAATCAAGTTAGAATCAAACTAGAATGATTTATACAGAGACTGAAAACACCAAAGTGTGAGAGAACATACAAAGAAAGAATGAGTTAGATTTCATTTTTCATGATTTGTACAGGTATTGGAGGTGCAGAAACGTAGGAGAGACCTTACAATGAAAAAGAACTGTTAAGGGTAGTCTAATGGGATATAACTGAGAGTGATGTGATACACTTCACAAAGAAAAAAATTTAGGCTGATAATAACCTCAATTTATTGAATAATTTAAGTCTACTTTAGATACACCAGTCAAGAACATCCTGTAGGCCTGCAGTAAAATGAGCATGATGGAATAAAACATTTATGCATCTCTTCTTATTTTATCACCAACCTAAGATGTATGGGAATATTCAGATACAGTGAAGGTATCAAAATATGTATGTTAAAAAATAAAGTTCCCAACAGAAAAATTAGCCAGCTAGCCTACATATCTTTTGTACAATGGAGGCTTTCTCAAGCATTGAGAAATTGATCTGGAGGCTTCTGAAGTCTTGTGTAGACTAGTTGCTTATACAGACAGTCTTGATGGCAATCTTTTTATTTACCTCTGGCTGCAAAGTCTTATCACTTAGGTAAGTTAGCATGGTGTTTCATCTAAGGTGTTCTCTGAGTAAGCAGGATGGATAAAAGATATCTTAAAGACTGAGAAGCAAAACAAATACTCTTTTCAGAGAAAAAGCTATTTTTTGTTTAAAGATACCTTAGATGAAAAAAAACAGTTGAAGTACAACAATATGTTATTAACTACAAACTTGCTTTTTTCTTCCAGTTCCTGGGTTCATTACCAAATGCAGGTGAACATGTGTATTTTATTTACTGGTGTGTATTTTTGTTCACTGGGGCCTGACTGAATCTTATTAAGTTAATGATAAGAATTCTGTTGACCTGAATAGCTTTTAGACCAAGCCCTAGAAAATCTAGGAAACAAAGATTTATATTGCAGGGTTTCTTTACTAAATAGTCACTAGAATATTTTCCTCTGTGAAGTACCTGGAAAGGTTTATGATTCAGTTACTGGTGTTTCACTGATGATGGAAAACGGCCTAGCTGATTATTTATTGCTGGAATTTCTTGTTGATTTTAAAAAGAACAGAGAGAAAGAAATCAGTGCCAACTTTTGCAGGATTCCTGAAATTTTAACAAGAGATAATCCTACAGCGTTGGAAGAAAACTTACATATATTTTAAGCACAAGAGAACCTCTTATTTCATTAATTGAATAAAAATGCCTATCTTCTTTCATATGAAAAATGTGAGAAATATATTTTATAAACTAATATATACTAGTAGTGGTGACTCATGAGGTCTTCACGCCTTCTTGCAATACATGCAATTAGCTCCTTATTGGAACAGCTTTATCTTATAGACTGATCAATGCAATCTGTAGGTATAGGTCCATCTAGGTCCTTCTACATGAGAAACCTTCTATACTGGGTGTTAAGTACAGAGCAACTGAGAAGATTGGTATCTCATGCCACTTGCAGCTCCCCTGCAAATTCTGGCTGACTCAGAGGTGTGAGGGAGCCTGTGTTAGATGGTGAAAGGAAAGCCTGAAACTGCTTACAATACAACAGCACTCTGCACTCATTCAGTCTCCCACTATCAAAATATCTCTTAATATTCAGCTGTTGTACTCAGTGGCTGAATAGAAATCATGGAGAAGCATCTCCCAGCAGAGGTATTATATGACCAACAGGGCAGGAAGCTTTTGTTCCTGCACCTGCCTGCTGCTGTCATAGCTCCTATTTCATTTGAATTCCTTCCTTGGGAATGCTACAGGTCAGTGGCCAGGGTGGGCTTGGACCACATCAGCCCTGCCATCCTCATAGGGAGCTGCACCTTCTGGTTTCTTTTGCTTAGTTCCAGGGCTGTCACAAAGTCAAGGGCAATTTCTCAAGGGGATACTGATAATAAGGGTGAAAAAAATCACAGAAGTTGGACAGGTCTGTTGTCTTAGAGATGGATAAGGCATGTGGGAATAAATACAGTGGTACTTTTAGGAACAAAACTGAGAAGGAGGAACAAGATGAGTGCAAGATTTTGGGGTGAGAAAAGCCAAGTGAGAATAAGAATTTTTATGAGAAGAGAGAAAATATGGTAAGATTTGGGCAAAGAACACAAGAGATTGGAAAAGAAGTGGTAGAAAGGTAGAAACAATTTTCCATCATGTTATTACCTCCTCATTAAAATATTCTGAGACTCATTGCTGGTATTAAACCTTATCTTTGGTGAATAATTATTTTTTCATGTTCAGAAACTCATGCCCATGTCTACCAGGAGATGGTGACCACCTCCTTCATCTTCTTCTAAGGTCATCACTGAAGGAGGCAGAAAGAGAAGTTTGAGAAACAAACACATTTTATGGGATATTTAATATTCTGGAAGGCTAATGCAGAGGAAGGGAAGATACTGTTTATGCAAGTCTGTTTGCAAAATAAAAGTAATTTTAGGACTCATTAGGGATCCCAGGAAAATGTGACATTTTATTACTCCAACAAAGCTTCTTCTTCTCACCAGATTTCACCAACTTTCTAGCCAAAAATTGTTCTATAGCTTCTGAAATGTCTAATCTCAAAATAATAATGAAAAAAAAAAAAAAGCCTGAAGCTCTCTCACATACTTAAAATTCCTTCAATGTTTCTTGGACTTGATTTGAAAAATCAGTCTACTGCATTCCAAACAGCAATAGACATTACTAACAAAAAGCTTATTTCAGAGATCCTTTTAATTAAGCTCTTCATTTAGCAGATATATTTAATGCTGTGTTTGTTGTTTTGTTTGTTGGACTTGCATTTCATGCATTAGGGATGATTTAGGAGCAAAATAAGTTAAAGTGCACTGAATGTCAGAGCACATGTGTGTTCATGCAAACAACGGAACTTGGAAATCAAACTTGTCTTGGAAATTATTTCATTTCTCATATATAAAGGGATAATAGCATAGATTTAGTAAGGCCATATTTCTGCAATATTTTGTCCAGTTCTGGTGTCCAGACTTCAAAAGGCTGTTGCAGAACTGGAAATATTTCAGAATACACTTGGAAGAAATATTTGTCTTCTCTAAAGCTGCCTAACATTAGAAACTAGAAAACCCATAAAACTTCCCCTTCCCCCAAAGCAGTTGATGGGAAAAATTGATATGAAGATTTTTCTGGGCTAATTTTGTTTAGTTCCCATCTACAGAGTTATTCTGATATGGTTTAAATTGGACAGCCACATGCTATTTTTTCCCCTCAGAATTGTCTGACTCAATGCACAGGTTAATTAGTGCTTACTTCATGCACACAGAAATATTTTGCTTTTTCTGCATTGTGGCTTTACAGTATAATTATTACATACTATTCAAATCCTATACTCAAAGTTGAATTAATGGACATTAATGGCAGGAACTTCTGTTTAACTCATCACAATAGTGTATAAGTACTTGACAAAGTTAATTTAATTTCACAACCCTGTAAAACCAGAAGTGGATGGTACTATACCCTTTTAAATACATGAATGAAACTCCAAAGATATATCATGGTTCAAGTTGTCCAGTGTCTTGACGTTCTTAGGATGTTGGTGTTTACATATGACATTGTTTGTTCAGATTACTGCTCTCATTGTCTTTGGTTTTGTTGGGAAATATTGAGCATTTCTGTATTTGGGCCCCACAGCTTCAGAAAATGAGGACTATACAGTTAGCAAGCACTTGTGAAACAATTCCATTCTTGGAGATATTCAAAACCCAACTGGACATGGGCCTGAGCAGCTTGCTCTAGATGACCATGCTTGAGAAAGAAGGTTGGACTAGATGATCTCCAGAGGTTCCTGCCAACCCCAACTATTCTGTGATCCTATGATTCATCTTAGCCATGAGCCTCTGGCTTCAATTCCTCAGACCCTCACCTCATCTAGTGACACAGCATAACCCAGCAAACTCCTACAGTGTGAAGCAAGAAGCCCGACTTTATAGGCAGTTAAACATCATTCATTTTCTTACATTGTTTTTCAGGAAAGCCTGAACTTTCCCTAAAATTTTGATCCCAAGTCAAACAGATGCTATGCAAAATGGGTAACTTTTGGCAAAAAATGGAAGTAAGCATAACCAGGGTTTTATGAGTGAAAAAGATCTAATTGCCTCAAAGTTATCAGACAGTCCTAGAACTCTCTTTGTAACAAGAATGTTTGACAGCGTCTATATGCAGACAAGATTTCTACCCTTAGAGACCCTTTAACAGAGAAAAACCATAATGAAAGACACAGGAGACAGATACTAGAAGAAAAAAAATGTCCAAGCTGGACATAAGGTGCAACTTATGTTGTAATGTAACTTTTAAGAGATTTTCTTGCATTTACTTGCATTTTCAAGTCAAGTTTTGATGTTTTAAATATATAGGCTCTAAGCTGACCAGAAATTGTGCTTGATATAAGCTTCATGGAGTGAAAGTTATGGCTTGTGCTATGCAGAAGGTCACATTAAATTATCATAATGATCTTGCTTGGCCTTAATTTCTGTGTTTATGAAGATATCTCTCTAGAGAATTTCCAAGTCACGACTTAAACCTGCAATTAATATGACTTTAAGGAAAACTGTTACACTGGGTTTGATTTCCTTCACTCATGAGAGATAAGAAGTTAAACAATGACAGCAGCACTATTCTTAAGTCTCAGCCATGGCCTCAGGTTCTTGGACAACCTCCAAATACCACTCATATTAGATAAGATGATCCTGGCCATTGCTTATGTTGTTTCAACTTTCTGAAGTTCCACTTAGTTTATCTAACGAGAAGTTTAGTCTTGTTACAGATAATTCAGGATGATGACTTAAATATCAGTATGATAGGATAACATTTCTCACCAGTGTAATTTTTTTCCAACCTGAATATCTGTAATTCCTTTTAAAATAAAAAGAAAAGAAATTAAAAGGGCAGTTTTAGGTGACAAAGGCTGGATTTTCTGTTGTGAAAGCCTAGATACTATTTGCCAGGGTAACCATTCCTACTTAGAGTGATTTGTTTTTCTTCTTTGATTTTCTCTTTGCTGTGATATTATGGTTCACTACTCAGTAATTCAGTAAACTAATTCCAAGTTTGCTCTTGCTCTACCTTCACTGTACATCTGAAGAATATTTATTTTGAATAAAATTGTCTTCACTCTTGGTTTCTCATTAGAAAAAAACAAAGTAAAGCTTAGGAAGGCTAATCAATCAAAGAAGCACTTTTCACCCTAGTGAGTAGTATAGTCCAAACCTCATCATGACAGAGGCAGAGATTAGACTAGGACGTACAAGTAATCTGCTGCAGCTCAGTTGCAACCCAGTCCCAATAAGTGTGCTGTACAAGTTGGAACAAGAGCAAGTCTTTCCATATTAGCTAAATTTAGTGTTCCCTGGAAAGATCCATAGATTGTCTTAGTGGTAAGGACAACCTGATCAATCACCATGACACATGGACATGTAATGCACAAGCCATTGCTTTAGGATGAAATCCTTTATATTCATTAGTCCTCTCAGGTGAGTTACAACTATCTGACGATTTTTAAACACTGATGCTATTATTAAAGGACTTAATAAGTATGTTAGAAATAAGAGACTTGATACTGTGATTAAGAGATTGAAGGAAAGAATGAAAGTCCCACCTAGTTCCATAGACCAGCTGCACTTGGTTTTAATTGAAAAGAAATTGACTTTCATTGTGATATTCAGGGTGATATTATTTTTACTAAGACTCAAATTCAATTGTACTATCAGCAGATTAATATAAATTCAAATCTGTTTGAATTTTTTTCTTTTGGTTCATGGATGTGCTGATTAGTCTTGTTTCAAGTCCTGTCCAGTATCTGAAGGTCTGAATCCTGGTTCTAGTGGTATATGATAAACTGTGATCTTTGCAGACACTCATTTAATAAGAAAGTACTAAATACAAGGGGAAAAAACATACTCCTGAATGAACAGTATTTCTGCAGGTATTAGGAGTATCTAGCTCTGTTAACCATTCCTAAATTTGAAAGAAAAACCTCCAGAACTTTATTTTATTATATCAACTAATTATATGTATATGTATTTATTTTATACATATACATACACTTTAGTCATACAAATTACTTTTTCTTAAGTAAAACCCACTTATATTAAGCACATTTTGGGAACTGTATTTGCAGACATTGATTCAGATTAATTCATGTGCCTCACAAATATTTAAGCAATGCTTTTCCACTTCCCCAGGTTTCACATCACCTTCATCATCCTCCCCATCTCAGATTTCTCTTCTGCGTGATTCCTTATTGGTTATACCATCATTTTCTATATTTCAATTTCACTTTCAGTAAGTTTCTTGAAGAAAAAACATACATAATCCTCTGTTTTAAAAACAGTGCATCCCAGAACTGCAGGCTCCAGAATCTGGAATGGTACATGCAGATTAAATGAAAGGCAAAAAAAATATATTTTTAGTACTAAAGAGAACCACAAAAAATGTAATTCTTTTGGTCTCATATTGCTGCAGTGGCTAACAGACTAACCGCTCTCAAACTCATATAAGTTATAAGCTTTTACACCATTTGTTCAATTTTGAGCTCCTACCTCATGTTGCGGACCACATAATATTGCCTCATCTGTTGTCTTGCAGGACAGTTCCGCTGTATACTTACATTCACATTTAGGACCAAGTTAGATGTACTGTCATATACTATTAGCTGCATTTTATCCCAATTATATTGTGTCTTTATAGATCTTGTAACAACTGTGGGGTTTGTCTTTCTGAGGCAGTTCCCATGAAGGAATATTTTTTCTTTCCTTTCATTGTAATAATTTCAAAACATATCTTTCTCTTATATGCATCCATAGTTTTTCTGATCTGTAGTATACTAGGTGGATCACAGTCCTTGTGGTCTACTAGATAAACAAATACTGAAGAAATATAAACACAGCTAGCTGTGCAGGAAATAAGATTCTGCTGGGCAGCATAGGAAAGTTGGACCCCATGGGTCTAAAAACACCAAGGCTGGCCAGGGTGGGTGGCTGTCCAAGATGGTCAGCCTGGCTGCCTGCCTGGTTTCCTGATCATTTCACTGAAATTGCTGCATTCCCACAGAACATTGATTCTCAGCATTTGGCACTGCAGAAGGGAAAAGCCTTTTTTAAAAAAAACATCACCCAACTTTAACCAGCAGTATGTGGATAACAGGCCTTTTGTGGCATATTTGTCTCTAAATCTTTTTTATTGGCAAATAATTTTAATTTCAGGATAGAGTGGAACAGAGATTAGAGCATGGGAAATTTAAAGCTAAATGAAAACTTTAAAATCTAGCATAGCATTCCCTGAATCTAAGCATTAGTTAAAATACTAGCAAAATAGGACAACTGTATTAATTTAGTATAAAAGCTGATCATTGAGTGCATCAGAGATCTTCTAGAAAAGTTTTAATTTTCTCCCACTACTCATCACAGGAATTTCCTCATTATGTGTCCTGTGTTGTTAGACAGAAATTTCCAGTTTTGTGCTCCACTGTTAGTTTCTGAGCTATTTTCTTTCACTCCCTGTTTCCCCTCATTATTTTGTATGGTTTTTAATTCATTTTTATATTTGAGATTATATGGCTGAAGGGTACTCTTTTCTCCTATGCCTTTGGTTGCATTTAATGCAACATTCATCTGCATTGTCCACATATTACTCTATCTTCACTGCTTGGTAGCCTGTTTACCCCTGAGAATATATTAACTAATCTGACAACTATTTCCTTCTGACATTAAGCATCCTAATGTTTTTTCCCCTTTTCAATCTCAATTTATTTCTAATTATAAACCTTAATTAGATCATGGTTCCTACTGCTTAGGTACTTTTTCATTTGCTACATCTCTAATTGTTTTCTATTTACTTAAAGGGAGTGAAATTTTTTCACTTTCAACTTCTCTAGAAAATAATACCTCACAAAGTTCAGAATACTGTCAAAAGAGGAGGCTAATAAATCCTGGTTTTCCTGGTTAGGTATTTGGTTTTAGCCTCAAAATGTGTGATATTAAAAACCATGTATCTCAAGAATAACTCCATCAACAGCTCTTCATCCAAATCCATTGCCAGCTCTGATGAGGAATAGGCCGTTTGGAGATTGTTCCTGCCGTGTGAATCAGAGATGTGGATTGTGCTTGTTAAATTAGAAATGGAGGAGGTGGGAAAAGTAACTTAAGGATCTTTTTATGTTATTGGCTCCATATTGGATAGATGATGCATATTATTTCTTCAACATGGCCAATGTCCAAAGCTATGTGATGAGAGTGGTAAGAGACCATGCTCGCCATGGGGGTATGTGCTGGCTGTGGGTTGTATCCAGGTGTTGGGAGCAGAGCACAGGGCTGCCAGCACCTCTGTGAGGAGAGGCCGGGGCTGCCCCAGGCCGGAGACGGCCTGTTCCAGCTGGACACAGCCGGTTCCAGCCAGCTCCAGCCAACCCACCGCAGGGCACAGATCACCTCATCGGCCAACCTAGTGGTGCCTCTGGAAAAACGTATTTACGAAAAGACGAAACACTGCATGGCAGTGAAGAGTGAGGACTGAACTGTGAGAAACAGCCCTGTGAGCACCGAGGTCAGAGAAGAAGGAGGGGAGGAGAGGAGGTTGCCCTGCAGCCCATGGAGAGACCATGAGGGAGCAGATATCCACACTGCAGCCCATGGAGGACCCCACACCAGAGCAGGAGGGTATTTCCTGAAGAAATTGCAGCCCGTGGGAGGGACCCCACTCTGGAGCAGAGGAAAAGTATGAGGAGGAAGGAGCAGCAGAAAGGAACCATTATACACTAACCATAACCCCCTGTTCCTCATCCTCCTTATGCCCGTCAGGGCAGGAGGGAGGTAGAGGAGTCAGGAGTGAAGGTGTGTATTTGAGTCTGGGAAAAAGGGATGGGTGGGGGGAAGGTATCTGAGGTTTTGACTTTGTTTCCCACTACCCAAATCCATGTTAATTGGCAATAAATTAAATAAATTTTCCCCAGGTCTAGTCTGGTTTGCCAATTTGAAGGTAATTGTAAGTGAGCTCCCTGTCTTTATCCTGACCCATGAGCCTTTCCATCTTGTGTTCTCCCCCTGTCCTCTTGAGGAGTGGGGCTGAGAGAGCAGCTAGGTGGGTGTCTGGCAGTCAGCCGAGGTCAACCCATCACAGGGTGTCGGTTCTCACCTAGGGACTGAAGATCAGTGTACATATATTAAAATATATACTGAAATATAGTAACCAAACCCATAATTTAATATGTGTCTGTTCCATCTATGTCATTACCCTCCTTTTAATTCTTTGGATACCTAGACACAGGAGCAATCTTTGACTAGTACTCATTGTTAGTGAGAATAATAACTCTACCGGGCTTAGTTTTACTTAAAACCATTTTGCACAGTGACACACAAACAAATAATAAAATTAATGCAGCACCATCACATCTGGGAAAACAGACTTTTGTTACAGAGTTGTGCAGGCAGAAAAATTGAGACAGTGTTTACAGTCATACATTGAAAAGCAAGTTTCTGAAAATAAAAAGATGAGACTATGGGCTATGGCATCAGAGAAAAGCAGCTTTGTGTGAAGAAACTAAAAATTTTAAAATATGGGTAAGTAACACAGCCTAGAATTTCCATGATTTAAGATATAAATGCTTACCACTGTCTTCTAGTTTAACATACATTTTCATTGGGGAGACAGTAGTGGAAAGGAATGAACACACTGTTTTGCTAATCTTGTAAAATATTTTGAAGATGTTCTGAAGATTTCCAGTCTTCTCCATACACAATCTTTTGCAACATTTCTGTTTTCTTCAGTTCTTTATTCAAAACTGTATTTCTTAGTGTAATACTAGAAGGTGTTATGTGATCTTCTTCACGGCAATATGCCATCCTGTTTTATCTGTGTTCTTTCTCTTGTTTGTTATCTTGAAGAGTCTTTGATTTTCTAATTAGGTAGATCCAGGTTCATAGAAACCAAGTCACATAAAATGCTTGATGCTAAAACCATAAAGATCATTCAGAGGTTAAAAAAAGAAAAACAAATAAATCAAAAAGGATGCACCTTAGAATCTCCTACCTGGTTAACCATCTTTCATAGCCTTAGACTACCACACTGCATTACACTGACTTGACAAAAACTGCCTGCACTTTTTCTCCTCTGAGGTGTAACTTTTACGTTTGTTGTTCTCGTATCAGTACTGTGATTTCTATTAATGATACAATCATCCTGCAGAACAGCCCGGTGACTGCTGGTGTGTATTTTGCCTTCCCTCCCCACCACCCTCTTTCTTCCCTTTTTCTAAATTGCAAGTTTCCAGCAGGCAGAGATGGGGAAATTTTCCAATTTCAACCTGTATCAGAAAAAAGAAACAAAATCATTGTGTCTGTTGAAGAAAGCCATATAAACTTGAAAAATTATCATGGCTAATTAGAAGGATTTTGTGGTGAATCTATGTTTGCAGTACAACTGTTAGTAGCATTTCATTTCAATGCACCATGTGTCGCATTTGATGATAGTAAGGTGTTATGTTTATAAGCATAGACAGCATTCTTTTCTGCTGTTATTCTGCTTATGAATATTCTACAACTATGGTATTCCCAACAGATTAAAATAGGTACATTTTTTTTAAGTTCTGCTCCTTAGCATAGTGGTTAAAAATCTGTTATAAATTCTGAAGTTGTAAAGGTCTTATTCTTGTAGCCAGTTTGTGGAAATTAATTTGAAAGCTATTTCAAATGGTTACAGGACTTCATCTAAATCTGTTAAGTAATTATTTTGTCATGTGTTTTTCAAGTAAAACACACCAAAATTATACTTACTAAGGTTGCAGAAAAGCTGACTTCAGGATGCAATTATCAATATGGAAAATACACCATTTTAATAGTAAGGAAATACATAGAAGACCCATTTCTCTAGTGATATAAATTGGTTTCACATTGTGGGAGTCAGCATAACTGTTGTTTCATATAAGGCAATGGTCCAACACAAAAAGTTTTCATAGTCCCACTACCAGAGATTTATTCAAAACTAAAGTGAAATGTTTGGCTTCACATGAATCACAGCTTCACAAGCCTTGGCCTCTTCGACCCACTTATGAATTCCCATTTTTAATTCTAGCAATGGTGGCTTAGTAACATGGTCAGAGAACCACCCACCATGATCTGCCTCTGCAGATTTCTTCTGGGCTGACAGAGCTGTGTTCAGACCCTGCCACTGCAGAGGTGTCTGCTGCCTGGGGCTGCTATGGGCTCAGACCATCTTTTCTAAGTAAAATCTGTCCAAATGTCTGTCCAAAAGAGTGCTCAGTCTCTCTTTTTGTCCAGAACCTAGGGAGAAAAATGAAGAGTTAATTAGGAAGATCAACCTTTTTCAAGAGTCCCTGTTTCCTAATTGTTCCCAAAGACTGTTGGATCTGAGAACTGAATCCACATGCACATTACTTCCACAGTAAAATCCTGTCCATAGCAAAATGACTCATGGAAAGATTATTCCTAAGTTTTACATTTCTTTGGTCTTGTTGTGTGTGCTGCTTTAGGTCCTAGGTGATTTGGTCCTTAGTCACTTTTTTTTTTATATTGTTACTAAGCAAAGGAAGTTAATTTGATAGGTCAAAGAGAAACATATGAGGTAACATATTATTTGATAAGTGCTACCAAAGTTTTCTTACATTACAGCTATTGTCATATCAATAAATGGCAATTTGAAGCAATAAATAGGAATAAAATATGAGTATCCAAGATTTTTAAAACAGAGTATCAAAACTCAGTAAGCTGACATTTCAAAAAATCTGTGTTCCTTCTGGAGCTGGCTGGTTTTAATGTTTTCAATCTTTGGTCAGTATTTTTATTTTGTTGCCACGTTTCTTTCAGGGTTTTAAATTTAATTTTTTTAATAACAAATATTTTCTGATTTCAGCATAGAGGTTTTTATTTGAAGACTGTTCTTTATGATTACTGTACATTGCATTGATATAGTTGATAACTTGCAGCATTTGTGATAAAAAAAATCTTTACATAGTAAAGACTGTAGAAAGAAGAAAAGGAGATTAGTCTTTTGAATAACTGCATCAAAATGATTTTAAAAGGCTTAGGAGTATTACCCAGCTGAAAGACATCTTAGTACTGCCTTTCCCCCTTTCTTGTTGTACTTCAGGCCACACAATAGTTAAAAAATTATTAGTACATTGATGAGCCTATTAAAAAGCTATACAGTGTTGAATTTTCTATTATAAAGTGTATGTACATAAGCCCATTTGACAGACTGAAAATTCTGTTATGAAAAAATAATAGTAAGAAAACAGACCTGATATTTTATTACTGAAATAACATTGGCCAGAATGATTCCAACAATTAAAACAGTCTTATGTGAAATACGTCTGTAAAGCAGATCAAAAGAATGGATTTTTGATTTCTTCTAATTAGTAGTTTCTTACTGTGAGATATAGAGGCTTTTGTTCCAGTGGGTTTTAATTCATATTTCACTCTTTGCTCTTGTAGGTTTGGTTAGAAAAATGCTATATAACAGGGAGCTTGGATTCCTGCACTATTCAGATGCTTATGACAGGTTTGCCTAAGAAAAGGGGAGCTCATATAATGAGTATGAAATCTGCCCACACAAGGCTGTTTTCAAAGAGCAGGAAATACTGAATGGCTCCCCAAGACAGGCTTGGAGGGATAGGTCACTGTCCATGAAATGTGTGTTCAGAAACTGAACATCTGGTAGGACTGTTGTTGGATTACACACTTGCTTTAGGGGAAGGAACTAATGGTCAATTACAAGAATACACGTTAAGATAAAACCATCTGTAGTAACTGGTCTCGCTGAAAATAATTGGCTTACTTTGCAAACCACTCTTTACTGGCTTAGAGTTATGAGCTCAGATTTTCCTGGTAGCTGCATTGAGATCAGCAGAGCCAAGACTGGTCAGAGCTAGTCTGAAGGGGAAGAAGGAAGCTGTGGGAGTCCCCTGGGTCCATGTTAGAGTCCAGCCTGTGAGTGAAGATAGTGGAGAAACATTTTAAGATCTTTATAAAGCATATCGTCTTCCCTTCTAAAAATAATACTGTTACTCTGCAAAGCACATTTTACCTGAAAATACAAAAAAAGTAGGTAGGATCTCTCTTGGTCTGAGACACCAATGCTACAAAGCTACGAACAATATTCATTCAGATCACTTCAGTAGTTCTACTGAGTCAGCTGGACTGGCCATGCACAAGTCTAAGTTTACACAGCAATGCAATGACAAAACTTATATTTACAGTCTATCTCCTAGATTCAAGCATCTTGTTCTTTCCTCCAGTTATGCCTCCTCATCTTCTCCCAAATGTATGCTTTTCAAACAAAACTGTTCTGTTCTGCGTCATGGAATTTCCCTTTTAATTTACTCTGACATAGGTAATGAACCAACAAAGCTGTTAAATAAGCACTCTGTGCTAAGGGAAATCTTATTTCAGGATGAAACGTAACTGTATGATGACACTTCTGTATTCTTATGGAGTAAAAGGAGTGTTTTCTAAAACCTACAGCTGTTTTAAGTCTGCCTTTAAAATTCTCTCCCTTGAGTGTGTGTATGTTTGAAAGCTGACTACTGTACATAAGAATTATCCCAATGATTTCATGTCTCAATATTTTAGTGGTTTAACACTATCAATTGACATGATATGATAGATTGTTAGATTCTATTAAGTACTTAACATATACTTCCAAATTGCCTCAGTACTGCTGTAATGACTCCTCCCACCTAAAACCCTCAAAGGGAATTAAATGACTGTGATGATATTGAAGCAATAGCTAAGATATGAGTTACTGTAAAGTAAAAAAAAAAAAAAGAAAAGCCCAAAAGAAGCGCTATACTACTTCTGATAGGTGGACTACTTTTTGGCCACTATAGTAGAAACTGCAGAACTGAGAATGGATAGGTAGCAAATGTTCATCCTTCATTCAGCCTCAATTTTACAGGTCAAGTGGATTTAATATTTATTTATTTATTTGTTTGTTTGTTTATTTATTTATTTATTTAAAATCTCCTTTCTGTTTCTGCAGGGAAAGATGCCTTTTATAAGCAAACATAGCTTCAGTTAAGTCTATTTCATACCATCCCAGTTATGTTCAAATAAACCCCCAGTGGTGATAAATAAGCCCAAGTTAGCAGAGACAATGTAAATGACCATCCATTCCAGGGTAGAATCTGTTCTGCTTTTATAGTATCCATGTAATTTATCTGTGTATTTGCAGAGGAAAGCCTTGATACAGGAATTACATTGCAGTCCTAACACAAACAAATGTGTTTACATGGTGATGATTTAAGATTAGCGTCTGATTTAAATCACATGCTGATTTAAAATCCTCCTATTAAATCATGTTGCTAGAAAACAGTAGGCTTGGACCATTTTGGAGACGAAACAGTAATAATATATCTAAAATTAAGGTATCTTCTGGCCTTATATTTCAAATCCACAAATCTTGGGATGATTGAATATTGCTAGTTCTAAATAAGATTATAGTGAAGAGTTATATTTTGGATAACTGTTTAAGCTGCATAGCTGTGTAATCTATATAAAAGAGAATTTGCCCTCTAGCACAAGTCCATATGGTTCCATCACTGTCATCTGAAGTATGGATATTTCCACCAGCTGAGAATCTGAAACATTATTTACTGTTAGAAAAGCTAGGGTCTTTAGAAAATATGTGATTGCTTCTGTAGAAGAACTTCATTTTTGTCTCTTCCCAGTTCCTTTTTTTTCTTGCTAGCAAGTCACTGATTCCTAACACTGCAACTATCTGATAGTTACATTGTGTATTTCATACGTGTATTTTCACATGTCCAAATACATCCATGTGCAATGCTAGCAACTGATTTTGTCAGGAGGTAATTTGTCACTTGTGCTGTAAAGTAGTTACTGAAATAGGACATTTTTTAGCCAAAGCTGATACAGATTTATATATGCATAGCTATAGGCAAATTCGATCAGAAAAATTGTTTCTTGTATAAGCATATGTCTGCTTATACATACATCATCCCAGGGTACTGAAAGAGCTGGCTGATGCTATTGCAGGACCTCTCCATTATTTTTCAACACTCCTGGGAGTCTGGAGAGGTTGCAGCTGTCTGGAAGCTGGCAAATGTTGTCCCAATTTTCAAGAAGGGTAAGAAGAAAGATCCTGGTAATTACAGGTGTGTCAGTCTTATTTCAGTAAAATTATGGACAAAGTTATTCTGGGAGTTATTGAAAAATACTTGAGAGACAACGTAGTCATTAGTCACAGCCAGCATGGGTTCACAAGGGGAAAGTCCTGCTTAACCAACTTAATCTCCTTATATGACAAGGTCACCCATCTAGTTGACCAAATGAAGCTAGTAGGTGTGGTGGTTTTGGATTTTAGCAAAGTTTTGATACTGTTTCTTACAGTATCCTTCTGGATGAAATGTCCAGCACACAGCTAGACAAGTCCATAATACATTGGGTGAGCAGTTGTCTGAAGGGTTGGGCTCAAAGAGTTATAGTACATGGAGTCACGTTAGGCTGGTGGCCAGTCACCAGTGGGGTTCCCAGGGGTCAATTTCAGGGCCAGTGCTCTTTAATATTTTTATAAATGATCTGGACACAGGAATTGAATGTACATTAAGTAAGTTTGCTGACGATACTCAACTAGGAGGAGCTGTGACTCCCTCAAGGGCAGAGAGGCCTTACAGAGAGATCTGGGTAGACTAGGGAGCTGGGCAGTCACCAACTGTATGAAATTTAACAAAAGCAACTGTTGGATTGTCCACCTAGAATGGGGCAATCCTGGTTATACACACAAATTGGGGAACAAGAGGCTGCAGAGCAGCCCCATGGAAAGAGATTTGAGGGTTGGGTTGATTGCAAGTTGGATGTGAGTCAACAGTGTGCCCTGGCAGCCAAAAAGACCAACAGCAACCTGGGGTATGTCAAGCACAGCATAACTAGCTGGTCAAGGGAGGTGATTGTCCCACTCTACACTGCACTGGTGCAGGCCCACCTCGAGTACTGTGTGCAGTTGTGGGCGCATCAGTATAATAAGGACATCAAACTACTACAGTGTGTCCAGAGGAGAGCGACCAAGATGGTGAAAGACCTTGAGGGCAAGATTTATGAGGAGTGGCTGCGGTCACTTGGTTTGTTCCATTTAGAGAAGTGAAAGCTGAGGGGTGACCTCATTGCAGTCTACAGCTTCTTCAATGGGGGCCATGGACATGCTGATCTCCTCTCTGGTGACCAGTGACAGGACACAAGGAAATGGAATGAAGCTGCATCAGGGGAATTTCTGATTGGACAATAGGAAAAGGTTCTTCTCTGAGAGGGTGGTTGGTGACTGGAACAGGCTCCCCAGGGAAGCGGTCATGGCACCAAGTCTGTCAGCGTTCAAGGAGTGTCTGGACGACACTCTTAGTCGTACGGATTAGTTTTAGTTAGTCCTGTGAAGAGAAGGGAGTTGGACTTGATGATCCTTATGGGTCCTTTCCAACTTGAGATATTCTGTGATTCTATGATTCTATATGATAAACACTTCAAAAAAAAAACAGTACTGAGGGTTATCTCTCCCTTCCCTTTTGTGTAAGACACTGCTGTATCAGTATTTCTGACATTATTGAACTTCCAGGTAGATTAATGGTGCATGTACAAGAACAGCATGGTAGTTATGCATACTGTAACACTCCGTTGTCGTGGTTTAGGGCCAGCGAGCAACTAACACCACGCAGCCGCTCACCCCTTCCCCCACCCCAAGTGGGATGGG
>JANZLQ010000056.1:29679626-29766677 GCA_026212715.1 Elanus axillaris | reverse complement strand
AAACATCGGAGTGTTATCAACATTCTTCTCCTACTGAACTCAAAACACAGCACTGTACCAGCTACTAGGAAGACACTGAACTCTATCCCAGCTGAAACCAGGACACTGGAACTTTAAGGCAGCAGTTGTGTTGTGCCTCTAGGCACTCAGTCATTATGAGTTTAAAAGGAAGTTCATGAGGTCTTCAAGGACTGGGCAGCATTTAAAAAATATATAATAAGTTAAAATAAATTTTTATTCTTTTACAAGTTATATCAGATTCCTTAAGAGAAAAATGTGGTAGAGCAATCTTATCTGAGCTGCTGGGAAATTTCATCACCACTCAACTTGTACAGTTTTATCTCTAAAAGGAAAATACATATATGGTTTACATGGATGTATTTCAGTCATGTTGGTAAAATCTTTCATTCTGTGGAAGTGTGCTATTTTGCATAAAAATAAATCAGAATAGGAAATAAAAAACTTGCCTGGATTTTCATTATTCTTTGTGTTTTGTTGTCTTCTGCTTAAAAGAATGCTGAAAGGAGAGGTTTGAGCTGTTACTACCATCAGCTGAACTGCAACATCCTTTTGTTCAAGTGGGTAGGACTGTTTCTTCCCTTGTATGTTAGGGTCAAATTATTACAAAAAAATTTTTTTTAATCCCTTAGATTGTATACAGACAGAAAAATGAGAGCCTGATTCTTTGCTCCCTTACACCAGTGTTATACCTCTGCAAGTCCACTGGCTTCAATAGTTCTGAAGTCCATGGAGTTAGGGAAGAATAATAGACTCTTAATTTGCCACACTGTAAGAAAAGAATCAGCCAGCACCATAACCATATTAGAATTGTGCTCATATAATTCATAGCCTTTTTATAACCCTTGTTTCTAATGGATGATTTGTCATATTTTTCTGTCTTTATATCTTTGCCACTTCTTCAAAATCCATTACTTATACAATAGCTTTCTCTGTACACCTCTGCCATAAATAACTAAATCCAGGCACTGATGGTACTTTTAAAAAGCATGTCTGAATGAGAACAAAGCACATTTCGTTTGGTTGAATCGTTATTTCTAATTTCTATAGTGGTCTCATTCAGGAGTCTCTAGCAGGGATCAGAAAACTGTACAAACAAATAACACAATGATAACCCCTTTACTAAAACCTCAGATCTGAATTGAATATTGTTACCATCATGTAGATAAATGCTGAATGTCTTTTATATCCATTGTGCCTGCAATTGTTAGTCAGTATGGTTCTTGCATCTTCAGAAACATGTGAATGTGTCAGTCACTGCTTGAGATGACAGCTCTGTAGATGGGGAAGGAACTGTTCGAGAGTTTTGTTTTTGTTTCTTTCATATGTTTTACCGAGGATCAAAAGACCATATGCAAACACAAATTCAATATGAGTACAGCACAGAGGACAGAAGAAGATGTATCAGATTTGGTCAATAGTTGTTCTATAAGAAAATGTCAAAGAAAAAAAATGAAAAATCCTCCATTTCTAATTGCTTGTGAAAACTTCTAAGTGTAATAACAGATACAGGAGATTTTCTAGTTCCTGCAAAACCAGGAACTTTCCTATGGAAGTCCCCAGTGACATGAGCCAGGTTTTTTTTTTCCCCATGAATTCATGTCATGAATAAATACCACTTCACTCAACAGATTAATTGGAAGAAATTGGCATCTGAGACAGAACAGAATATAGAGAAATGTGATTATTTTCTATTTTATATTAATTTTTTCTCCTTTCTTCCTGTCTAATTTCACTTATGGCCACAGCGATTTTCCTGTTTCTTCTAGTAACAGGATCTGAGATGACACTTTCCTGTTAGATGGCATAGAGTTATTGAATTCCCTGACTACAGTAAGCTTAACAAGGAAGAAATTGTACTTGTATTCCACTCTTCATCTGCCTACCTGAAACTTAGCATTTTATTCATATCACTCTTACAGAAGTGACAAATTTATTAAAAAACAGACTGGGTTTGCAGCTTTCAGCAAATATTAAAATAAAAAGGAATTTAAAAGTTATTGAATTTTAAGTGTACACATATGTATAAAAATATATAATATATATATATATTCAAATGGGTATAAAAATATTTGCAGAGAAAATGATGCCTTTGAGAGGCACTGCTGTGAAACCATAGAAATGACTAGAAACAAATGGTATCCAAATTGACTTTCAAAATCCATATAAGAACTTTATGAGAAAAATGTAGTGAAGAAACAGTTGCTACATTATTTATCAGAAGCAAATTAAAGTGTATTGTTTCTGTCATCAGAGAGTTTTGTAGAAGCTGCTCCTGCTGATAGGACTACAGTTATCATTTTCTACTACAGAAGACCTTGATCTATTCTTTGCAGTCTGATAAGCTTATTTCACAGATTGAAACTTAATAGTATTCTTTCCATATGAATACATCTATTGGCAAAATGACCTCCATATCCTCGAACTTGACTGGGCAACATGATTTCTTTCTACCTTTCCTCCTTGTAAACAGGAGCACAGACATAAAATGTGAACAATATTTCTGTATTAGTGATTTCATCTGTGCTTTGGCTCTCAAATTCAATTGGCATGACAGTTAAAATTAGCAGGACAAGGTCAAACTGTCAAGGATGAGGCTGGCTGTAAGCAGAGGGGCTTCTGTGGCTGTTTGCTTGTCATTTCAGCTGCTATGTCAGCTTAAATACCATCAGTAAAAAACCACAGAGCATAGCTTAAGGAGTAATGGTGTGGGGGGGCACATCTGAGCAATGATCAAACAAAAGTAAAATCCAGAGAGGCCACACTCTCAGGACAGTATGGTATGAATGTCTTTCACAAAATGTCAGTGAAGGCTGATTAAACAAATTCTGCTGCTAAGGCAAAGCTGATCAACCTGCAGTTTATAGGAATACTTCACATGCACTTGTGCTATCATTCTAAAATACTATGGGTAAGTGAAAATTTTACAGTATTGTGATAAAATGGGATGTTGCACAAAGCTTGAACATTTGCCATACCTAGTATACCAGTGTTTCACATTTTTGGTTGATTTTGATTCTGTTGACGTCATTTTAAAGCTTTTCAAAATGGCTCTTTGCCCAGACACAGCTTGAAAGTCCAAGCTCTCCTACAAAAGCGGGTGAAATTAGTTTTGCCACACATATAGTTCCATTCATAAATCTTTGCTCAGTGTAGTTCAGTCAATATTTTTCCATTAATAATTGCCTTTACCTAAAAGTTAGATGATAGTCATTAACCAAAGTTTTTTTCTCCAGTTCTAATTCACTTTTTTCTCTATCTCTCTAATCTATATACATATGTATACATTCATAAAAATAATCTTTTTTCCAGAGGTGAATTATTCTTTTCCTGTAAACAAAAGAAATACAGTACAGTACGAAGTCATTATAAAGGAAACTGAAGAGGAATATATACTTAATTTAAAAAGTATTAAACTATTTAGAAAAAGGACAGTTGTTATTTATTTCCTGATATTAGGTTTTAAAATCATCAGGACATGGAAACGGATAGGAAAAGATGCATAGTTAAAGTACATATATTTTAAAATCAGAAAACGGTCATATTATCTGGAAAAATAGTGTAAACTTCTGCATACAGGCAAGCTTCATGTGTACTGTCTGACATTATTGATCCCAAGTTCACACTCTTTAATCAAATGCCTGTCTTGTAAGGCATTGATTAAGGACAGCAGAAATTGGCTCAAGTCCCTTGATCTCTACCATGACAAGACAACAAAGGCCCACTTGTGTCTGAGGGAAAAGGAGAGACAGGGAGGTAACCGGGCACAGAAGGGGAAGGGAGTAGCTGTTCAAATAGGTGCAGAAGTCAAGACAGAAGTAAAGCAAGCTATGTGCCAGAGTGAGGAGAGAAGGGTTAATGGTTAAAGGATTAAGCCCGATAAAGACCAAGCTGAAACTGATGGGTACAAATTGTATTATTAATTTGCTATGCAGCAGAGCAGCTACATATAGGGAAGGCATAGCAGGACAGGCTGTAAGCAGTCAGTAAGAAAAACAGAACATCCCACTAACAATAGCCACAGGCACAGGTGAAATCAAAAGAGAAACATGATAAACTACAGAAAAAAACACTTAAAGCAGTCTCCCTCTTCTGTGCAAATGACATAGTGACAGTGCTAGGGAGTCTTTTCTGGGCCAATGAATCTTAGCGGAGCCTCAACAGGTTATGCAAAGACAGATCCCACAGCCCTTCTTTCGAGGGGGGGGGGCTTGCTTGTCCTCTGCTCTCTGGTAGCACTTCCGAGGTTGTCCTACATAGCTCCTACATACCTAGTTCTGAGTTACTTGCTACGCCTGTTCTGCGGGTCTTGGACAGGTTTACAGTCCCTGGAATTCAGATTGTGGCTATAAACTCTATCAGGCTGAAGACATTTCAGTGTAAATTTCTGCATTCAAAGGGAATGCATTAGCCACACAACGATTATATGAAAAAAGATCACAACAATGCCACAGCTGTGGTTTTGAACAAAAGCTCAAGTAATTGTGGCTGGTTTGTCCGGAACTTAATGAAATAAGCAGGTTTTAGGTGTGATGTTCATGTGCTTAGGCTCAAAAGTATTATACTTGTCTTTCAAGGTAAGAGAAAGGAAAACAGAGGTATCTATTTTCAAATCTTCAAGAAAGTACTAGTGAAAACAGTGTCTTTGGAAGACTTTCTCAGCTGTTGGGTCTTCTAGGAGGTATTCAACTTTTTTTAAGGACAAAAGAAAATTAGAGGGGAAAAAAAACCCTATTTCAGTTAGGCACAATGATGTACATTGCTGGAGTACAACAATTAATTGGTGTTCACTGTAATGGAGAGAATTTTAATATCTTTACCTCATTCTCTCATTTCAAAAGGAAAAAAATGCAAACTGTCTAGTGTCCCTTCTGCATTTGTAGCTACAGTATCCCTTTCCCATGTGGTAGGTCAACAGGACTACGTTGCCTTGTTTCATATGTCAGGGTCCCATTAACCTAATGTAATATTTGGCACGGATTTCTGAGCAAGTTTTGTCTATGAAGTCAGGAGGAGAATCTGAGTGGAATATAATACTCTGCTAAAACAATAATACTCTCATAACCTAACCCTCATTAACTTGTCAAGCCTAGTGACAGCCTTTAATAGCATTCATTCTTTTTATGCTTTAAGTGATTTCTTTTCAACTATTTGAAAAACCTAAATTAAGATTGTTACTGTATGTTCATTTAATGGGAAGACATTCTGTCCTTTTTTTTCCCCTTTTTTTTTTTAAACTGGGATGCACTTATGTTTATTTTCTGGGCAACTTGCCATAGACCTCTTTAAAAAATGGATGGGAGTATATTTAATTTATTTTTATTTTCTGTCTTTAACAAATTCTAAAATGCTGCAAATGCAGTTACAAGAATACTGTTAGAAATTTATGGTCATTGGCTCATGTTTTTGTCACCAAAATGAAGACTGGGAATTCAGGGAAAGGGTTGGATTTCCAAGGCATAGCATGTGCGATCTGACATTGTCACTAACAAAACACATTAGAGAGGAGACAAACATGGATGTGTTGAGGAGGGGTGTGTGTGTGTGTGTGTGTGCAGAGTGGCTTTGCTTCTTGTCCCCTTCCACGAGCAGCACTGTGCACCCTGCACTTTCTGACCTGGTGTGGTTCATGCTGAGGTAGCCCCTGCCTCTCCAACCAGGGCTGAATACAACCCTGGCAGATATTAAGATGTACAATGTACTTCCCTTTGCAGTGAGTACTTGTATCTCACCATGATTTGGATGCAGGTTGGGGAGGTCATCATCTGACAAGAGTAAGCTTTGAATCCCTCCTAGCACCCTCCCCTCTCCAATTCACTGGTATTCATAGCATCATGGGGCTTTTATTGCACCCACTGAGTGAATCACCACACATCAGGCTTCATTATGTCCATACCTTTAAAATCTGGAATGAAGTAAAGACCTTTGTCACTGATTCTAGGAAAAAAAAAAAAAAAGAAAAAAAGAAAAGGTTGCAACTTCACTTTGAAAGAAATTAGAAGCACCAAACATCCAGCTTAGTTGCTGTTTCAATTCAGAAAAGAGTGTGAAAATAGGGCATTTTTTGTTCCTTAAACTTGATTCTTTTATACATTTAGTTACATACCTCAAAAAATATATACCTCTTCAAACTGATATTGTATTAGTTTCTTATTCATTAGGTGTCAGTAACCACTTTCTGCCCATTTGTTTCCCCCACAACATAGCAATGAAAAAGTAATATACAATTCCTAATGATTTTCTGAAATACTGCACAGGTGCAGGCTGCAGCTGTTATGGGTAAACTACATTTTGCTAAACTAATTCAAATCCCATTGGGGAAATAGAAGAATCACTGCATTCCCATAAAATAAAAATGTTTTCATTGTAGGATACTGAAGTTTCCATGTATAATCTACCTAGTCAAAGGTCTTTTACAAAGAAAATTAAACATTATCTTATAAATACTCATGAATATATATATAATCTTAGATTTTTACTTCGTTAAAAGTAACATAGTATTAGTTATCTTCTTTAAAAAGCCTCACTAACATTTTTATATTTGGATGAGATGGCAAAGTTTACATGATTACATTCCATATACTGTAATAGGTCTGAAATGAAAAGAAAAACTTGTCCTCTAGACTTACATTTAAAATATACAACTTTTCATAAGAAAAGGTATATTACAGTGAAAATTGCATTTGCTAGATCAATTGGTATTTCACTACACATTTATAAATGTGTGTTTACATCTGTTCATGTGCTATATGTACTCATTTTTGTTACCAAGTTTTTTAATAGGGAAGTAGTCTGAGGGATTTTGGTATTATTTTTATTTAAAAACCCATATTATGTATGATGAGAAAGATTTCATGGAGGGAACACACATACCTCATCTCCAGATCAACAGTAGCTAGTGGTGGGTGGAGTTCAGAGTGTAGGTTTCTCATCTTTCCCTCTCAGCACCCACTCACGCTCAGGGTAACACTAACCCACATAAGGTATGGAGACCTTACCTGAAGTATGGACATGTGTAACTGAGAAAGGAAGTTGTTCTCTCTGTTGATTGACAGAATGTAGATTGATTTAAAGTGTCAAAGTTCCTTTGCAGAGAAGTGAGAAAGGGATGAGCTTCTGTATTAACACATAAAATACAAATCTTGGAAAATCAATGTCTTTTTCACTGGAGAAAGAGATATTCTGATGCAAACTTTCCCTTCGTTCTCAAACTCAGGTATGAAGCAGCCCTGAAAGTCTGGGATTCCTGAAGTACACTTTTGCCCTGGGACATCTGCTGGAGATCCCCACCAGTGCTTGGGCACTGGTGGCAGGATAGGCCCTCCATAAGTGTCTGCAGGACTGTCTTGATTGACATCAGCCAAGGAACCGGTGGTTGGATTAGAAATTTAATTGTGCAAAATATGAACCTGCCAGTAGGTTCCTGGTTTGTAGACTGGTACGTTGCTGTCCCTGAGCCTTTCCACATACCTCTGTGTTAGGAGACAGGACATTTCAGAAACAATTTCATTGCTAGCCTTAGGGAGAGCCCTTCAAAGCAGAGTGAATTACTGTAACTGTAATATTTTTATTAACTTACAGGTTATTACAGTCTTATTTATGCATTCCATAGGGAATTCTTCAGCCTCCTATTTTGTATGTATTATCCATTTAAACAGTAAGAATCATCTCAGACTTTGAATTTGCACTATGAAGAAACCCTAAGTTAATATTTTAGCTTCCCGATGATATTAGCAGGAATGAATTCCCTTTTTGTTTTCAGCTAATATCCAGGATCAGAAGTGTGTAATGTATACCTATTTACATTAGTCTTGGGACTACTTCACACTCTTTTTGCTTGTTTTTAAATTACATGAATGAATAAAAAAACAGTTTCCTCTGTTATGACTTTAGGATGGCTTAATTTTTATAAGAATGTCAATAAATTACTAAGAATGTTTTGAAAGTGTGATGTAGACTACCAAGTCATGTGTAACATTTGCTTATTTTGCTGTTGGGACCTTTCCATCTCTAAATCTGTTTAGATCACTATAAGAATAATGTAACTTAAATCACCCTTAAAAGGACTCTAGCAGAAAATAAGAATTCCTTTTTTTTTCTTCTTTTTTTTTCTTTAATGCCTGTAATATTTTGTAACTTTATTTCTGGACATAAGACATATTACATAGAAAATGGGTTTGAAATGGGTTTTAGACTCTGTGGGAATTCTTGCTTCCATGAATCAGTCTGGAAAAGATTCTTTCCATCCTGATGGAATAAACCACTCCACTTTGCCTAATAAACAGAACTGTCAGTTATTTCTCTCATTCTGGCCAATCCTATCACCGCTGACTGTCTTAGGAAGAGAGATCTAAGGCAACAGTGTGAAGAGCTATGGAAAGAGCTGATGTGCTAGTTGCAGCCCACCTATGCAATTTTCATGTTGAATACTTGCACCCTCCTGAATTTTCAGATACGCTTTGTTGCATGTTTCCAGATTCACCCCTGTCTACATTTTGTCATGCTTCTAGCCAAGAAAAGACAAATGTGTCAATTCTTGAGGCTGCATCTATCTGAAAGAAGTGTCCTAGCCAGTCAGAGAGATTGGAAAGTTATTAACTAATGTTTCTTTGTGAAAGGTTAATATAGAAGAAAACTTTGTTAGGAGTAATACTTTATGAAAACCTATTAAATTGCCTATGTCTCAATGTGCAAAGAGTGAATAGAATTAGTAATTGTCCCCATTACTAATAGTGTGTTTATTTACTTAGTGTAAAGCTAAATATCCTCATAAGTATCTTCAAGAATGAGATTGTAATTTACAAATTTGACATCTTACAGAAATGCTTCAGTAGAACTTTAAGACTATGCATACATATGGCTTTATGAATTGCATAGTTTCTATGTGCTTTTAAGGATCAGGAAAATAGATTAAGAATGTAAAAGAAAAATACAGGCCCCCTACCATAGAACATCTTAAGCTTTGAACAGCTTGGAGAGCATATAACTACTACAGCCACTCCATATTTATTTTGATACAGTTGTGCCACAAAGAATGTGCTTCTTTTCACCCCGTGTAGCAGCACTTGGAAGTTTACAGTCTACTGTGGAGTAGCAGCTCCAGAATGCTAGAGATGGACCAGTTCCAGCACTCACTGAGTCGTTAGCCTTGGGCAGGAAAATTTAAGGATATCCATAGCAGAAGAAGGTTTATTCAAGTAATGTATGAGAGGTTTGACTTAGACCAAGGAATTATAATTGGCAAGACTGACAGGTGATACCGCCTTCCTTCACATCTCTGTGACTTTCCTTTATACATCATATCAATCATTTCCCTTCTAAATTTATTTAAATAATGTGTTATTCCTTTTTAGAGAAGTTAACCCATTAGTATATACTGCCCTACTAGTATCTAACTAGATGAGAAAACAAACTGTTAGTAAGAATTACAACAGTAGTCAGAAGATTAAAAAAAAGTGAATAAAATTCAGAATGCTTCCAACAGAATTTATCTGATGACAAAATACGATTCTGAAAATGAGAAAGGGGACAACTTGGATGCATGACTAATATGTGTATGGTGGTGAAATTAAAGCAGAAGTCAGAAGGTAAACACAATATATAAAAAATGTTAAAACCAGGATCATGTTTCAACCAATAAAAATAGATGGTTTTAAGTGTAGATTATTAATAGTGAAATTAAATATTCTGTGCTAAGCTTTATATAATAAGAATATATATTAAATTCATTAGAACAACAGAAGTCTTAGGAAAGACAGGTCATTAACTAAATGGGGAAGATTAAGATGTTTTAAGAAATAAAAAAGGCAAAGAGTTTAAGACTACTTCTACATTTGGAAAGTATTAAGATGTCTGTTCTCTAGATACATAGATATTGTCTATTAATAACTAAAAAAGATGTTAAATATCATCTGGTGGTGATAAACATTTGAAATCATCAGGCTGGGAGAGTTGCATACAAAAGAGCTGGCTGATGACATCCCTGGCTTGATAGTGTTGATTTGTAATAAATCTCAGAGATAGTAGAAAAAATCCAGAAGACTGAAGGACAGTTTCTATTGTGCTAATATTCAGAAAATGACAAGTATGAGGAGTACAATATTTCTAAGCCTATAACATTTATTCTTAATGATGAAGTGGATAAACGTTCACTGTTAAGGACATAAAGGAGAACAATTTAATGCCAACTAACATGAATTTATGGGAAATATAAATTGTTCAAAAAACCTAACTTTATTTTGAGATTAATTGGAAATTATAACAGTGATCATCATGATTATTGTAGTGTGTAGGAACTCTAGGCATGCAAACTGAATCTCTTTTTGTTGAGGATAAATAGCAAATAAATGCCAAACAGATAATAAATGCTCCCCCCAGACCTCTTGGTGACCCAGCCATTTGGGTGCCCACAGAATAAACCCCTCCTCACAAACACACTGTCTGACCAGTGAAATACAGTGGATAGGAATGAACAGGGGAATAAAGAAAACATGCTCCTTGGTAAACCGGGTGGGGGTAATACCACCTCCCCACTGACTATTGCCATGCTTTGGTGGGAATTTTAACAGGTGAATGCTGAAAGAGAATTTTCCCTAAATAATTTTGTGGTAAGAATAAGTTTCTGGTAATCCTTGTCTGCAGGACCTTACTAGGCTAGAGAGAAAGCAGAAGGGCATGCAGAGCCCTTTCCCTCACCCTCTGCAGGGAAGTCTCCACATCATGCAATAAAGGAGAAAATTTGCTCACTCTGTTCCTTGCCTCTTATTCCCCATTTCTCTACAGTGAGTCCAGAAATATTACAAAACCCATAATTTGCAAACACATAATATGTGTGAGGGAGATTTTCACACATAAAGGGACATGAAAAGCTCGAAAAAAACCTATTTCGGTTCATGGTTTGCCTCTGCCTTTCATTGATTTCAGCTGCCTGTCAGGCTCAGCTCTTATCTTTGACATTACTAAACTCTGCTGTGTTCAAAGTTGTAAATGATAATAAAACTCTTCTATTCAACATTTCAGTACCATGTGCATAACCATTACTCTAACTGCACAGTAAATGCCAGACCAAATTGTTCAGAGCATTTTTTTGGGTATATTTAAGTGTGATTGAGGGAACATTGGAGGAAGTTAAGGATATTGCTGAGAAGTTCAATGATTTTCTAACCTTATTCTGTACCACAAAGGATTTTCAGGGATACAGTCATTTTCTCTCACAATAAATCTCAAAAATTCTGTGGGACTAAGAATTTGTTTTTTTCCACTTTAAAGGGAGCCAAGTCAGTTTAAGAAGTTTGTTTTTTACAGTTTAGCTTTTTAAAGTACGATGTCTCTTCCAGGATAACAGATCTAGCAAGTTTGATGAGTAATGTATCTTTGGAGTCCTTTGAACATTTTGGTGAAGTAATAATTGTGTATAGTAACAAGTTTTTACTCAGAAGTCTCCTACAGAAGGGAAGAGGAAACAAACTTGTCAGTAAATGGTCAGGTTTTGTCACATCAGATTGACAGTACAATGTTTCAAGTCTCCATGAAAAGCCCAGTGTTGACATTAAAGTGAATATTAGCAATGCAACTTTTCTTGAAGATCAGAAATTATTTCATTAATAGTCAAATCCAGAAAAAGCCACAAGAAAATATTAAAGGACTATGTGAATAGTAACTTGGTAGCATAGTGTCAAACAGAACTAAAAGATATTAATTAATCCACAATAGAGGGGACTGCTTGAATTTCCTATGCACAATACAGGTGCATTGTGTCAATTCAGGAAAGAGTCCTGGGAGTCTCTACTCAGAGACACATCTTCAAAAAGCCCACAGTTGGGATGTCTGAATGGGAAAGAGGAGAAGATTCAGTCTGTTTAGGAAAATGGCAATACAGTAGATAATGTCACATCTGCAAACTGGTGTTGGACACTATTTCAGACAGCATGCAAGATTAGAGATGTGATAGCTATGATTCAGACTGGCAGTTCCCGGCTTTCTGTAGAGCATTTTTTTACAGGAAAAAAAAATCTCAAGGCATGTGTCAGGTCATTTTGGATCCTATTTTGTTTTTTAGAAATGTATAAATATATTCCATTACTTTTAGTAGATTTAAGAGTTAAAATTTCATGATCTTTAAAAAGAAAGTGTACTTGGCATTAAAACCACAAAGGCAGCAAAAATCTTGTTTCTATGTGAATTCATTTAAGTAAGTTTGGAACATGGTATTAATCCCATAATTAACAAATAGCAGAGGTCTACTTATTCTTTAAACAACATGAAACTCTTTTTAAAACAAACAAAAAAAGATTTAACCCTTGGGGAACCAAGTAAAGATTAGAAGAACTATGAAGATGTGCTTATAGTTGCTTGGAGTCAATGACCTTTGCGTAAAAAAAATAAATGCTGTATACAGTTTTGTTTACAATAGTCTTCCAAATTGGAAATTAGTGAAATTTATTCCCTCCCCAGGAAATTTTACCACAGCATTTACTGCTACTGTTATAACAGGGTGAAGTGCTCCAGAAAAATGCAGAGCTCTACTTTTCTGCCTGCTTGTGATGCAGAGCATGTACAATGCCAGGTGCAGAAGCGCTCTCTCAGTTGCCAAACCTCTTGGATCTTGTTATGACTTTTTTCATATGAGCACACTCAGGAATTAACAACATAATTGAGATTGGTCAATCTTTTAAAGGTTTTTGCTCTTGAAATATGTGCCGTAATTCCCTTACAACTCCACCCTCAAACTGGAGAAATGTCTTTAGTTTTCTGAACAAATTGGATTTGTACATTCAAATTGAGAAAATATTCTAATTAAGATACAGCCTGCTCCATTTAATTGAAAGTACACTTATAAATATAGGTTTTTTTATATCAAAAGATGCTGCTGTTAGTTTGGGTGTTGGAGAAAAAGAGATGGCATAACCATCTGATTTAACCATTTTTTATCTGATTGGAGAGGACTCTGAGTTCATTCTATCATCATACTTGCAAACATTAGGCTAATTACTAACACTGGAACTTTTATAATAATACAAATGCCTGTTTAATTTTTGATCATGTGAAAACTCTTATAATAATCTCTGTTAAATCATTCCAGTGTAGGAACACCTCCAGTATTTTCTCTCTAAAGCTCAAGAACGGTCTGGGTAAAAGACACTGATTCAGCCACCTCCTTGTTCTGCTTTAGAGTTGCTGCACTGTGGTATGCCGCCACAGTATATTGCCATAAAGAAGTGTCAATTCAGCTCTTCAGTTATTGTGAAAAATGCAGTGGAATGACAGTACAGGATATGTCTACATTGCTGTTTTAGTTTGGATCAGGACTGCATTTTTTAAGGGAACCCGCTAACTATCACCACCCTGCTTTCATTCAGAGCAAGGATCCACAATCTTCTTTTATGAGCCTAATGTAGACTTTCTTTCTTACAATACTGACCCTGTGTGATACATTATTGGTACCCTATACCAAATGTTTGACCTAAATCTTAAGTTCAGAGGTTCTTGTGCTGCAGTGGTTGCCTCTGATTTGTTTTAATTTTGTAACTGTAAAATGTTAACATGAAATATTTTTTACATTTGAAAAATCTTGGAGGTTGCTTTTAACTTTTTTCATTTTAACAAGTGAAACACCCTATCTTCAGTGAAGAGAGGAAAGAACAATGCCAACAAGTCTTGATTAAGGTCAGATATTTTACTGTTTGGTCATGTGCCAGTGATCTTGTGTGTTTCACCTTACCAGAAATTTAATTTTACATTTGAATTAAACTTGAAGATAAGAATACAAGAAGACCTGCAATGAATCCTGCAGAAGGTTAAAAGCTTGATACCATGCCACTAGAGAATTCATAAGACTGGTATAAGAAGAGGGGAAACATGGAAATAGAAGCATATAGAAGCCTCCAGAATAAGTTTCCATAAAAATCTATAATGTTCAATTTAAAAAAAAAAAAACAAACCCAAGCTCATTTACTTATCTATAAAACTTTAACTGGGGGATTGGAAGTAACAAGTTTTAATGATAGTTGAGAACTAAAATGCAGTTCCACTTCCTAGTGCTAAGGCTCAGCTAGCAGCTTCTTCAATAATCTGAGACAGCTGAAGCAAAGTATTTAAGAGGAAGTTACGTGATATACTTCAGCATATTTGCTGTTTTCATAATTAAACACATCTTACTACAGGTAAACAGATGAATAATTGCCCAAAACCAAAAGTCTGTCATAGAAAACTGCAGTTTTATCAAGAACTCTACAGGGCTTTGGGACAGGTCTCCTGTTTTACTTAGATACTGAAATTTTAAAAGGTACGATCTAGATATTTCAAAAGTGACTAGACTTGCTTTAATCTTTTCCCATTAAAATCAGTACATTGTTTTTTTTTTTTTTCATACAACTTAAGGGAGAAAAGGTGTGACTGTCCTGATTTTCTGTTTTGTAGAGTCTTTTAAAAATGCAGCAGTGTGTGGAGGGACTTAGATAAGAACTCTCCACAAGTTAAATCCTGTTCATTCAGTATGTTAAAGTTCAATTAGAATTTAATTGATTCACAGGCTTTGTGCTGGTCATTTGCAGGCATTTACTGCCATAATTTCAGTCCGCTTTTAGATGTCAAGATTGCTTAGTGAACAATGCAAGTGCAGCAAAATGGCAGTTATTGAATTAATTTTCCCAGATGAATGATTTAATCAGACCCAGTATATTTCAACAGAGAAGTTCAATCTACTGTTTTCCCTGTACTCCAGAAATACTCTTCTATTTCAACCACTACTTGATTTTTTCCTTAGAAAACAGTGAAATTCTTCTTCATTGTCTACATGGTTTTTCTTCCTGAGCACTTGCCAAAAGCTCAAGATTTATGATCATTACTTGATCATTACATTAATGAAGACATTTCCATTTAAAGTAGAAATTCACATTTCTTACTCCCCCCCCCCCCCCCTTTTCTTAGGCAGATGCTAAAAGTATTTACACATGTTCTAGTGTAGTTCTTAGGAGATTGGCTTAAAGGAAAGAAGAGAGGAAGTGTGTTATTGTATGTTTACATGATACTGATTTTTCCTTTCCTGACACTAGGGAAAATGAATACAACACATGACATAGCAGCAGATTCTGCTCTTGCCAATGGGAATATGAATTAAATTCCTGACTCTAGATTTGTGCCTAGAATTGAACTGGTATTACTGAGATCAGAGCCTGTTCCAAAGATCTTGAATAATTCCTATAAGGCAAATGCCTTCAGCTGTCAATCTATCAGGCTGACCTGTCAGTGTCACATAATAATTAAACAGCAGCTGGCATTAGTGCAAATTTATAATTGCTATAATCCTTATTGCTGACATGTCAATATTTAACTTGCATTAACCTTTCCTTTGAGGCTTACAAATAGTGCATCTCTGGCTTGTTCAGCCTAATTTTTCATGTCATTGCCTTGCAAGGTACAAAGATTTATAATGTCATTATGTGATGGATACAGACCACTCCTTTACTTAGCCTTGTAAGACGCACTAACTCTAGAATAACACTGGTTTATTTATTTATTTCTCTCTCCTGCCTGCAAACCGCTTTTTAACCACTTAAATGATTTACAACATGAAGGCCATATCTCAGATATTGAGCATGAGGTTGCCAGTCTTGTGAGTTTCAGACAGCTTCTTTGGAGGGTCACACACTCTAAGCCATTACTATATATTACAGACTCAATTTCTAGAGTTGGTTTGGTTTGAAATGTAGATAAAACAAATCAAGAGCATTAAAACTGCAGAGAAAGGTATTGGGATTTTTTGAATATTTATGAAAAGTCAAAATTAGGCCATTATTTTAGCAGCTCACCTTTAGAAAAAAAATTTGAAAATTCTGGAAAGATATTCATGCACAATCTAGTTAGCAAACAAAAAAGATCAAAGGAACTTGTGTACTTTCCCACTTACCTCATACTATGTTTGAAAGTAATAAATTGCATGTAAACTTTGATCAAAATAAGTAAGCCTAGTTTTGCATTATTCTCTGCATGATCACAGTTTTTTTCAGTCACTGATCATACAGAAGCTTATAAAAACAATTATCATTAGCTGCAGTGTTATCTTTGGGCTTGAGATACCTGCTATGGCCTCAAAAAGAACCGAGAAATGACTCCAAGATTCCTCCTGTGGCTGCTTTTCTGCTCATCCCAGCAAACAAAAGCATGTTCGAGAAAGCTATCCCATATTTCCATTTCCAAAGGTCTGGTGGTTATCTTGCCTGCCACCTTGTAAGATTCTGAGCATTACTTAACAAGTACCTATGTACTTGTGCTTATATTCCTTACAACAGATGTACTGCTATGGACTAGTTTAACAGTTCAACACATCCTAAATGCTGGCATTTAAAAATTCTCATTGCAAAGTAAAAAAAAAAGACTTATTCTTACCATCTGAGTATTGCCTCTTCAGCCTTATCATCTGATCTTTCCATTATCTGCTCAATAAAGGCAAATTATAGGTCAGGGCTCTTCCTTGAAAGGGTGAATTAAATTGTATCCAGTGTAGATATTGTTGGATGATTTATTGAGATTACAAATAACCTGTACTCATGTTTATAATTAAACAATCTAATCTATCACTTACTGTTGTACTTCTGAGGGGTCTTGACTCTTTGATCCCTGTGGAATTACTGCTTATATCTTCCAGATCAAGTTTTAAAGCAGTACTTAAATGTGTAGTGAATTGATCAATGCCAGGCATCATGCATAGCAGGCACAGTAGATTGTACTTAATTCAGATTGATTAACAGCAAAGGAGAAATGTAAGCATGAAATAAGTACATTAGACTGGACTATATATGCACAACAGCTCCTTTAACATCTGAACATTCTATAAAATCTCTGAATTTTCTTTAAAAATACATGATTTTTAAAAAGAAAATGTTGCACTTTTAGAACAAATGTTTGAACAGTCTGGAGAATCCATGTGTCCTACAAATTCCAAGAATGAATTTAATGATTGCTATGGTTACATCAACACATACTGTAATATGATATAATCAGCTGTGATGTGCTATGGCACAGAAATTGCAAAGATATGTTTGATTAAAAAAAAGCCATTGCCAATATGTTCTTGTTTTACAAACATACGAGCTATTTTGAAGTTCCAGAAAGGTTTAAGATGCAGGCTGTCAACTTTGCTTAGTTATTGTGATGACTTCTCAAAAGGTTTCAAATTGATCTGTTAACATTTCTCTTCAGAGAATTACTTGGATTTAAGACCTAAAATCTTTTATAAAACAAGAAGAAACTAATTTTTTTTTGCTTGTAAATATCTTCCAATATTACTTTTTTTTTGTAATTGTGTCCTAAATACATAATAAATAAGTTGTTACATCCCCTTTCCATAATATGTTACCAATTTTAATGCCCCTATACTATATGTACACCTATTTGGCTTGTTCACTCTTTCCACTACTAGATTTTACAGCATTTCTTTTATCTTGTATTGAATCTTATTTTTGCTGAAGTGTTTCCTGTATTTCTTCTAATGAAATAAATTCTGTTGCTATCTTTAAAAATTTCTTATGTCTGTCAAGATTGATATTATGATCTTGATATTTTGATACTTTAATTTCAGTTTTTTTCCTTCTTTTTCTTATTTTTCTGTCCCAATTGATATTTGCAACTCTAGACAGATGGCAGAAGTCATCGGAGAAGGAATTAAAAGACAGCACACACTGGTAGATAATGTGTCAAAAGATGGCTCCTCTGTGTTACATGCAACATACTGGTAGAAAGAAAAGTACTGAAACACCTTTCTAGCCAAGTTTATAATTTCCAAATTATTTTCCATTACAAATCGGCCAATATGACAAACCCCATGTAAATGGCATGAAACAAATGTCAGCAAACTTGTAAAGAATAATGTTGAAATGAAAAATTAATATATTTTATTGTATAATCTCTCATTTAACTCTGAAAGAGTTTGGGGCTTCCATCTTTCTTTGATTATGCATTTTTCATTAAAACACCACTGCATAGTACCATGCAGTAACAGCATTCTGCCCTCCCTTGAACAGCTTTGTTTTTAAAAGAAGGATGCAGGGCCAGCCTCCCTTGTGCAGTTTTTCTTTTTTTCCATAGTTGTTCAGCTTTCACTGTCTGTAAAGATTTCAGTTCTGGTTCAGGCTACTTTTCATAGTCTAATCAGTAAGACATGCTTTGGAGAAGTAGAAACCACAGGTCCACATCTCTAAGAGGAAAAGGGTGTCTGGAAGCAAGATCTCCTATTTTCTTTAACCATATAGATATTGTGCAAAAAGTCATCTCCTCTTTTACTACACACACACTCCTGGAAATGAACTCTGCTTTGATTTTCCAAGAGGTGGAGAAGCCCTAATTTGGGTGACAAGTTCAGAGTAGTTCCTATGCAAATTATTTTCTTTTTCCTGGGTATAGTGAATTAACTCCAGTCAGCAACTAAGCACCACACAACCACTCACTCACTTCCTCCCCCGCAGTGGGGGGAGGAAATAAAATCAGGAAAAGAAGTAAAACTTATGGGTTGAGATAAGAATGGTTTAAAAGGACAGAAAAGAAGAAACTAATAATGATAACATTAATAAAGTGGCAGCAGTAACAATAAAAGGGTTGGAATATACAAATGATGCACAGTGCAATTGCTCACCACCAGCCGACCAGCGCCCAGGTAGTCCCCGAGCCGCGATCCCCCCAACCCCACTCCCCCAGTTTACAAACTAGCCAAGAGGTCACATGGTATGGAATACCCCGCTGGCCAGTTTGGGTCAACTGTGTCCCCTCCCAGCTTCTTGTGCCCCTCCAGCCTTCTTGCTGGCTGGGCATCAGAAACTGAAAAATCCTCGACTTTAGACTAAACATTAGTTCACAACAACTGAAAACATCAGAGTGTTATCAACATTCTTCTCATACTGAACTCAAACCACAGCACTGTACCAGCTGCTAGGAAGACAATTAACTCTGTCCCAGCTGAAACCAGGACACTGGGTGTAAGCAGTTTCCTTCTTAGTGTGCACTATGTAGCTTGCATGCTGAATCTCCTGCTGGATGACTAATTTTTAGATGCTAAAATCTCTTAATTGATACCTCTGACTGACACAATTAAAACTTCCATGAATCTCAAGATCTTGAGAGGAGGAGAAAAGTTTACTGGAAACTATCTGTAGCTCATCATAAGAAAGCAAATATTGACAGTGATCAATTTTTAGATTTTAATTATTTTATGAGATTTTTAATGTTTAAAGTTACAAGTACTAAGCAGATGGGATAGAATTAGTGTGTTAAACTTTCATTTATGATTTCAGTCTGTTTGGAGTGACTTATGCACAAAACATTCACTTGTGGTTCTTGTCTCTTCAGTATGAAAGACCACCACTATATTTTTTTTAGATTTCTGTAGTCTTTAGCCTATAAAGGACAATTCTAATCAGATATGCTGTGCCTGAGTGTAAAATGAGCATCTGCTTCAAAAATAGACATTTATATTTTCAATATCATAAATTTGACCAGCCAAAACCAACGAAGCTTGGAAAGGTGGATTACTGGGTGACATCAACTATCAATAAGTTTCACTGTATTTATGTGAAAAAAATTTTGTTAGTGCCAGGGTTGTATTCCAGGATACTAGATTATGAAAAAATCTTTCAGGAAAAGTAATGGAAATCTCATAATTACAGACACGTAAAAACCTGCCTGTATAAAGCTCAAGAGAATATATGGTTTAATTCTGCTTTCCATGAGGGTGAACTAAGTAAGGAAATAAGCCTTCTTTCCAAGTCTAATGTTCTGTGACTATATATTTTATACTGTCTAATATGATTTATATGTTCTATAACAGTCAGACACTTAGGTGTGCCATATATTCAGTTGTGATAGAATAGCAGATGCTTGCAATATAAAATATTATTGTCCCTTCCAGCTCTTTCTTCTAAGTTGGATAGGTCTTATAATATGGCTATAGAAAGAAGCACTAGCTGTTCAACTTCAGCAGGAATGTAATCATGGAGCATACTTGCAGGTAAAAATATAGCTCAAATTGTGACTGTTACCAGGCAGAAGATAATTGGGTGTACGTGTTTGGGAAGGGCGAGAATCCAAAAACTGAACTTCTGAACTTTCAAGCAGAACCCTTCTACTTGCTAGCTGCAGCTGGTATGGGCTGGCTATAAATTTTTATAACAACTGGACTAAACAAAAGTGTCACATCCTGAATCTTCCAATTGAGAAAGAGACTTGAGAGAGTACCACCAATTAGAAGGCTAGTCATGTTGTGCTTCTTTACCTAGACTATCTAGATTGGGAAAACTGGGGGTGTAGGGTCCTGGAAAGAAGAGGTGGTGCACAGAAAAGGGTTTTGCGAAAGGAAGGAGTGGTCTTGGGGGAAAAAAAAAAGGGTCCAGGAAATAGAAGGTGAAGAGTGTGGCTGGAGGAAAGATCTGGGAAGTAGGGAAAGGTACCAGAAATCAGAGAGCTGCTTGGACACAAATGCTGGGGGATGCCCAGGGACCTTGGCTGGTCATGCCCAAGACAGATACCTGCAAGCAGCAGCATGGCACGTACTGATAGAACTTTCTGCCCAAGTTCCCTGGGACAGCACCCACCTCTTGGGTGGGGACAGGAGATGTAGGAAAACTGATATGGTGGGGAGAGCCAGTGAACAAATATGTGAGATAAGTGAGTGGGGTATAAGTGAATCTCCCAGGTTTTTAAATAAACCCCACTATCCATATCCACTATCGGCTTCCTTCATGTCACCTGTGAGAGTACTGAGTATTATTCAGTTTTTAATCAGGTTTGGGAATCATTCAGATTTGTCTTACTAAAATGTTATGTTTGCCTTATTATAACTTGAATCTGAGTTTGTCTTTGACTAGTTCTCTTTAAAGGTTTAGTGTTTTATTAATGCTTAAATTTAAATTTAACTTACAGCATTTTAAGAATTGCCTTAGTGTCATGAATGAAAAAGTGTATACGTATTAGTTGTGTTAACAAAATCCTTTGATATCTATTTGTTTATCCTCATATGAACACACGTGATTGAGATTTTTCATATTTTTCAGTAACTTTTCTTGTATCCAGAATTGTGCTCATCCAGATATTATATCTTATTGAGTCTAAATTTACTTCTTACATACATTTATACTCTTTTATTTATATGTGTATATATGGCTTAATTTATATCCTAATAAACTCAGAGAGAAAAGGTCAGTGCTGTCCAAAATTTAATTTATTTTTTTTTCCCCCAGAAAATCCTTGTTTCAGAATCAAGAGGACAAGACATAAAATTGGATCTGAAATACCGTTGTTGCACTCATGTTTCTTATCTTCCTTTCCCTGGAAAGGATTAAGGCCTGTATATAGATCCCTGAATAGGAAACAACCTCATTATTTTTTCAAATTTTCTCTCATATAATTATGGCCTTCTTCTGACACACTTTTGATCTATGTTACCATGCATAAATCATATCTGAGTTCACAGAGCAATCTGACCTTGGGAAAATTGGGCTCTTTCAGGTACAAACTCCATTTCAGGTTTGTAGAGATCTAGTTGCAAAAAATGTTGGAAATAGGCAGACATTGTTTCTTTCACAAAGTCTCGTATTGAACTAATTTTTGCAGTCTAAGCATACCTAATTTTGTGCAGGTACAATGAACTACTAGTAAAACCTTTCAACAGATACACAAACCTGGTAATAAAACCTACTCATCTCTAAATCTCAGAAAATCAGAGGTAAACTCTTGATCAACATGAAGGCAGTGGGGAATTTTACCGTTGAATGCAGGGCAGTCAGTTCCACCCAATGCATCAAAGTCAGTTTTCCAAAGCAAATAATATTAGTCACATAGTGTTTTACTTTTCCATTCACTTGAATTCCTTTTAAAATTTCAGCTGTTTCTGAGATCATCTTATTCCCTCTCAGTCCCAAAAGCAATGCACAAGACAGGGAGCAGGGAAGCAAGTATGGCTTTCTGTAAAATGTCTTGAGCCTTTATTGCAGAAATCTTAAGATTAGCAAAGCTGTAAGGAAAAAAATAAATCAGAAGCATTTGATGGTGATTTGATGATCATGGTATTCCCAGACATGATAATTTATCATGCACTAAACCAGTCCAGATACTGAGCAATGCAAAACATGGGTAAGAGTTGATAAGATTTCTAAAATGTGTGTACAGTGCAAGATTCCCTGAACATGTGATTTACAAACTATTGTAATGACCTCAAAAAATATCCAAATTGGAAGAAAACCATGTAGTTGAGGAGGAATGTATTAATTCATAAAAGTAACAAGAATGTATACATGTGCACCCACTTGTTATAAAATCATATTCTAACATAGAACTGTTGAACTATCTTTTTGGCCAAGGATGTCTCACAGAAGTCCCATGCTAAAGACAAGAGTCCTGAAGAATAGTGCTGATTTTGCTTCTGCAGCAAAGTATTGCCTCAAAGAAAGCTACAAGTAACAATGAAAACTAGGAGAATGTTTTCTGAGTGGTCTCATTTTCATGCTTTTCTTTTGTGAGTGTGATTCCAATTTTTAACTAGTAACAAAACTCTTTGGAAAATAAAATTTGTCATTTTAATTTTTGAGCTTGCGTATGTAAAGAGGGATATTAGGTAATAGCTAAAACAGAAGATTTTGTGTGTGTGTGTGTCTGAAAGCATTTAAACTAAATAACAAACATTTACTAACCCACCTCTTGGGTACCAAGAGGTGAAGGAAAGCTTAGGACTTGTATAAACTGTGTATTTTCCACCAAATCACAAGGGTTAGTTTAGGGGTTGCTGAAGTGAGATGCCATGGAAACTGTACTGAGTACTTTATAAGTCCAGACAGTAGACCTGAAGGACCACAGAAATGAACGGACGAAGTATCTTGCTGGGCCATGAGGTTAACCTCCCTGATTTACACATACCATGTGCACAGCAGCTGCATTAGGTCAAATGAAGTTTTGATCTAGCCCAATACTCTGTCTCTGAAAATGACCCATAGCAGATGTTTAGTGGAAAAAAGCAAGAGTAGTACTGTCACCCTATTTACAGACAGTAAACATACCCTTCCAGCTCAAGCAGTTTGGGGAGTTCCTGACTGATTTTTCTTCAAAAAATGTGTCTGATTACTTTTTGCACTCATGGTTTGGGTCTTTCCCTTTCTGGGACAATAAATCCCACAGTTTATTCACACACTGTATGAAAAAAATACTCTTATTTCCTGTTTTTTACTTGCTGCTTTATAATTTCTTTGGGTGCTTCTTCATTTTGACCTTTTTATAGGTTTACTTTTTTTGTACTTTCACAGTTTTATAGATTTTTATCATAGTATCCTCTTGGGTCACTCTTCCTTGTATTGGGACTATGGTATGTCTTTCGTCATCCTTGTTAAAATTCGCATACTTTTTCTAGATTCAGTAAATCCCTTCTGAAAGAGGGAGGAGGTGGAACAAAATTGTAGTACAGTGTTAGAATGTGCATATCCTTTGACTCTACCGACACAAAGATAGTTTTGAGTCTTTTCCTTGGCAAAGAGAGGTTGGGGCTAGCAATAGGAATCTACCTACTTACATCAGGTACTTTATTATAATTAGCATTGTTTTTTTCCAGATACATTTTAGCACAAAAATTTAGTTTTATGTTAAATTTAATCTGACCCATTTAACACTGGAGCACATATATTTAGACCATTTTTCACTTGTAAGAATATTCAGTAGAAAAGGTTCCAGTCATCTGAAGAAGCTTTTTAATACTGATTTCTTATGGTGTATTCTGATCCATCCTTGTCAGGGAAATTATTTCTTAATTGTAAATTTATGCCCTTGAAATAAAGAAGCCAGGTTAGTGGACATTTTATCTGGGTAGATTATTTGTGTTCAGACACTATTAATCTACCTGGGTTTATAAGTGATATGCAGTTTTAACCCACTAAATGTTAATTGGTACTGCTGTAGTCTCTCACTAGTTGTTTCAATAGTTCCTGTAGCATTAAATTTATTGTAAAAATGAGGTCCTAGTTGTGAATAGTGAATGAAAGTATACAAGCAGACAGAAGAACATTTAGGTTGAAGTCAAATTTATATGGTGTCATTTTACACCCTTCTACTTAAATAATCTTAAACCAGATGAGAATTAACCCCTTAATTTAAGTATGTGCAATCATTACTAGCAAACATATAGTAACATTCCACATTCCTCTGCTCCTGGCTTCCCATCACTATTTCTCTCCCCATCTTTGGGTGATCACACATCCAAAAGGTCTTTGGAGGGAGCTGCTTCTATGTAAGGCCATACAGTTCTGGAGGCACTGTCTTTACACATAGTTTCTCTTGGAAGCATCCCAGTTCTGCTTATGTGAAGTTGCACTGAAGTGGACAGACCACAGGTGTGAGCAGACTGGATTAATTTCCTCCTCCGTGTCTCCAGGGTGCCATACCTCCTATGCTGCTCTTGGAGCCAGGATATCTCTTGCTGGTATCCTTCATTAATAAATCCAACTCATCTCAGGAAATCTTAGTCTCCCCAGTCTCTACCTTGAGCACCCTTCATTCCTCTTTAGACATGTTAGATGACTGTTACGTCATTAAACTTCTCCTTTTGGACAACTTACACTATTACTTCAGGCACGATCTGTGAGGGTGGGCAGGGTTGGAACTGGCTACTTAGTGGGTTTTGTTTTGTTTTACTAAGGTATTTGATATATGTGTCTTTTTTTTTGGATGAAAATAGGTTACAAACTGTCAAGGAGCTCCTTCCCATTTTCTTGCACCTTATGAATGTTTATTTCTGGGTGGCTCTCGTCATTGAAGGATGTTTCTTCCCTACTGGTTTTAGCTCAACCAAGCTGACAAGCACAGCTTATGGGAGGACAATGCTATTAGCATTTGTGTGTTATTTAGCATCATACAAGAGTTCTTGTGACAAGAACAGCTAGTTTCAGTGGTTTTATTACTTATTCTCTTCATATATTGCTGTGCCCACATCACGTCTTAAAATTTGTGTGGAGAATACTGAGGTTGCTACATCACTATGCCCTCCACTGGAACATTGCAATACTTTTCCACAACAGGCTCTTCCTATGAAGTGAACTGGTCAAAGACTCATTACAAATGCTGGATTTTTGCTTTTAATTCAAATATCAAGATATATCAGCTGACTGCACAATGCCAGCAAGATATTTGTTGATTCAGCTGTAGGAAATTAAATCCTATCATGTATCTGTAAGAAGGTTTCCAGTAAATATAAGAACTAAACCAATGTGCTAGATATTAGTGAATCCTCATTTAACACTGTAAAGTTCTGGTCACCCTTATTCAATAAAAGTTAACTCAAAGGGTCTTAGAAGAAAAAAAAAAAGCTGTAATGATCAAGAGGAGGAAAGCTCTACCATGTGTAAGGGGAAGGAAAAAAGATGCGGCTAAGTACTGTTAAGTACAGTTAACTACCTCAGAGATGGGGGCTCTGGGATTCTGTAGGACTTCTGCCAGTGTGAATATGGGGAACAAAGAACCTTGCAACAGCTTCAACTCATTATGGTTTTAAAATAGCAAAGATGTAAGTGGGCACTAATAGAAAAATTAATTCTGTGTAACTTCAGGTCTCTAACTCGGGTCCTCTGAATCACCACTTACTATATACTTGCCATTGGCTAAAAAAGAAATCAGATTCTCAGTGGAAAGTGCTTAGAATTCCATCTCAACTGGACAGCTTACACAATGAGAATATGTCTCCTCTACTGAACAAAGTTCACAAGGGAATTTGTGCATCTGAATCTTATTCAGGGGTCTGTATTCCCATCTTTTTCATTGGCAAATTAGGCCTAAACTGGAGTTAGGCAACTAATTACCTTCATGATTCTGGGACTGCATAATCAAAAGAAGGTAATGAGTAGAAAATGTTCATGTAAGATAATAGCTGAAAGTATTGTTCTCTTCAGATATGTTCACAGAAATATGATTCAGAATTAGAATAAAAAAAAAGACTAGTGCTGAAGAGAAACAAGCTTTTACTTGTAACTACAGTGAAAAAATGCAAATCTTAATAGAATTATCTTTTTTAAGGTCACAGGTACAGAACTGATACAGAACAAAGAGTGTTAAAAAAGGAATGAATTTATTGACTGTGTGGGAATACTTGTGATACCTGGATACTTGAAGGATGCAAAATATGTGTAAATAAAAGATCAGAAGTATACAAATACATTGAGATCAAATTTTGAACACAAGATAAATGAAAGCACAGTAATAACAAATCAAACTCTTAAAGAGTTAAAGAGACAATAGCCTTATAAAAATGATGAAAAAGTATTTTAGAAATAGTTTTATGATTTTGTGTTAGATATGACCACAAAGCTATTTGTTGGCATGATTGCCATGCCAGGGTAACTTTGACTATGCCAAAACAGAGGTTTTTCATTTTCTTCACCCTGTGACCTTTTAAAATTGCAGGAGTTCAACAGCAACCCATTTGGAACATCCATCATTCTCATCACAGCTGCTCTAACGTCCCTGAGTACATGGGTGCTGAAATGGGAAAGAAATTAACAGTTCATTTGTGAAAAGTGTATTTTCTTTCCCAAGTGCCTGATGAGACTTCTCTCTCCATGTGTCTGTTGTAGATAAATCAGCTTTCATACTTAACCTCACTACACAAAAACTACACAAAATAGCAAAAGCATACACTGAAATATCTGGAAACAATCAAGAGAAACACAGAAAATATCAGACCTTTATTTTGAGTTCCTGGAACAAAAAGTGAACAATCAACATTATATATACAATATATATATTTCAATGAATAGACAGGTCAATAAATAACATATATGGGAATAGATTTTTCTTTATATATAGTATCTAATTCAGATTCTACGTTTGAACCATAATCATTAAAAATGGTAACCATAGAATATTTGCCACAGCTCATTCATTCCAATTTAACTTATGCAATATTTTTAAAAAAATGGTATCCAGCTCAAAGTACTGGTCACCTGCTGCTGTTTAAAGACACATACTGCACATGGAGGATTCAGCTGCATCCTTAGACCAAAATCCCATTCCATCAGTTCTATCTGTCTGGGTTTTTACCCATCCCAAAAGACTCTTAGAAGAAGTAAGTCCAGAAAAATGCCTGTAAGTGCAGCAGACACAAATTATTGAGAGCAACATGGCTTAATTATACTTTCATAAGTAATTTGTGGTTACTCATGTGGTCTATATTGTGGCTGTAGCTACCTAGAGCATGTAGTCTTTCAAATGGGGAGACAAAACTTTGTGGGCTTGTTCACCTCTGGAGATTACTCCAGTGAAGGCACTCTAGGCTCCAGTGCCCAATTTGGGCTTGTGTAGTGTATCACAGACAGCATTATCAAGAAGGCTTCTCATTTATCAAATTTTGTGGCATGCCTGACCTGATCCTGGCACTCACTCTGACTTCACCTGTACAGTACACTACACCCTGTCATGTAGCACACAGCTTGGCATGGGCTGCAGTTGGTGGTGAAGGCTGTATATCCCCAGTCACCTTAGTGTGGCAGCACATTATGTCAATCTGGAAGAGAGGAAAGAAGAAGAGGTGATTTCAGAGAGCTTTTAGAGGAAAGCATAGCCACCCCAGGGAAGGTTATTGTGACAGAGCCAGAATGATCTAGCGATGCAGTCTCCTGAACAGCACTGTCTGTCTTCCTTGTCTGGGTTGGAAAGTGGCAGCTCCACAGAGCTCTGGCTGGAGTGTCTTGATAGTCTGGGAAGAGAGGAGAATGCAGTTCTGACTATGAGATACATATTTCCATATCTGCACCCCTTAGCAAGTGACAGCCCTCTTTCCACCACTGACACGGGCACGATATTAAGATGTATAGATACTTTGCTGGTGATAGCACTGGCAACCAAGGTGTCCATAACCTTCTTCTGATTACCATAGCCACATACAATAACTTCTTGCTAGATGTGGCTGTCGCACGTTGGGCTACTTGAGTTTCTTGAGTATGTCTGGCATTTCTCATGAGAGTGATTCAGCGTCACTGTGGAGAACGCTGTCCAAGCCGTATCACTTTCCACATGAATGGCCAGTGAGCCAGGTGCTCTCAAGTCAGCCTCCAGCGTATCCTGATAGTAATGCATCCAGAATAAAATCATGCTTCACAAGACACATCTCCAGATGAGATGGAACAGATCAGGGTTAGATACAAGAAAATACTGAAACTGTAAACAAAATCCCTGTTTCATTGCAGTCAATGGGAAAACTATTTTAGTGCATTGCATCATCGTATATTGTGATTGGTGAAAACTCTACAGATACACAACAAAAGTCTTAGCCTCAAAATGGGATATTGACATAAATAATCTTCTGACCTACTGTATAGCTTCAGGTTTTCCAGACCTTTTGGGAAACCAGTGGCCTTGTTTTCTCAATTCTTCAGAAGGTAACATTCAGCTGTACTAAGATGAAGTGTCAGAGAGCTACATTTCTTAGTATGTGGAAACATTAGGTTGCAAATAATAGAAAAAAATCATGATTCTATTGAAGATGTATTTGTTTCAGTTTTCTTTCCAGTGTACTCTAGCATAAGCAAATCTTCATTTAATTACTTCCTATTTAATAATTGATGTTTCAGCTGCAAGTCTTTTATATTCATATTTTACAAAATTATTTATGTAAGAACTTTTATACGTGAAGATCCTAATTGACTCAGTCTTTTGGTCAAAGTCCTTGTTAAACTACTGGTTTACTATAAAACAAAGGGTGGGGTCGGAAGGAGAAAATTTGCTCAAACTCTATCTCCATAAGGACTGACTAAGACCCAATATAGCCTCAGGCTATTAGTATTGCAAATCTTTGTACTAGAGATTTCAAAATGAATGTACTTTAGCATCAAACAGGCAATTAAAAAAGAATCAGAGTGTAAATCTCATAAGCTTCTATTTTGTGAAATTCCCTAGTGTTACCAGTATTAAAAAATGTTTTCCATGTTCCTGGAAATCTCTGAATAGCAAAAAGTGTAAATAAAAAGAGGATAGCGATGAATGTGATTGCATTTTGCTTATCCATGTCAATCAAAAATAACAAACATGTCAATCCTTATCAAGGATCACAGCAAAACACACTTATGATTGCCAATATTAATCACCTTGAAAGTACACTTATTAACAACTTTTATGGTCTTCCATTGTGCAACACACCGATTACTCGTCTTGGTATCATCATGTAGTAGAAGTGGTTTTATCTTTATAGACTAGGATGCTATAATGAGTTAGTATGTGCTTTGGGGTTTTTTTGGTTTGGGGTTTGGTGGGGTTTTTTTCATTTTCCAGAAGTCCAAAGGGAGCAGCATAAGAAATATTTTTACCATAGCCAACAAACTCAGGATTTAGGACCAAGCACTGTGCCTCTTGAAGGCATATTTAAAACTCTTTTAGTCTGGTGCTTTCTGAATTTTGTTTGAATATTCAATCCCAGCTCCTCAGGGAGCTTCATAAATTGGGCAGAGTTTTACTTTCCATTTTACAAGACAGTTGGTGCTTCTTTTATTACCAGATCATGCTACAAACTGACAGATACCCTCCAGCTATTATCAAAACAAACCAATATTTATTATGCAAAAAAAAAAAAAGAAAAAGTTATTGTACCAAGTGACTGAAGAGCAAAGTAAATGTGATGCATATTCAAAATAGAACTAACCTCTTCACTCACTCCTGCTTGAGCTCAAACACCCATTGCAGTCCTGTGAAGTAGCCACATGCTGGAATTAGAGGACAGAAAACCTTGGATGTGCTTTGGGCTGGGCCCTTTTCTGTATACACAGCAAATCAGAATTGCTTAAGGATTTCCTTCAAAGGTATATTCTGTCCAGAGAGACATGCATCTGAAAACAGAATTTGCTTGAATGTGTTTTAAAAATATCTTTTTTTGGTAGGGTTAGCATAGAAATGATGGTGATGATGATTATTATTATTATTAATAATAATAATTTTAAAAAAACCAAAAACCGAGCTAGGATATCTCACTGGGAAAAAATACTTTTAACATAACATCTTTGCTATATAATATACACTTATACCATTTTAAGAAAAGGATAATGTCTCTGTGGTACCAACATTGATAATTCTTTCATTAGTTATACAGAGAAGCTTTAGATCTAGCACTCAGGGACGTGTTCATTTAGTCAGCTGGTTAAATAGGTGGCTAACCATGAAGTTCAGAGCAGGATCACAGCAAATCCTGCTGGTGGTGCTCAAAGGCACATCTATGTTTCTGTCAGGTGGTTTAAAACTGATGCTTCAGAGACAGAAAATAAAAGCGTGGAGGGGGAAGTATCCCTTTAATTTTCTAACTGAACATTACAATTATCTTCACGTTAATAAATAATTTATGAAGTATTATCTTGGGTGACCATGGCTATGGTACAGTCAGAGCGCTGTACAGATAATGGCACTTAAGTAACCAGTATGTGACCTGTTGTATCACTTCTCTTCTACAACTATTGAACACTCCTTGGTTGTGTATCCTTGGTTGACAGAAATCAGCATCTCTTTATTGACTTCAGTTATTCAATGGCTCATAATAGAACTCTTCTGGTATAATTTCTTTGGTCTTACAGAATGATGAAGTATTTATTTGGGGGGGGGGGCAGAAAGGACACTTAATGAAGCAATCTTATGGCTTCCTTTGGCTTCCACTCTCATTACTAATTTGTTTGAACCCCAAACATAAACCAGTCAGTATATTTAGAGTGACTCACTGGCACTCTCTCTGACACAAATAATACGATCCCAAATTCTTGTAGTCTTCTGCTCCCTCCTACTTCATATATTTGCTTATTAGAAAAGTACCACAACATGTGGTTAAACAGCACTCTTTCTAATAATAATTAGTTAGAAATATGTGTCTATACATCAAAGAAACAGACTAGACATATGCAAAACAGCAAAAACCCAATTTCAACAGTCTAAGCATCCTCAGATTAGCCAAAAGATACAGAGAGGGCGTGTATAGAAACAAAGGGAAACAATGTCTTGGCAAAAGCAGTACCAGTATTAGCACAGCCATAACCTAGCTGTGGTAAATTTATTTATTTTTTTTTTGGTCATGCCTCTTGCAAGAGATATTTGTTCAAGGTTATATTAATTCTGTCATTGAGGTTCCCTTCCAAGAATGCCCTGATAGTAAGATATCCCTGCTGAAAGCCAATAATCATATATCTTAATAGAAAATACATATATAATCACAGTAAAATCTGATTGGTCATATTTGCTTCATGCTGCTTTTCTGGAAGTGCATTTGTCCTCCTGAGGCATGCCAGAAATCCTGAAGAAATATTGCATTAATATCAAGATACTGATGAGACATTTTGTTATTTTATAATACTTGTTCAATATTATGGAAAATACTGGAAATACAAGTATTGTCCTGTCTTTATTAAATTATATTTTTTGGTTTTCAGAGAATTCCACTACTAAGGAAATTTGCTGATTGTATACTTTTGCATAATCAACTCCTTATTCAGAGTAAACTTTAATTTCAGCCATTATATACAAATTAATATATGAGATCATAATCATGCCTAAAACATATTTCAGTGTGTTGCTATTCTTGACAGCAAAATACTGATTCTTCCCCTTCCCTTGGGAGATGGTATACTTCAGAGTCAGAAACAAACCAAAAACTAGTTTCCTTGTGGATGAGATTATTTTGACAGGAGACAAAACGAAAAAGGCAGGGTTTGTGTACCCTCTATTACTTTATGTACAGCAGCCATTTTCTAAAAATCAAAGCCTAAAACATAAGGAACTGCCATTTTAATTCTCTCAGCAAAGAAAAAACAAGAAATAATATAGCATAAATTCTGTTATGTTAAACATTTCACTCATTGTATGGTCAATAGATGATATGAAAGCCATGTCTTTTCTGCTCGTTGTTGTATTTCAACTTAATATGTCATCAGAGTCATTCCAGGAACGGATACAAATAGAGAATCTCAAAAGAATCCAGTTTACAGTCCACTTCATCAATGACCAGCAGCAATAGTCAAGAAAATTAAAGCACTAACACTTCTGCAGCTTTCTTGCTTTCTTAGTACACAGATATATTGATAGCTGTAAACAAGCAGCTGATGCACTAAAGTATCAGGAAATTAAAAGTGGAACTGGAAAACAAATGTTGTTCTTCTGCTTTACATTATGTTTCAATAACTTTGGGAATTACATTGACCAAATTAAGGGTGTAGATAGCCCTTGGTTATTTAATCTCATTTGGGGATTTTAAATTTATGTTTTAGAACCCTGTTGAAATCACTGGATGCAACAAAGTGAGAGTTGTCCTGTTCTGAATCTGGTTGCCTCTGTGTACTATCCAGGGGAAGGAAGTTTTGGTACAGATTTAACATTGGATTTAATTTCTGATTATTGCTCAGATATCAGGCTGAAACGATGAGAGAGAGAAACGGATTAAGATAGCTCACTCTAAAGGTAAAATAAATTGTTAAATTGGGGTTGGACTCAGGCCAGGGGTGTTGAATGTGGTAAATTAAGAAGGAGAATAAGACTGTAGTTAGGGACAATCTGGGTAGTTGAAAAAGGATAGAAAGGTCTTCTAGAGTAACTGAAGAGCCCTCAGTGAATAAAAAGGATCTAGTGAAACCTAAACATATAGGCTAGCAGTCACCAAATGCACATCTTCAACAGAATGCCAGTATATTGTGGTACTTTTGTGTACATACAGACTGCTTATTCAACGAGTTTTCTAGGCTGCTTTGGTTCAAGTTTTAGGTAAGTAGCTAAAGTTTGAAAGGCTTATCTTTCGTAAACTTATAAACTATTTCTATTGAGACTTAAAATTTCAATATAGGGAAGGAAGTGCAGAAAAAGAGAGAAGCAGAAGAAAGCTGCTGCATTTTTCAAAGGTAACATTTAGCAACATTTTTCCACTTGAAAAAGAAACCAGAAGTTGGTAATCTTACAAAGAATAATAAGGATTTAGACATAGAAAAGAACCAAGTATTTAATCTACTGAATCTTCCTACTAAAGCAGGATTCTTCAATCTGTGTTTGAATCTAGCTTTGAAGGTTTCAAAAGAACTTGAAATACTTTTTACTTCCAGTTTTTCCCACTCTTATTCCTCTCATTTTGTTGTCTGTTTGGTGGGGGTTTTGTTTTGTTTTTTTTTTTTTAATTCCCTTTCCATTTGTTTCCTTTTGATACTTCGCAGTCTTTCTTGTCATTTCATGTTGCAGTCACTGTGGAACAATATATAGATATATATATAAAGTGCTGCATACATATATAAAGTACACTGTATATGGGATTGGCAAAGGTGTGGATTATCTGTCTGAAATGAGAAGACTTCTGCACCATTCCATTCACACAAATGAGGTTTCTTTCCTTTTAGCACATAACAATACATCCATCTCTGTCAAAGCCTCTTTACTATAAATTAGCTCAGGCATATTTCTTCAGTGATTCAAGTCCTTCTTTATTGCTCCTCATTACTTGATGTTCCACCCAATTTAATCACATCTGCATACTGGGAAATTGTCCTTAGACTCATTATTCTACTTGTTTGTATTATGATATGCTTGATTAAACTGAATTCTTAACTAGTTCTCACTATTATATAAGGAAGTTTATCACTGTATATGTAAACTATGTTCTTGATGCCAGATCGAACACCATATCTATGACATCATTATAATTTTATTTGAAATTTATGACAGCAAGATGTTAAAAGCAGTGTGTGCAGTAGAATGCCAATAAAAGTTGCCAGGAATGTGAAAACTGTAGTTAAATCTTGGTCTATTTTCCCAGTGATTCTTTCAGCTATTTCAAGACAGGATTTTTGGAAAATAACGTTTAGTTAGCACCAATCTCCAGACATCTTTCCTGAAATGAGAAATCTTTTGACTAATGGGAATGTGGTCTGGTAGCTATAATTAGTGACAACAGCTAGTTTATATTCCTGACACTCAGATTTTGCAGTGTGATCTGAAGTCATTATGCACATCAGCTCACTCATAGGTAAAATGTGCACAGCAGCAGAATACCTAGTGTATTTTGTAAAAAACCTCTACTTCCTCATGTTGAAATGCTTTTGTTTTTATAAGAGGATCCAAAACTTAAAGGCTTATACCTGATTATTTCATATTCTTTAGAAAGTTCAGGTCCAAATCTAAACTTTGTGACTGAAAACTGTTACTAAAATTGGCAGGCCGTGCTTGTCACCAGAATAGCTCTTCTTCATTACCATGCAATAGCATGAACTTCTTGTGAAGCTGTCGGAGTTGTTGTTCATTTGTTATCTGTGGAGTAATAAATCTTTGTTACCAATTTTTTTCCTATGCAGTGTATAAAACAAAGGCTAAACTAAAAACTAGAGCTATATAAATAATCCTCTACACTAAAAGCAAATCTAAGTTAAAATTATTGAATTTTCTCTGTTTTCAGTTAAACAATTAACTTACAGTGCATTTGGTAGATTTGGATATCCACTCAAGTTTACATTAAAGAATCTTAGGTTCACTCCAGTTTTATGTTTTTAGTGACTTCTAGGTGGTTTGATATTTAGAGTTTTACTGAATAGCAGCAGTAATAAAAATCTTCTCATTGCAAAGCAAAGCTATTTACTTGTTACAATTTGTGGTAACATAAACAGAACCAAAGCAAGACATTTTCTGAAACTCTAGAAAACATGATAATCTTTTTTTTACTATTTTATATTTTCTTTTTTTAATATATAAATATTTTGGTATTTCCCAGTTCTGGAAGCAGAATGAACAAACTACTATAGATAGGGAACTTATTGCAGGATTTTTACCATACCAGAAATAAAGGAATAACCCAGTTCTCAGATTTGTATATCAAAAAGCTTTCTCTAATATATTGACTAACAGATATTTTTTTCCTGGAATGAGAAATTTTGAGGTGTGGTCATCACTCTGTCACTGTTTCTTGATAGGAAGTAAATTCATGCCAGCATCTGAAAGCAACTGATGGCAGATTAGGATGACCAAAATGGATTTTCAGTTTTTCTCCTTGTCCTACATTTCTAAATAATAAATAATCAATTACATGCTGTCATCATTGGACAAAATAAACCAGTACACTACAGAGGTTTCATTAAACTTTTCAGATAAACCTTGAAGTTGTGTGATAATGCAACGTAGTTTCAGATCCTGTGATAAGATAGCAACATAAAAATCAGTGAAAGTTGTCTTAGCCTACAATCAGAAGACTTGACCAAAAAAAAAAAAAAAAGCATAGCCAGCACACAGCACAACACTATGTATGCATACATTCACACAGCTGTGCATGGAACGCCATTGGTCTTATTCCCATCTTTTAAATTTGACCAAATGGAAGAATACATGTTTTAAAAAATATTAAAATTAGGTATCCTCACAACAGTTAATTGGATTTTTAAGTATTTCAGAATGGTTCTGATAAGGCATTCACCACAGTGGTATAATTTTTCATTAATAAAATATATTCTAATCCACAGCAATCACAGTTCAGGTTTATTTTCTACAGTAATAGCTCCAAACCCCTTACCCTAGTGTACTCAGGGATATGTAAGCTCTTCTGTACAAAGTATTCATTGGATATAGTTGAAATACTGGATAGAGCTAATATTCATTATAATATTTATTGATTCTCTGCCCAGCAGCATATGACTCTCATTCTTTGCTTATAAAAACATAAGAAAGAAATTAGAACATCACTATCCTCCTAGATCTTTTGTCCATTTTAAGATTTCATTTAGTTTGCATGGTATATTTTCATTGTTCATAATTTGGCAGCAAGTCAAAAAAGTTAAACAATGTTTATCTTAATATCTGTGCAACCTTTGCTCTGTGTAGAAAAAGGCTAATGATGTATTAAACTCATGATTTTTTCAATGGATTTCTAATCACTATGGTAGTACCAGAAATTAGTGGCTGAATTTAGTGACCTTCAGTCACTATAGCATCATGTTTGAGACGCAGCAATTGATTTTCCTCACAAGCATGTTTATTGTGCATCTTCCCTTTCTTACAGCTGGATTGCATGAAGGCAAAATAAAGGACTAGGAGATATGTAGGCGACTCTTTAACTAATATTATGAACACTTTAGACATGTTTTGCAAATGGTTTCTGCTCAGTGCAACCTTGCCTATGTTTATCTCTTTCATCAAAACCTGAAAGAAATTGAAAGACAGGCTAATTAAAGAGAAATGTTCACAGAGACTTGAGAGTACGGATTGAAAGACTAATTATGAGTTTTCAATACTCCCCTTTGTTTCTGTTTTCCATTTGTTCTTTTCCTTCAGAAAAAAGTCAATTTCTACTAGAATTAGATAATAATGTTTAGTTCCTTATCCTACATTTGAATTATTTTTTTTTTTTACATCTTGATGTCTTTGGGGCTTCTACATCCTGTTTTCCTTAAGTAAAAAACAAAGAGTGAGGGAAATATGATCATGTAAATTTGATGGAAAAGCCATGTTCCACTGCTCAGTTTTATAAATTATGCACAAATATTGACTTACGTATGCTGTAAGACCTCCTAGAATAGGGCCCCAGCATGTGCATCTGTTGAAAGAGCCTGCCAAAAAAAAGCGTGTTTCAGCCTCCAACATGTAAAATATGCATATTCAATTACAAAAAAATCCTGACATCATTTCAAAAAGGTTTCAGTAACTTGCTGCAGTCCCCAGGAAGCAATAACTTGCGTGCCAAAAACTCATGTAAGTTTTATGTATCTATTTAACTTGCTTAAACAACAACACCAAAAATAAATTAACATTACTGCATGGCATTTCTTGTAACACACGATACACTGGAATTCCCTTCAAAGAACATTCTTACATATAGCAACATATATGCAAGCATCTCTCTACTTCATGCACCATTTTGAGAGTAGGAGAGTAGGACAGTCAACCACAAGCTGATGTTCAAAACGCTTGTTTTTGCCAGATGTTTTTCTTTTGGATACTTTTTTGCTTCACTGTACTTGACAGTGTTTTTCTCCAGCTTGTTAAAAAGAACCAAAACTATAAACCTGAATATTTATGAAAAGAAATGCACACTTTGAAACATCACCTTTAGCATTTTATTTCTGTGCCGACATTTAAGTTATATTTTGGGACTGTAGCAAATGTTTAATGTATACACATTCCTTTGAATAAGAATATGAACTTTCCTTTCATGGACAAAAAAATGTCTTGTACTCACATTTGCTTTTCTTCTCAGTTTCTCTGTGCCATTCTTATGTGTGCTACAGTCTCTACCAAGTGACTAGCAATAGAATGTGAACCCTACCTCATACCTAAAATAAATATAGATAGGCTGACCTAACCACAGGCATACTTTTAATGAACACAATTTTGAGTGTTTTATACAGCTGTAATCTAAGATTAGGAACATATGGTTCTGGTGGTAAATTAGCACTATGAAGATATATAGCAGTGAAAATTTCATGACATTTTCAGAACACATAAAGTACCCTGGGCTTAGATAAATTCAGACCTAACTCATTTTGAAACACGAAGGTTGTAGCCTTGTCAAAACAAGTCTGAATAATGATAATACTATAATGATTTATTGAAGTTCTTATGAGGAATAATAAGGAGAGTTTTAAATTATCATCTGTGTTAGTGTTTCATCTGCATGGGAATCATACAGAATTATGTTTGAGAATAATAAAGCCTCAACAGAAAGGCCAAATGATTACTGGGATAAAAAGACAAAATCCTGTGAATTCATTTAATTTCATTCCATTAGATTTTCCTTTCTGAGAATATTTATTAAGGGGACAAAACCCAATGGATTTGGAAGTCAGCGTTGTTTTCAGAGCTCCGTCTGCTCGCGTGCAGGTCTGGATCCATGGATGCAGAACACCGCAGCAGCATAGGAAGGACTTTGCTGTGAACAATTCCACCCTGATCAGACTTAGAAGGTACATTCTGTGCACGTTGTGCTTTGGAGAATTTTCTTCAATTTAATTCACATTCTGGAAAGAGCTGTATTTCTAGAAATACAGAGGGGAAAAAACAATCCAAGACCAATTTCAGACACCCATTTCCTAAAGTGAATACTTGCTGGGAAGCAAAGTTTAATAACTAGCTGTAAATTGAAGCTCATACATGTTTGAATGATAATGTCAACTTTGCCTTGATTTTGTTGTTGTTGTGTCTACATGCCAATGAATATAGGGGCTATGGGAGTCTTTGAGGGACTCTGTGCCTCAAAGACTTTACTATTTAATTTAGATTAAAACAAAGGGTAAAATTAAAAGGACTATGAACATATGGTAGGTCTCTGCCACAAATGAGTGAATGCCTGTATTTGTAGAAAGCAGACTGCTGTATACAGTGGCCTCAGAGGGAAAATGTGGGTCCTTTGGCCAGACTACGCTTTGATCAAGTAAAGAAGTGTTCTGCAGGAGCTATGAAATACGAGGCATTTAGATTATGGCTACCTTTCAAGCACTCAAAGCTTTGTTTTTTACTTGGTGGTAATAGTTACTTTGGAAGAGTTAAACAATGCTTTTCCTTTCCTTTTGATAGTACTGAAAACAAAGAATGGGATCATATTAAAGGGAGATGGAAAGGCTGATTTCATACAATCAAATGCAGATATTTTGCCTATGTTTTGTTCAGCCCAGTTTAATTGAAGCTTTTTAAGGCCTCAGAAATGATGGAAGGAATTTGTATCTTGGATTTCTAATTCTCAGCCTATTATCAGTAGAAAAAAGGTAATATTTGGACTTCTCCCTACCTGTCAGTGAATTAAGTTTGATAAGTAGAAAGTATATGGAAAAGCTGAGAGGAATAAAACCATATATGTCTGGGAAATATTTCCTTCACCAGCATATTTACTGTATATTTTTTTAATGAAAGCTCTGATCTAAAACAAATAGACCCAAATTAATAATGGGTTATATTACCTGTCTCTGAAGAACATTCATAGTGTAGGTTCCATAGAAATAGACTGTAAGTCCATTTTTATCTTAAATTTTCACAACCATAAAATTTGAAAAAAAAAAAAAAATTACAGCAGTTATCATCAAACAGATGAGAATTTTATGGAAGTACTGTGGTTTTCCAAAACCACGGTTCATCAGAAGTCACATAAATATCATTGCAATTATATAGCTATCAAATTTAGTAAGAAAATTATATACATACATAACAATAAATGCAAGACTTTTAATATTCTGGAAATAAAGACATGAAAGATTGTGCTACCACATTAGTATCTATCAGGACTTCTCTATCATCATGAATGATAGTGATATCTGAGGTACAACATTAGAGAGTGATAAAGACAGGGGAAATGAGAAAGTGTGAGAGGGACAGGGAGAAACTCTGTATGTACCAAAACAATATATTTTAAAATTGCAGGATATACTACAAATATTTTTCCCCCATTATGGTCAGATCTGAAGAATATTACTAACTACATAGGAACTGAGCAGCCCATCTGGATGCAGTAGCAAAAACATGATGCATTGTGGAAGTGCAATGCAAGCTGTAGGTACTGTAGCAATTTTTTTTTTTCTGTAGGCAGATGGCAAAAACAAATTTCTAGTGAAATGAGCTATAAATTCCTTTGGTACTAGGACTTCAACCAAGACATAACAAGTCTGGATTCTTAATTAGATTAACCTACAGAATCCTTGGACTAATAATTACGGTTTTATTTCTGTCTCTCAAAGGCAAATAACTTTCAGGAGCTTTAAAGAGTGTGAACCTATTAATCCATATATCAGTACTTTTCTAATATTAAAGAAAAAAAATTTATGTTATTTTAATAACTAGCTAAGAATGGAAAGAGACATAGGTAAAGAAAACTATTGATTTAAATTGAAAACATGTACTGTCTTTAAGAAAAAAGTATTAATAGCAAGTGTTATTACCACAAACTTTGAAAGGACTATATGTAAGGGGTTTACTCTTGCAGTGTGATACTTTGGGTTCCTACTGGTTAACATTACTTTGAAACTAAAAATAGCTATCATCTAATGATAAACATAACAGTCGATTTCAAAAAATTTCTACATTTTTTAAAAAAAAAAGCTTTCACAGGGCTTATGAGAATTAATTGAAGTTTAATGAACCAAGAGATTGAAATCTGATAAGCATAAATAAAATAGGTGAGCTTTTTCCCTCACCGACAAGAAAGGACGAGTGAATACCTGGGTAACACCAGTACCACTTAGCCCTATGTGATCATCCTGATTTCTGTTTCTTACTTTAAAAAAAAACCCTCTTAAGGTAACTTTTAAAGTTTCAAGACCACTTGCACAGGGCACCTCTTTGGGAAAGCTGTCCTGGCATTCCACACGTGTATATAAGAACATTAGAGTTCATAAGAGGTCATATTCATACTGTCTTCCTTACCCTGATTATTTTCAAGGAATTACATTCGGGCCAAAGTTCTTACAACGTGTAACAAGGACAATAGACTCTTGGAGAAGAGTAAGACTCCAAGACCTGAAGATCCTGGATTCATTTGCATCAGGATCACTTTAAAAGTTGACCACTGAGGAACATCACTGAAGTTATTAAGTAAGCAGGAACTATAAGAACAAAAGCATCTGCATTCCAGAGCTTTAAAAAAATTCATAAAAGTAGCTGTTGTATGACTAGAGAAGAAAAGCATTTTTTTAGCATCTCTTCTTTTCTTCCTTTGCTATTACCTGGGTGACTTTCTAAAAGGTAACTCAGATTAAAATCATACATTAGTGTAACCTCTGCTAAGCACATCTAACTTTATAGCCAGTGGAATTTAATTATCAACATCAAAACAGTAACTAAGACATTTGGATCTATGATCGCACAGGGAGGTGGTGTACAGTGAGGAATAATTACAAGATTAACTGGTATATATGTGCTCTGAATTCAAGAATGTTGAATCTGTTAAAAGACATGCACTTTTCTCCTTTAAATGCTTATTTGCATGCAGCAAGATGCGTTTGACTTCTATAATGGGGATAGATGCCACACGAAAGTCTTTTTAGTTATTATGACTACAATTCATTAACAATAGTATGAGTTGATAAGAAATGCTCTTTGTTTTTTCTTTAGGCCAGATATTTTATAGGGTATTTTAAACAGTGACTTGTTTTTGTATTTAAGAACAGCTGTATGTGGTGAGGTTACCATGGAACCGATCTCTCTGCAGTCAAGAGGCTGAGCAGACATAGCAGAAAGGCATAACCCAAAGTGCCTTACTACTTTTGGAAACTAAATCAACCCCAAATTCTAGTTTAATTCTACTTTGTTTTAGAAAACCAAAACAGAAGCTTCAATTACTTCAATTTTTCCTCAATCATTAGCACTAGAAACAGTTTAGAAATTGTACAAACTCCAGATCAGGGTCAGAACTTTTACAGGGAAGTTGGTTTTGGGTAAACTTGGAACTCACACCCTGTGAGCTGGACAAGATCTAGTTATTTTTACAATGCAATTTAAAAAAGGAAAAGTTATGCAATTTACTAGAAAAAAAGTGCTCTTGAATACCAAGAACTTATGTTTCTAAAACATTCAGGTGTCTTTGAAAACCCAACAGTAGAACTCCTGCACTCTAAAGAAAAAATAAGCTACCAGCATACAATACTTTTTTATCTCTCAGGCAGCTTTGCCTTGCTGTCCAAGACTCTTCCGCTTTTTAACTCTGCTGTGCTATGGTACATATACTATACACACTTAAAAATACAGATTTTCAGTTCATCAGACAAGAATATTTCCCTTTAACCAAAGATACACACAAAGATAATTACCTGCAAGAATAAGTGACAACCTTGCCTGCAGTTTGGAAAGAGGCATTAATAAGCACTTCTCTAGAGCCTTATAAGATGAATCTGTAATCACAAATAGAAGAAAAATTGTGTGTATTTGAATATATGATCACCAGTACTTGAGCATTCCTCCAATTCCCTTAGTAATTAATGGAGAAATATTGCTAGATGAACACAGAAATATATAGTGGAAAATGGTGGCAAGCAAGAGTTTTCAACAGTTGTGCTTTTTTTATTGAACTAAGCTTTGACGGAACAATACACTGCTGCCCCACTGGGTGGCCCCTATGCTATACTTTTAATGTTTTTTAAATCTTCAAATTTAATTTCTTTTAAGCAGTATTTTCTTTAATTTATGATTAGCCAAACCAAAAGCTGGAAAGATAATATTTTTTAACTTCCTTTCTGATGAATAATAAATGTCACATAGGAATTAGAAAGTAGGATGTAGTCGCATGTGCCATCTGCTGCATATGGGAACAGAAGAAAGATATTAGACTTTAAATTAGGGGTTGCTTCACAGAAAATCAAAGATGAAAGGAAACCACACCGATCACTTGGAAAGTAATACCAGTCTCTATCAGTCATTAGAAATCTATCAGTGCTTAGAAAATCTCACAATATGACAAGATACTCTTGAGAGCCCTCTAAGGAATATCTACAAAGTGTATTTTAAATAGAAATTAATGTCATTAAACACACACAGTCTTCTGATTATTTACTTTAATTTCTTTCCAGTTTCTTCTAGGTGCCTAAGGCCTGTGATAGCAGGATATGTGGAGACATTTCTGAGGTAAAATATGAAACCTTTCATGCCACATCCCCATAGCAACTGACTATTTTCAACAGTAAGGAGAGCTAGATATTTACATACAAATTCATTTACTTTGGAAAAAAAAAATCTACATTTTACCTCAGAAGTAGAAGCTGTTAGTGTACCCATCACTCTGTGTGTAAAAATCTCAATGCCATTCACCTGCTTCAAATCCAGATCATTTAAGTACTGAAAGTTGCTGCTATCCATTCCAGCTGCCCATTTGATCTCAGCTGTAACTAAAGAGTCAGATGCTGAGCCTGCAATAAGTGACATGGATTAGGCTGGTCTGCAAGGTGGCACATCCGTGAGACATGACAAGGAAGGAGGTAGCTGGCAGGGATGGTATCCTCCAGGATGTGCGAAGGTGGGATGCTGGAGATGGCCACAGCACTCTGGGAGCTGCTCTGTGTTCAGTGCCTTCCCTATCCCTCCTGCTCTACATGTCAGAGCCTGTATGACAAGACCCAGATGAGCCCTTATACCTGGTATGAAATAGCCCAGATAGTTCAGGTTAAATTTCTGGTTTCTGTTTTTTTATTTTATAACAATAAAAGAAATACCAAATTATGGTTTGCTATCTTCTGCTGTGTCGTTTATTGGTTGAATGCTACACACAAATTTTTAGTTCAAATAATGGTCTTATACTATTTTATTTAATATCTGATGCAAACATTTATAATACCTATAAGCAAAACAGAAGTGGAATAAATGGAAAGATAAGCAGGACAAGAGTACAACTGTTTTGAAAAAGTGGTAGATATCAGCTTCAGAACAGTTGGTAATACACAATAAATAAGTCTTTTGAAAAAAAATCTTACAAGACAGTATTTTAATACTTATTATTGCCTGTAATTCTATAGGGCCTTGGAAGTGCCAGCCTGGGATCAAGGTAACTTTTTTGTAGAACTCTCTATCTTTAATTCAAATTTTCTTATGAAGTATATTATAAACAGATGTGAGGATGACAAAAAAAAAAAACAAATTAATGACAAATGTTGTGTTAAATTGGACAAAAATGGGCAAAACTATCTAATGAAATTAGCAGCTGGTTATACACACTCTGTTTATAGTGAGCTGGTGCCATCCTACAACCTACAGAAAATACTAGACAGAAAGAATTGTGAACAGGGGGAAAATGTAAAAATAGCATGCTAACCCTGAAAAAACTGCCAGTGCTATACATTTGAAGTTTTAACATGCCTCTGTTTTTTTTATGCCCATTTCTGTGATATTTCTCTTTTTATCCTAGTTTCTGTTGTGACTTAAAATATCTGAAAAATATAGAATATGAATATTATGCCTTTCAAATTTCTATTTTTTTAAGCACCTTTTTCCTTCATTTTTTTTTTAATTTCCACACATAAAGGTATACAGGTATACATTACATGCCTGCAAGGGGAAACATATGCATCCTAAGTTATAATTGTCACTGATAGGGATGTTTCTAAGCAAATTTTACATTACTTAGCATGGATATAGATAACAGTGTAGCCATAGAAGCCTAAGATTCAACATAAGATGCCAAGCTTGTTGGGATCCTTGTTAATTATGCAGCTGACTCCAATATTATCCAAACCAAATAAAATAGGCCTTTTCCAATGGCAATACTTGGTCAGAAAAAGTAAACTATTCATTCTCTGTAGCACCTAAAATTTACCAGACATTTGCACGACTGTACAAATTAAATTTTGGATGTGAGTGATTTTTCTTTTTCAGTTTAAACACAACACCATAATAAAAAATGTCTTTTGTTTGTTCAACAGGGAGTTACAAGAGCAAGTCATGAAAAGCAACTCCAGTTCTATTTTAAATCAACTTCAACATAGCTATTTCTGAAAAAAAAGCATCGGAACTTCTGTTTGTTTGTCCTTGCAGAGTCAGTAAGGGTCACTGTCATACTTAGCTCCTGTGTGAACTAATTCTAAAACGTGGCTCAACAGTCAGGTGACACACAGAGGGCACAGGACAACTTTAGACTGTAAGACAACTTCAGATACCTCTCATTTTCCAACTTTCCATTTCACCCATGTTCCTCTCTGAGATGAAATCTGGTTACAGTTCTGGTGATAATTTGCTTCAGAGACCCCTCCCCAAAGACAGCACAGATGAAAGGATGAAGATGCACCTGGATGGGCTTTTTACAACCTGCCTGCACCAAGATGCTATTTCAGCAGGCCTTCCACTTGCAGATACCAATCTTCAAGATACCTGAAGAACAATTTCCCAAACAACACCCCCCCCCCTAGATTTTAAGGCTATAAGGGCATCATGTGCAGCTCAGGGGAGACCTGAGCCAAGAGCTATGACGCATGGAAGTAACCGGCTAACTTTAGAGTGACTCACCCTGGAAAGTAGGGGCATGAGCTACTCCATTCACTTGCTTATGGAGGAAGGGGCCACAACTTGAGGGAGAAGCTTTTATCATTGTAGCTGTAATATAATTCTACTAGTATTTCCCCTTGTCCTGACATCTACTACGATGAAATGGACCCAAGCAGAATTTGTTATAGATTAAAAACCTGTGCCCCAAGGTAAATTTCATCTGTGAGTATTATCAGCTTCCTCATGCTGACTAGAAGACTTTGAAATATTACAAGAACATCAACCTCTGTTCCCTGCACTGTTTTCCAGTTAATATTGACTTACTATCTGTTGATACTGTGTGCAATCAAATCAAAACAAACCAAATCATTAAATTTGGAAAAGACCTCTAAGACCATCAAGTCCAAACATTGCCTGCAGCTTCAGGAGGAATCTTCTTGTTGAAAAGCCACCTCCCAGCTGCTCCGTTAGCAGGAAACATGACTGAGTAGGAAACAGGGCTGTGAGGATCACTGCAAACTGCTGTTGGAGCCTCTGAGCACCTACAGAAAGCAAGAAGGACCTCAAACATCACCACCCTCCCTTGTTCAGCCTGATTTTCCCAACTTAATCACATAAAATATAATAAACACAGCAAAACTGAAAGGTCTAGCTTGCCTTCTCCTGCAGAGAGGATGAGAGAGCCCAACATTCCGGGCCTGGGTGTATGTAGGCCTGACTCTACATACATGGGCTGGGGGAGGAACAGCTGACAGCAAGGCCAGTGCTCCGCTCCAGGGCCCAGCATAGGGAGGATGAGACAAATGCTGTCTGAAAGATATGCCTTTGCAATGAGTTTCTTGAGGTTACACATGGCAAAAATCTATTCCTAGAGCCTGACAGAAACAAAGGTGACTGGAGAGATGGAAGTCTGACAGAATCATACTCATGCGTTCTGTGCAGACCTATGAAAGAAAGCTTGGAAATTCACATGTAGTTAATTAAATATTACTTGTATTTTCTGAAGCTATAGCAAACTTAAAATCTTAGTCATATCTTTTCATGTAGTTATTTTTTGTTAGCTGGCAAGCCAGCCTCCAGTGTTTTGTTTACTGTAAGTTATTCTCCAGAAAATAACACCTAAAAAAACAGGAGAATGGCACAGCTCAGTTTTGGGCTAAATTCTTCCCCCCCCCCAACAAATTATAAGCAAGAGCAATTGGTCAACAATGAGTACTTTTCAAACACTCATCAGTACAGCACTGTGTATCTGGTGAGGGTAAGACAAGGCAGATTCTACCAGAAAAAAAGGAGTTTTCTAACTCAGCATGCTGCCCTCATGTTCTGTTGCTGTTCACTGCACACACATTCCTCACAGAGCTCCCTGTGCTCATCAGACAGTGGGCTACACAAGGAGAGAAAATAAGTTTTATTGAAATACATCATGTACAGCAGGCTCCACATGTAGTTTTCACAAGTCTCCAGCTTCTGCTGACGTGGCTTTGATTTTGACAAGATAGCTCAGTCCAGTTCAAAAGCTGGAACCCATAATGTCAATCCTTTACAGTAAATATGTGGGAAAAAATGAACTATAATGGAATACAAATATTTTTGAGCAACTGTTAAATGCTGGGGTTGGGCCAAATGGACAGTTGGCCTGGGGCACTAGATTTTTCATAGGCACATGTATTGTTTACTGAGCACTTAGTCCATCTATCTGTTACCTTCAATCACTCATGGGTGCCTTCGTTCTGCCTCCAGGATGGCTGAGCCGAGACGTCTCGCCACAGCCTGGCAGCAGGAAGCCTTGATGTAGCCTCGAAGATGAGGGAAGGCAGCTGCAGATGAATGAATGCATGAAACTAGAGAGTGATGCAGACAGAAGCATAGTCTGCACGTTACCATCTTGTGGGTTTCTGTTGTTTTGACTTAGTCAAATAACAATCTGCTTTCTGCATGTGGGAGGATGTGGTTCCAAACAGCAGCTTTGCATATAAAAGGGCAAGGTGGCAAAAGGGTTTATTCAAAATAAATTGACATTGCTGATCTTGTGATTTTCTTCCTTCTTTCCTTCTGCTCATCTGCTTCTAGGCTTTTGTTTCATGCTTTCTGAATTCCCTCAAAATAACTTTCTTACATTTTCCCTTCTAACTTTTAAAAATTTTATTTAATTTTATTAATACTTTAAATTGAAGCTACATGTAACTTGCATAGATGTCATAAGTTCTCAAGAAATTAATTGTCTTTGCTCATCTACTCAGTCTTCTGATGACTAGCACTGTTGTTCAGAGAAACTTGAAGACAAACTTAAAAACTATAGCTCTGGGCCTGACCTAGGTAGGACAGCTTGTTATGCATTTTGATATCGTGTCCCATACAGTAATATTCTACATGGAAAAGACTAGCAAACATTAAATCAAGCCTTTAATAAGCCACAAGGAAAACAACCAATTTAGAAACACTCACTATCATACAAGTGACCCATTCTGACCTTCTGCAGCTTTGTTTTCAACTGAAAAAAATCCTCAGTTCAAACATACAGTATGGGTCCCTCCCTGTCCAGTTAGGCATTCCCTGAGGGATAACCCCCCCACACCAAAACCCCAACAAAAAAGAACATTAAAAAACCAGCACGTGTTCCTATATTTTAACTACCCAATACTACCTAATAACTACTCTTTTATTATTCAGTCAAACTTTAAACACACAATCCTTTGCAAAGAATCTGCAACAAGCAAGTTTAGAAGCCAGGTGTTTGCTGGGATCCCCCATAATCACTGTATAGATAAAAACATGAGAGGAGAACTGGGATTCAAAGAAAACCTGTGTGCACTCTATGTCATATGACAAATAATTATTTGGCTAGTCTTATCAAAGAAGAAAAAAAAATGATTATTTTGTAATGCACAGTACTGAGAAAATAATTGCCAGCAGTTATTAGTCTGATTTTGGACTCTCTTATACAAAGAGTTTCCTCAATTTTTTGTTATTTGACACAAACAAAAAAATTCAATACATGAACTCTAATGAACAATTAAGTATATTGGTCACTTTGATATTTGCAAACTTCCACTTGTGATCTAATAAGAAATATCTGTTTTTTCAATTAATTGATTAGAGTAGTGTAAAAGTGCATCTTGGGTAAAAGCACACAAGGAATGAAGACAACCTCAAATTTCAGAGACAGAAACAACTCAGAAGGATTTACTGGCTTTATCATAGGCTAACTACATTATGAAGCAATGCTTGAAGACTAGGCTGCATATATAGCTTGTGTGATTCATTTGCAACATATACTAGAATGCTGCAAATGGCTTGTGGATGTGAACCTCAATGACTATTGTGTAAGATTTAGTTATCTCCTATATCTCAGGATTTAGTAGCCTGTATTTCTGTCTATAGGAATAAACGGTCAGGTACAGGACAAAATCTTAGAAGAGCAATGGTTGTGATGCAACAAATATGATACATAATTCTCCTCCCTTCCTCCCTAAATCTCTCCAGTTTCCTCATTTTCTCTCTGGGTGTGTTATTTTTTTTTTTTAAACACAAAACCCCTCAGTGTCCCTTTCCTTTTCTATTAAAAAAAAAATCTTCATGGAGAAAAAGAAATAAAATTACAACATAAATTAAATTGTTTATGATCTCTTTGCCAAGGGAAACGACACTGTAGAAGACAGTTGGCATATTATTATGACAGACTTTTTTGGTTATGCTTTATTGAATATTTGCCCTGGTTTCTCTGTCATAAAGGCTGAGACTTCGGCTACAAGTCCTCGCACGTTGAAAGTCTTACATGCCATTCTTGTATTGCCTTGCCACAATTTACTACTTACATTTTGCTTTGTCCATGGTATACACACTTACTAGCCACATCACCCATACTTATTGGATACTTTTTTCACAAAGCACCCTTTTTTATGTCTCCCTCCTTCCTGCCCTTATTTATTGCATTAAGCCATGCAGCAAGGTAAAGGTGTGAACATCACATTGTTTTCATTTACTGGCTCCCAATTAAGCATGCAGCTGCTCTGCTTGAGAATAATAGCCATCCCCGGAAACCTCTGACAAAACAAAAGCCAGAAGAGAGGTAGAGAGAAGGAGCCTTACTGTGGCAGTCCTCATGGATGACCCGTTTCAAGGAATCATTGGCAGCTGGCATTAATCTACTGTGGAATAGAAAGCTGACCACCTAATGAAGGCACCAGTAGGAGTACATGCAAGACAAAGGTTTTGTCTTCAGTGTTTTGACACAAGGCGGAGTAGCAATGAACCTTATGTTAGAACTACACCTGTTAATGGCTATATTTTATTTTCTCTGAAGTATTGAATAAGCTGAGGAAATAGATGAAGGGCAAAATGAAAATAATACCATTTTGAAGTGATATTAGTGTGAATACAATGCAGTAGAAATTGAATTAGCTGTGAGTCCCTGCTGAGTTGTATGAAATAGCTGTTAAAGCTAATTCTCATTGTAACACATAATGGTATTATCGATTTACTTGATACATGGTTAATGAGTGTAATTTTTCAGGCTCTTTGAATACAGTAAATCCTGTTTACTCTTTTAGTGCAAACCTGCCTGCTGTCTACAATTCGACTTTGCTTTTATTGTCTCCTCATTGTTCATTCAAATAGGCCTACTCACATTCCTTTACTGGTAGGACTTGATAACATATTCTGTGGGAGCACCTGGGTGACCTTTTTATTACATCTCTGTTATCCTTTGTGACAGTCTAGTGGGAAATTCAAGGGAAACTAACAGCTGAATGGCAGGCGAGCATTAACCCCTTCAGGGACTGCACTGCATGGAAACATCATGGCACCACATCATGGAAACATGAAGAATGGGTCAGGGTCAACCAAAAAATCATTATGAGGCTTGAAAACCCTGAAACTCTATGGGAGCAGCTGTGACAGAATGGATGAAATTTGACACTAAAGCATGGAAATGAATCAAGAAAGCTTTCAAGTTTTTGGTATTGTACAAAATATGCTACAAAGGCAAAGGGGCTTTGGACTTTGAAAGGGCATTGCCTGCCTTGCGGTCATTCTCTTGGTGAGCAGGGAGCCAAGATCTTTCCTGAACACAAAAAGGATTGAGAGTAAATTTAATTTTTCTTTTGACCAAATTGTTGCTTTTGTTCTCAGGGATTTTAGCCTCTGTGTGATTACAAGAGACATTATTAGTGAATTCCAAATTCTATTTTAGAGTGTATGTATTTCCCTGTCATTCAACTACCATCCTGATTTCCGAGGTCAAATATGTTTCAAAAACAGTGAAGTGAATATTCACTGTGTATTTATTCCTGTATTTATGGTGCCAGTGTCTGGCTTTCTGATCCCATACACAAAAAGAACAATAGTTAAGAATCGTGTTATAGGTTTAAATGCATTCTAAAAATGCAGGAATAAGTTGAGTCCCTTCCTTTAGGCCACTATACTTTCTGTGGTTTCACATGAATTTAAGCCTGGAAACTGCCATGAGCTCTGGGCATGGGAGATCATGGGATCTCCTTTTTACTTGTTTCCCAGGTTTATCATGCTTAGGGATAAAGAGTATTAGAAGCTAGAGTTCTTAGAATAATTCAAATTTGTATTCAAAGACATGACAATATTTTGTGTTTGAGTAATCTCATCTTCTTCCAAATGTCTGTCTTGGTCTGGCACATTGCCAAAGTTGCTGCCCTTTCTCAATGGTGATGCCCTTCACAGCAGCAGACACACATCATATCTTGACAGCCTTTGATTCTGCAAAATCCTCCCAAAATGAAGAAAAAGAAAATACTCAGGAGGCTTTTTACATCCTTTCCTCCAACCCTCCAAAATATCTGTGATGTCTAAAGGTTCAGTTGCCCTCTGTCCTCTCAGCAGTCACACCTCAGACTGAACAGCCTGTTGGCCTTTGCTCAAAGGTTCTGTGGTTCTGAAATACTAAATAAAAGCAATAGAAAAATAGAAACAATTTTAAAATCCTGCTTCTGCTACCCATTCATAAGCAACATAGCTTTTAAAAAAATCCATAAAATTAGTTTGCTACCAGTACAGAATTTTACAGAATAGATTAAAGAAGTATTTTAAAATAGAATCTATTTCCTTATTTAAGTAGAATCCCTACTTCAATATTCCATTAAATTTTCATCCATGCACGCTGTTCTCCCCTATCCAGTCAGGTCATACTATCAGTTTTAATTAGACTTCATGAGCATTGATCAACTACATGAATACATTTTAGCTGATGTCCTTTTTAATTCCATGCATATTTTCTACCAAATATACATTTACAGCGGAAAACCCACAGCAAGTTCTCTATTTCCACATATCTGAAATCCAAAGGTCATACAGCTTATTGACTGAACTGCTTTTTCTTTCTGAACTTCTGCAATGCCATCCAAACTCCATTTCAATATCAATTTATGGTAATCATTAACCAGGACAGTAACAGTAAGAAGAGAAAAACATATGTGATCTTTTCATATCTATCTACTGTAGCGGAGTACCTTATTCTTGTAACAGTACTACTGAAGATCTCAGGTTTATGAAAATCATGAGGATTTTCACATAGATATTGTGAGCACATGGCTTTAACCATTTCCTTTCTCTTGCCAAAATTGCATACTCAGGAGCCAATCTTTCTTTTTCCCTATTTTAAGAAGTTTAGGTAAAAAAATAACAGTAAAAACAGTGTCCAAGTACAAATCTCCTAACTGAAGAGACTAAATGCTGCATCAATCAATAAGGGGGTTTAACTGTCACGGAGGTCCTCTGTGGACCTTTTGTTCTGCTTGGCTTTTATTTCTGTCCATATCCCACTCATCTGCTGCGTTCCTACAGGCAAAGACTCTTACAAATTTATCATCAAATAAAACAACCATGAAGCTATTTTCCAAGGGTATTAGTCAACTGAAATAAAAAATTGAACTTCTGATCTGTTTAAGCCAACACTCTTTCTCTGAAGTTGTGATTCTAAATTTCATGTACATACCACTGCTGCCATAAACTGTCAACTTTGACTCTAGTCACAAGCACACAAATAGAGCTAGACTTATTTATAATGGTGTTTTTCTCTTAAAAACCAGTCATGCCCTGAGCTTACTTTGATAGTAATTAAAGATTACAAAACATGTGTTTGATATCTGCTACTATTTGTCCAGACAGTTGAAAAAGATTAATGACCAAATAAATGAAAGACTAGACAAATAATCTTGGACTTATTCATTGTAGGTAACCTTCCATAATTTATAGTTATCTATGCAGATGAGAAGGTGATAATCACTTATGGGGTTTTTGCTTACTTTGGGGGATGTCTTAATTTTCTGCTGGTGTTAAGCTGTTTTCCTCACAAGTGATACTGTTCTTGTTAAAAGACTAAGCACAAAGGTATTATTTTCAATATACTTGCTTTTAAATGAGGCTCTCTTTTTCTCTCTCTTTTTTCCTTTGTCCTTTTTCATGAAAAGTAAGGCATCAGAAGCCCCCCCAAAAAACAACCAAAAGCCGTCCCAAATCAACTATCCCATTAGAAATTCAAAGTCACTAAGGAGAAACACATCAACAAGTCAAGTCCTACTTTTCTACAATGTTTTCCACTTCATGGAATATATATATGACTACAAATGCATTGCATCTTTGAAAAAGCTAGAATAAGAGGACAGACATCTCCAAACCCACAAGCGAATGATACAAAACTGCCTTGCACCCTGCTCTGGCACGCTGCAGGCCCCAGAAGCACAGGCTGCTTGTGTACTGTGTGATGGAGTAGGCCAGGAGTGGGCAGATGATTGACACCACTCTGAGGGGTGATGGAGGACACAGGCCAAACAGCTGGTGCTACCTTCTCATGCCCATTTGTGCTGCCCAGGGTAGGAGGACAAAGCGCAGGCCAAGGGCCCATGCTACCTTCCCCATCATGCTCCAGAGCACGTCCAGAACCTGTGGCTGAGCGTGGGCTTGCACCCAGATGCATTGGATGTGGGACAAGTCTGGGTTCAGGCATATGACTTAGGTTAAAAGACATTTATATATATATGTATATATATACTCACATAACACCACTTCCTTAGATACTTTTATCATAATTCTCATAAGGTTTTGTAAATATTAAAAACCCGAGCATCTAAAATGGTTTCATACAGGTACAGTCTTTCCATAACAAAACACATTCACATAACAAGTGATGGCTATCTCTGAAACTACAAAACACCTTGTCCAAGATTTTTAGAAAAATAAAAAAAAAAGACTGTTTCAAAACAACAGGTATTTAAATTCTTCCAAGTTTGACGAATTCTGGCTTGCTCTATAATTATAATTTACCAGACATAAGGCCAGAGGGTAATTTTTCCCTGATGTTTCCCTGATACAAATGAGCAATGAAGTCAGAAAATACACCAATTTTCTCTTTATTAAAAAAATGAAAATCATAGTTACCTGCTAGAACCATCTCTTTGATGTAATTTATGATTGTAAATAAAGTACCATATCTATGATGACTACATAAGAAACAAGAAAACCTATTATCAACTGAAAGCTATTTGTAATTTATTTTTTAAATCTCTTTGTACTTTAAATTAATAGAATATTTAAAAATTAAAAAAAAAACCCAAAACAAAAAACAACCCCCAAAAACCTAACCCCAAACATATTCAAAATCAAAGAACACTTTGTTAAAGGCTTTGCTAGCTCCAAAGTGATGTGAAGGCAGCTGATAGGAAAAAAAAGAGCAATGGAAATGTGTTCATGCAAATGCAAAAAAGAGAATGGAATGTATGAGAGGTTGAAGATAAAACCCCCTTGACTTATAGCTAAATAACATAGTTTGAACATAATAGGAGCAAGAGAAATTCTAAAATGATAGACCTATTTATAGATGGAGAAGATGACATTTTAACAGATACAGAAAAGGCAGAAGAATTGAAACATTTTTCCTTACATATTTCAGAAGTAGCAAGTTCAAATACACATTTCAAATGAAGCGAGAAGATCTTTGTAGCCCATCAGTAATTAAGGAGTAACAAAACCTGGTAGCATGAATAGTAAGGATAAATAAGGATGCTAAATAGTTTACACTGAAGACTCATAAAAGAGATAGTTGAGAATTTAGTTTCCACATCAAGCTGGTTCATAATTTGTTAAATAATGTATATGAGAAGCAAATTCATTTCACTGCTTTTGATACAGATTTCTTTAATCTTTTAACAATATAACAAATGTTTGAAATTGATCTTATTGTTACCAGAAGTTAGTACAAAGGATTTATAAAATCATAAACATTTCTCTCCAAATTAAATTACTGTATACAGTTAGTGGTGATTCGTGTCATCAGATCATCTAAGAAATGTGGAACCTAGGCATCTATATCTCAGCTAACTGTCCAGATCTTTCACAGGTCGGTGAAGAGAAATAGCTACCTAGAGAGAAGTAATTCATCATATCATCAAACAGGTGTCTAACCTCCCATTGATAGCTATTTAGGTTTTGACTGAGTATCTTTGAAAGTCAGAACACGTTGATTTATATGGACTAAAAATATCTACTTAGGCATCTTTGAAAGTAAGGGCTTTCTTTAAATAGGGATGTTTATTACTAGAAATTCTACCATTCAGGGCTAGAAGACCAGACAAATAAACACAGAATTATTCACAATGAATTATTCACCTTGTCCTTTTTAATAACAATGCTCAAGTGGAGGCAACATATAGCAAGAAATACTCCCTAAAAGTGGAAAGTTTAAAAGCCATTCTAAATATTCTTACACTAGTTAATCTGAAAACAAATTAGAGCTATAAAGTGCAGAGCGATTGACTTTCTTAGATATTATATATATCACTTATAAAGCTAATTGCATTTTAATTGGATTTCACTAAATGGACAATTTTGCAATGAGATATTAGGTTTTAAACATTTTTGGGTTTAATGGGTGTTAGTTTTACTGGTGATTTGTTTCAACATAGAAGTATCATGACTGAATTTATTCTGCCTGAAGCTATTATATATTTTAAGCCCATAAATGTTGACAAGTACCATAGATGATAAGACAAAAAAAAAAACCTAACAGAGAATTTCAGCTTGAAAAGAGAAAAGTAGCTGAATAAAACTCTTAAGCTGTAATGGTTCTGCAGTTGTTTTTGGAAAGGCATTTTGAGCTGCAAATGTTTTCTTATTTTGAAGTAAATTTGAGGAAGGTTTGACTTTTTTCTCTTTGTGTAGTCTCAACAGAACCCTGGATTAAACTTGAATATTTGAGATAGAAATCTTTCTTTTTTTTTCTCAGGTTCACTTCCTATTATGTGACAGTCTCTTATTCATATTCAGTAATACAGAAATAGTTCTAGTGAGATATCTTCATTTAAAAATGAGGATATCTTTTTCTAGCCACATACAGGTTTAACATCATTCTTTTGAAAGTCTCCTTCTACCTTTTATTCACTTGCTTGTGAGTCCTTGCTACCTGCAATGTCTTCTCTTCCTCAGCCATTAGCTGCATTCCTCCCATGTGTTTCATAAAATCTCCTCATTCCCCTTTTCCTGGGAGCCCTGACCCTTCCTTCCTTCCAGGGAGGGACACCTGTTGCCTGGTCTCTGATCACGACAGCTGGAGTCAAATAAAGCGGAGCAGTTGAGTACCCTGGGATAGAACCCAGCGGGGCTGGCTGGCTGGCTGGCTGGCCTTTTCCTCTCAGGGTGAGAGCATCATTGAAATTCTTTCCCAAAGGTTTTATGTCAAAGTTCAGCTACAGCATCTTTCAGGACAAATTCCAAGACTCCATTTCCTTTATAATTTTTGTTGTTTGCCTAATTGTGTATGGCCTTGGCTGCATGTGGGAGTCTGTTATGCTACTAGCTGCTACGGTATCGTTTCATTGAGGCATGTTGAGTTTTTGTAATATATTATCCCATCCTATCTGCGGATGCCACACTTAAAGGCTCTTAATGCCAATAAAGGTGACTTAGAAGTTTCCATTCAACATTACTGCAGCAATTTGACATGCTTGTCTAACAGGGGAAAGGTTAACCTTATAGAATAGTGGTTATGAAATGACATAATACTAGAAAGAGAGAAGTCATACTTTTGAATATATATGTTAATGAATATGCTTGTTTGTGCATATGTGAATAAAACAAAAAGAATCATAAAAAATCCTACGTTATTGTGACCATAATCTAAAATTAGTTTCTCCCAAACTGGTATAATCTATGAATTTCATTAGCACATTGTTTATTCTTTCTTCATTAATGGAAAATAATTTAATAGACTAACAAAGTAATATTGCTTTCTCATAGGATTTTTGGTGAGAACAAATATATTAAAGATTGTGAGAGCCATAATAGTATATTCAGATATAAATATATGTACTATATTCAGATATAAATATATGTACCTGAAATAGATGTTTGCCTAGTATACCTGAGGTGTTAAACAAACTCCAGGGCATTATCTTTTGATATGATCAAAAGACACTCTTCACCAAAAATGTTACTGTACACAACACTTCAGACATTTTCATTCTATATGTAACAGTTATTTTGAACTCCATTTAAGAGTGTTCAAGGAACACACATAGTAAAAATATGAACATATAAACATACATTATTTCCTAATTCATCTTACTCTGAATAAAACTTCTGTTTAAAAAGGTCACAAGCTTTTTTATTTTTGAGGGGGGGCTTATACAGCTATTTTAATTTTTATATTTATGGATCAGCTATTAATCTTCATCTACATATTTTTCTATGTAAACAAGCATATAATATACTTTTTTACTGTGGGGAAGTCATTCTGATTCCAGAAATATCTATAATTAGTGGATCTGGATGGTTCAAGTTAGTGATATTTGTACTGAAAAAAAGTTTTGAAATGAACCTATGCCAAGTAAAACATCTGGAAAGTCAGAAAAGCAACAATCATAGTCTGAATTACAAAGGGAAATTTTAACTAAAATGTGGAAAGGTTCAGTTATAGTATGACTAAGGTGGGTAGTCTACATACTGACCTAAAAGACCATTGAATAGTGCATGCTCATTTAGGCAACTAGCACAGCTCATATAAAAATCAAAGATCAACAGCTCCAGATGTGCAGCTTATGTACAGGCATATTTGTATGAAAAAGCGAGCCCTGGAAATGGGTCTGCAATGGAGAACTCCTTATGTACGCTTCCTGTAAGCAGAAGCAAAGACTAAATGGCTGACATTCCAACAATGCTTAACCACCTTCCAAGTTTCTTAGCTGAAACTCCGTCCGAATATACTTATCTGTGTAAAGAAACTCCAGACACTTAATAACACTTGGACAACTGGCTGAACAGGCAGTATGTACTAAGTATTTCCAAAATCAGATGGCACTTTGAAAGTTCAGTGGATTTACATTTTTTTTCTGCTAGATCAGTGAACTAAGCTGAGCTGTTCTCATGGAGGATGGGGAATTCTTTTCATTATTCCAGGCGGATGACTTGACTCTTGTTTTGTATTTTAAAAAAATGGTCCCAAGCAGAGTATTGGCTTCCAGATAACTTCTGCCGGAACATCTGGACTATGGATCAGCACAAAGAACTATACAAAACATTAGAACTACTGAATCACATGTTCCTTGAGGTATTCGTGGACCAGGACACGAGACAGAAATTCTCGACAAAACACCTTTGATCTAGAGCTTTTTGTTAAAATACCTTCAGTTTACACACAAGGACTTCAACACAGAATAAGCCATTGACTTCAGGGGAGTTGCCAATAAATACAAGAACATGTCTGGGAAAAGCAGTCTACAGAACTTGGGGCCCAAGCACCATCCAGAGGGAGAACTCAAAGGGTGACGACATTAGATTTATGGAAAGGCTTCAGTTGTACATAAGTGTGCTGAAATTCCCTTAGATTTTTTTTGCAGAGAATTCTTTTCACTACTCAGATGTTAGATGTTAACAAACCTTGCTTTTCTACTTATCACCTTGTATTTGTAATTCAAGGGCAATTATCTTTTGTTAATTTTAAAGCTCTTTTAGAAAAAGAAACAACTTTATTTTTATTCAGTTTAATTTATTCAGCTCAGAATTACATGCAGAGACAGATACATGATGACCTGCAGCAAATTAAGAGCCAGTAACTCAGTTAAAAATATAGCATGGTGGAAACGTACCAGTAACCACAAAAAGTCATGGGACTTTGGCTGGAAAGATTAAGGAAAGTCTTTTACTTTTAAACTTTCTGTAATACCTCAGTTGTATAAATATTTAAATTTTAAACTGATTTTATTATGGGCAGATCCTCATCTGGTATAAATCAGTGTGGGTTCTTTGAATTTGAAAGAGCTATGCTGATTTACTCCAACTCCATGGCTGTCCCTTAATGTTTTTTAAATCATTCTTTCAGAGAGCCTTTCAAATTCATAGGTTCTTTTCAAATACATGGGAAGTTGCATTCTGCCTGTCTTTAAGCTATTTTACCCATAGACAAATCTGTGCTGTCAAAACAGGCTTTTAGAAGTTGAACAAAATCCAAAAAACCCAAGCTACATACATAGTAAAAGTTGGCACCAGTTTATCTATAAATTCTTAACCACAAGAACAACAGTAAAATCTTCTACAGATCTGAATTTTCAGGCTATCCTGTTTAGCTCAAGGGCATTTGCTAATGTAGGCGATCTCACACCTCAGATGCTAAGGATATAAAGACATCACATTTATGCTTTATATTTATTTGTTATGACATTGCCCTGAAGAAAACTAACATTACTGTTAAAAAAGTAATACACATCATGCAGTGAATGATAGCTTGATCTGTCATGACAGAAGGTACAAAACATGTGAAAAGTCTGTTATCTTCAAATTTGGCTCCTTGATCCTTTAGTAAAAAATGCATTCCATTTGTGGCAAGCATAATTAAAACCATACTGATTAATGCAAGACATAACCAAACATCCTAAATCCTGTGAATAATTTACATAGCATTCTGTATTCTGTTGCTTTATTCATTCTATTCACTACACATGGAAAATTCAGCCTCATCTTCAGACGCACAACTCAGATGCACCATGAAAGGTTATGAAAAGTAACAGCCCTTTCAAAGAGAAGATATAGAAGAAATTAATGTGATCATAACTATTCTTCATAGAGTAATCTTGAAAGACGAACTTCAGGGCAGGATCCAGGACAAAACTCTGCAGTGATACCAAAGTTCTGGTTGCAGAGCAGGATGAGCTAGATTGTGATCTTCAATATGTATGACATAAAGAGGACCAATCAGCTCCACATGAAAGATTAAGTATTTTGCGATAACTACTGCATGAATTCACAGATCTTCATGTGCTTTGTGGATTGCAGTACGCACAGATTTTTCTCTAAACTCACTATTCCAAAGCAAACATCTATGCTAAACAAACCGTCAGAACCACAGTGGTTAAGGTTATGTCAATGCCTCTCTGCAGTTTTTCTAGGGACTACAGTCCAATACCCCAGCCTGAAGCCTAGTTCAAAGATAAATCAAAGCTTACCTAATTTGGAAGAAAAACAGTATGACAATTTATCATGCACATGAATGAAGGGAGAACATGAAATTAGTGATGTTTCAGGATCTATTTTGCATATACTGGATAATGAAGATATTTTTAGAAAAAAAACCCCACAATTTCAATGCAACCTTTCCTCTAGCTATTTGAGGCATCTCTACTCACTGCTTCGTGGATGGACATTGCCTATGAAGTATTGCTCCAAAAGCTGTGTGAACGCACCGGTGTGGGTTTAAAAAACAAGCTTTGACCTCAGAAGGAAAAATTATACTCCTTCCCACAGTAATCCTTTTAAAGATGCCTTTTATGCAAACAAACGTCATGAAGAATTCTGCCAGTCCTTGGGCTAGTAGCTCTACTTATATGATCATTTTGAGCAGAAAAGGCAGATAGGGGTGAATGAAGAGTAGAACTCTGTCCCTTTTGTTTGGGATGTGATGAGGGACAGACCTGTTTCACTTTAAAAGAGATGAAAACACACTGGTTCTATGAAAAGCAACACAAAAGTCAGAAAAAATAAGGTGTTTAGATAAAGGGAAAGGGAATGAGAGGAAGCCAGGCACAGCAATGCACTTCCTTTTCCCCTGTTACCTCTGCAATGCACAATATCTTCACTGTGCAGCCCCTTTCTCTTTTTGGAAGGGCAGGTCTGACTCCCTCTGCATTCTTGTCATGCTGTATGTGTAGGGGGGCTGGGGATATTTTTTTTTAAGTGTGGAATTTGTGCAGGGCTGACAGCAAGATTAATAGAGGGCACCGTAAGGATTCCCGCTGAGTTCTCTATTAAGCCAATAAGCACTGAACTAAGAAAAATTTGCACAATGGACTATAATGGCTTCTGAACAGCTGCTCTGGTCTACCATGTCCAAACCCCACTTTTGAAATAATTTCTAAAGTTGGTTCCTCTTTACAAGCAAATTCTTCCACTTTTCACTATAAAGCAAGTAAATATAAATATAAAACATTAATTCAACAGTTGGGGTTTTATTTTCCATGTTTATGTACAGAAGTGACTTTCCACCTTTATATATACTCTGCTTATGTTTATATTAATTCTAGTCTCCCTTTTTCTGCTATACCTCATGCCTTTTCACTTATTCATGCCCAGTTAGTCTCATTTTGCTTCCTAGCCTTTTACATCTTCTCCAGAATACTTGTATTCCTTCAGCCTTATTGCTCTTTTTTTCCACTGTACTTTCCTGATTTACAGCAGATCCCATTACTCCCTCCCAACTTTGCCCTTACTCTATTACTGCCTTCAGCTTAACCTCCTGTTCATGAGTCCATAAGCTCTAATTTATCTTCCACTCTAGTGCTTGCTTGAGTAGCATTTAAGAAATTCATTTCTCCCCCACTCCAGTATTACAGAGCATGAGAGTTCTGGGGCCCTTAAAAAGGCAGCTGGTCCCATTTTGTAAGGAAATCATGCACAGGTGCTGGGAATCATCCAGGGCTGGTGGGTTTCCAGCCCCCAAAAGTCATAGAAATTTACATGTATGTTTGTGGCTGGGAAGAGTTTTAGAGTTTTTTTGCCTTCCTTTGGGATGGTGGGGGTTGAAGCAGGTTAGTACTGATAAAGAGAAGGACTGGGGAAGGCAGTAGGATGGGAGGAGCTCCCTTCCCATGACAGAGTAGCACTCTCTGAACTGTGGGAAGTAGTTACCAATTATTATTGGTCTTTTATATTTAACAGATTGTCATGTCTGAAGTATTGTATTCAAGGTGTCCCCCCTGTACCTGTATCAGTGAATTGTGTCTGTGCCTGGCCTTGTTAAAAATAGGTGGGAAGACAAGCAAAATGAAAATACTCTGCAAGAATCAAAGGAACAGTATAACACTAGAAGGTTGATTTCTAAAAGGACATTAGAGGATAATTCTGAAAGGTGGATGTCTATGTATGCACCTACACATCTTGAAAAGTCAACAACTGTGGCTAGGCTAACCTTGCTGTATGAACAGATCATCAAAGTTGGAGGTGTTAAATTGATGACGTAGCTTCCAGATTTGAAGCTAGAGGTTAAGCCTTTCTTTTGGTAAGAGAAATCCTGAACAGGATGATGTAGGACTTTTAAATATACCTCTTGGTTTCCTGGATATATTAGAACTTGTTTTTACCTGATTTATGACATGTGAGATGTAACCATCTGTGGAAGCGCAGATCTGAGGAGTGGATGCTGACCTGGCTTCTGACCTGAAATATGTTGCCCAGAATGTTGGGTGACGACCTAAACTCACAGTCCTCTTCATTATAACATACATTCTAACATATAACTTATTTGAAAGTTTTGGGCAGAGCTTGAAGTTTTCTGGAAGCTACTATGAGTAGGCACTTTTAGCTATGTAGTATTGATTGTCCCATCTGATATATTGAGGTTATAATGTAACAGTCTGTCAGTGGAAGAACTCAAAAGCTCAGCAGTCCTATCTTGTCTGAAACAGAAACCTTGGCCCCAGTTAAAGGATTGTCTGGCAAGATCCTCTCATGACGGTTAGTAAAACTGTTCAGTGGTACGTGCTGGGAATGTTCTCAAAATTTACAGTTGCGGAATTTGGGGTACAGGACAGCATATTGCTTTATCTCTCCTTTGCAATTAAAGAGATATCACAGATATTTATTGGCTTCTAGACACTTGATTTACTTTATGGAAAGCTAAAATTCTTTCAACAGACTCACCACAAATAACAAACTATGGTCTAAAGAGGATCTAGTATGTCCTAGCTTTGAAGACAGACCTAGCTTTGAAGTTAGACCTGGTCAGCTTCTTTGTCAAAGAGAATTTTAGCCAGCACAGGATTCCTAGGATGGGAACAAAGGCCAATGCCTGGATTTGAAAACCAGGGAAGGATCAAGGGATGTGCTTCAGCCAAGTGGTATCACTGCTGTTGCCTTCAGATCTTCAGGGATCTAACACTCTGGAGGACTCTTAAGTAATTCTGGGGATTACCTTGCTCTGAATTTTGGGAAGACACAAGACAGGCAAAGTTTTTGATGAGTTTGTTTCAACACCTCTTGACGGAAGCCTTTAAGTACTTACTGTGTAAAACCATTGTGGTTATACAATTCAGTGAAAGTCTGAAGCATGGGAAATAAAGGATGGCAGATGTGTGATATGGACTAATGATATTAGTGATGTTTTGAACAAAAGTGCTCAGAATATCAGACTCTGCTGATGTGTGAAAGCCAAATGCAGTATTAAGATTCCATGTGTCCCATCATTGCCTGAGGTGGTACTACCTAAATATCTTCATTTTAAACACGTAAAGTCCAGAGAACTGACTTATCTTCCTCTTATGAACTGCTTCAGTTTTGATATTTTCTATTTTGGTATTTTCTATATGTTCTACATTGACCATAGGATCACTTCAAGACTAATTCAGGGAACTAAATTGTGTTGTAGGCATGCATGTACTGGTCATTACTGACTTAAAAATGGAATACTCAAAGGGGATAGGAAAAATTCAAGACTTCCTTAAAGCAGTGAGTCTCACAGGTAAATGTGTTCTCTATTGGATATTTTAAGATAACATTTGGGCTTTATTCTAGAGGGAAGAAAATCAAAACCAGTAGATCAAGTGCTCTGTTTCTTTCACTGAGTAAGGGTAAAATCTTTCCTAGATTTTTCCTGATTTTCAATTATTGCAGCCTGCTTGTCTAACTTCTAGAAAATCTTCTACCCAAGAAGATACAAACAGTGATGGTCTTCAAAGAGGGTAATATAGAACACATCTATAATGGCAGACATACTACTCCAAGCGAGCCTTCACCAAAACCTCTTTCCTCAAGCAGATGGGTTCCAACAGAAGTTTGGAAGTGTTAGTCATCTTTGTCTCTATTTCCCAAGGAAGATCTAGTGTGAGAACAGGAAAAAACTACCTAGTTGTAAGTAGGAAGTAGAAATTTTTATATATTATTTTCTTGGATGTATTTTTAATATTATTCCCCATGAACACAACAGAGGCACACCATCATGTTAACATCTGTCTGGACCCTTTGCAGACTGGAAGAGCTCTTGGCATTGGCTTTAGAATAGTCCATCTTAAAGGAAGGAGGAAAAGAAGAAAAAGGCTAGATATATATTGCTTTAAAGGCAGTTTCTTGAAAAGAGAAAGCTTAATATCTCATCTAAGGAGACTTCAGGGCAATGCTGCCTGATTCAAAGAAGACTGTGTTTTGCTTCCTGTAGAGTGACTAACAAAGCAATTTTGCATTAGAGTAGCAGGAGGTGAGACCAATTAACACATAAATTGCAGAAACAAAATTTCGAAAAGAAACAATTTACTGACATTGTCTTTTACCCAACCCCTGACATCCTTTTTCCTCTGTATTGATAAAAAGGGAAACCTGAATTGCCTCATTCCTCTTTTTGTAAAACACCTTTCTTGTAAACTTCTCAGTGAAAGTTCTTCTAAATTGATAAATTGTCACTGTTAAAGTATCCATGCTGCGATACAAACACTGAGCTTTGAAAATGTTATTGCATGCTGCCCCATTTTATATGTGCATTTGGTCTTTTAAAATTAAAAAAAAAAAATTAAATGTGAATTTCTGCTTGCATTACAAAACGTAACATGAATTCAGATGCAGGATAGTAAAATCTGAAGTAAACTAAAATTGCCAGAAAGTTAGTGAATTATGTAATGTCTCAGATTTTGTATCATATTTCCTCCATACAATTTATCCATTCCTTTTTTTTTTCCTATGGTTAAGTGTACAATTGAAATTTCAAATCTAAATAGAAACATTCATGAGAAATAAATCTACACCTACACATCAAAACCAGACAACATACTGTATGGTAGCACTAATAAATACTTTTGGTAGCACATACCAAAAATTTAGCCCTTCAGTGTGTAGAGGCATTTCTCAAACAGTTCCTCAGATTTCTGCCGCTGAGTATCAAAAAAGAAAGCAGCGTTTCAAGGCCAGTGTTTCCTTTTTTAAAGCCACACATATACAGTCATCTCACCCATTAGTTATTTCTCTGTGTTAGACATGAAGAATTAATTCATGTGAGAAAATTAAACCGAAAGCTGTCGACAATGGTGATGTTCTTCCCCCTAGAGAAACAGGAGGAACCAGGCAATGAGCTTCAAATTTGCAAGAGTTCATTTCGGCAACTGAACTGATTTTCTTTAATCCCACCATGTTCCATATTTTCAATCAAAAAGCCAAGTGTTTAACAAAGGCTCTCCTCCTGAATAGAGGTATCCTGGAAATTGCCCATTTCCTGCAGTAGTAGCGAGGTTCCCAGGCACTTGAGCTGTATGAGGCAGAGCCCTTGGACAGGTCTGTGTGTGGCTGCCAGTGATGGTGCAGCAGTGCTTTTCTTAGCAGCTGGGGAAGTTTAGAAGTTATAATGGAAAGATTTTCAGTGACTTCCCAATTATATCTGAATATGATTGGAGTGCTGCTTTGATGTTGCCAACATCATATATGAAAGTATCTAAGTTTTCCAGATGTTTCCTCAATAAAGTAAAGCATTTCGGCTCCCAGTGACCAAATCTTCCCTATATATTCAAAGCTCCTTTTCAACCACAAAGCAAAATCCTAGATGAATTAAACCAATAAAATTACTGTTAGACAACTCTGTTATCTGTGTCCAAGCTGGGCTGGAGTTCACAGCACTGGATAGTCTGAGTCTGTTAAACTCAAACCTTTTCCTGCATGGGATCTAAACTCAAACCTGTCCCCCTGTTGGAAATTCAGATATGTTCATCCCTTGGTGGCTTCTCACATCAGTCTTCAACCAAGGGGAAGATAGAGTGGTTTTGTCTCAAGTACAGTTTCATGCCCTCAGTTAACACCACAGCATAGATATTTCCAAGGGATTTATTATCCTATTAAGTTAAATTTTAAGCTTAAAATAATGAGGTATTAAATTAAGTTCTAAAAATAATCAGGGTGTTTATCCTGGAAGTATGATGATGCTGGATTGGGTCTTCAGCCGTAAAGACAGGTATATTTTGCAAAGAATATTTTAAAAAGTGATTGGGAATAAAGAAAGAATTTAGCCATGTGCTGCTTCTGTGTCTCAGAAATACTGAATTCCAGAACTGATGTCATAAAATATCAGTTATTAAAAGGTCTTGCAGCAATGGTATTCACAGGTTTCATCACCCCCAGAACAGAATTTCTAACCTTGTCTTGGAAGAAGGCCCCTTTTAGTGCCTGATAGATTGAAACTCCATCAACCAGAGAATGACTTTAACATGATATTGAATTAAACTTGCATTACTACCAACCACAGATGGGACTTCATCTGTTGTAACAGCTACAATATTTAAGAAGCCTCAGACATTGCACTGAAAATATTTAAGCAGCCTTTTATATATTTTATGTTTGTCTTATGGTAACCACCAACCATAACTAAGACTCTACATCTGTATTCTCATCTGAATCGTAAAAGAAGATAGTCAGTTTTCAAAAGAATTTGAAACTGATCATTTACAAGTTCATCCATGTTTCTGCTTTGCAGAAACTTTTAAAGAACTACTGCTGAGAAAATCTGAGTAAATTGTTGCTATAAAAATAATAAATATTATTTATTTAATGTTTTACATGAAATAATTTCCCATCTTATGTGATACTGTACTTTTAAAATAGTTTAAAATATGAGTAAATGGTTTAAAAACTTAGGGATGAACTGTGATGTTGCTGAGCCTGATTACGAAACACCCACTGATGTCTCTGCTGGTCAGGATTTCACTTAAGTCTTCTGGACTCTCATCCAACACTATTTGGCCTATGATGCCCTTTGGGGATGGTCCTGAGGTTCCTTCCAGCCACATTCAGCAACAGTTACTGACAAAACCACCTCCTTTGGAAATACAGTAGGGAATATATATTTCTGTATGCAATTGCATCAGTTGCATCTGCAAATACAGTTGACAATTCAACACTCATTTTTGCTTGTAGATTTTTACTCTGAACTTTTTCAGTCTTAAAAGTGGCAATCATAGAGCCAGATAGTTGGGGTTGCTGGGGTTACTTAGAATGTCCTGTAAATACCAATAAATCATCGCGTACTCCCCATTGATACAATAGACAAATTAAATACCATCCACATTTGGACTTTCCCTCTTTTTGATTAATAAAGTCACAGTGTTAGGAAATGAAGTTTTGGGTACCTACTTTCAGAGGGGAATCTGATCTAAGAGACAAAAAAGGTTGAAAACTCAGGGGAGAATGTTTAACAGTTTTGTCCTCGGCCAGAAGAGGTCACCCTTGTGTGTGGCATGAAATGAATCTGAACCCTTCACTCCCTTCTCTAGTTCATCGGAAATTAATGGCTTTGGTTTCAATGAAAAATATCATACCCAACCTTTCCTGAATTTGGGGGAGTTTTGCAATCCAGATTGGACCCAGGTGCCACACCTCAATCATTTGTTTACTGGGCAAAGTGGTTCTGCTGGTGGTACAGGTATCTTTCTATCTCCACCATTGCCTGAAGCTCTTCACTTGTTTCTGCCTGTGACAAGATTCACATCATATCTCTAGCTCACATAGGTTTAAATGAAGAAAAATGTCTCTGAGATCAATATAGTTATGTTAATTGGTAACTGGTGAAAGGTGAAAAGTGAGCTTATATTTTTCATGATATAGATTTATTATTGAATATTTTAAAACATTTTCAACATTAGAGAACTTTTCTTTTAAACAAAAATTATTGTTATAAACTTTGTTTCCTCTCCTGCTGTTGAGAATTGAGAATTGGAAATGTAAGAGATGTCTTCTTATGACTACTGTACATTCTTCTGCTCCCTAATTGGGTGCAGGGGTTTCTAATGCAAATTCAGTTCATCCTTCTTCCCTGGGCACAACACTATGACTGCTCATCTGGGATTTTTTTTTTTTTCTTTTTCTTTCTTTCCCTTCTATAAAAGAAAAGCAGTGTCCTTTCACACATGTAACCAAGATCTGGAAGTCTGCCAGCATCTGTCTGACTCATCATTTTCAAAAGATACTGTGAATGCTGGGAATCAAATTCTAGCTGTGAGACCAAAGGTAGACACTTGAGTGCCAAATTCCATTGCCACTTTACCATTCGAGCCCACTTTAATGAGAGAATGCAAAGCAGAAAGCAAAACAGCTCTTTCTGTTGCTACCCTACTACCAATTGTCACAGAGCCAACATGACTCTTTATACTAAGAATATAAATAACGTACAAAAGAATTTTAGAAAAATACCTTTAGGCTAGAAAACTGAGACTAATCATAGTATTGTTTTTCATGAAAATAAGACTTACTTTGAAGTATTTATGCTACTTCCTTACTATTCCCTTGGCTATATTTTCTTTTCATAATGTTTATTCAGTTAACTTAGTTATTTTTGTACTTATCTGGTCTTAATACCTTCTCTTTTTTCCCCCTTTCTTTTGATTCATGTTTTTTTCAGTTTTCTCAGGCTGATTTATCTCTGTCAAGAATTGCTTCATAGTGCAAGGCGTTGGACATAAATCCATTACTTATGGTATGTTTATTGCTGCAGAAAAATGTGTTTCACATGGAGCTGGTTTTTTTTTTCCTTTCAGTTTTAAAACACTATTTTCCATTCATGGAACATGAGGACTAATCTTTAAACACAGCAAATTATAACCTAGGTGTTCAATTTTTAAATCTATACCATCCTAACTACATATTTATTTCCACAGAGTTCAGGAGACGGTACTACTGGGGGTGTTCGGGTAACATAAGTACGAGTCATAACTTCAATCCATATGTAAATTGAAGCTATGCCTTCAGGGACCTGCCTAGTGTTTCTTACAGCAACTGTTGTGAAAAGTTGAGATTTTGCTTCGCATTATTATAATACATTTTGAATGATGGAAAGAAAATATTAGCATAGTATCAGTACAGACAATCAACGTCTACTGGAATCATAGCTGTAAGAGGCTAATATTCTCACTGGATCTATTTAGAAATAAATTACTTGTATTTCTGCTACTTGAACATGACATAGGGACTGGAAAAATCTAAGCTAAATCATTAGTGTTTAGATTGCTGGGTCTTGCAGCTTACATATCTTGTGGTAAAGGTTTTCTTCTGTATTTTGTTGACTCATTTCTTAGGTTCGTACTATCAGAGATGGCTCCCAAGTGGGACTGAGATTTTATGCTTCTAGTCACTGTTCTGACACACAAACATATACAAGCTTAAGCCACTGAATTTAAGGACAAAATTCCTGTTAATCTCAGTAGGTTCAAGATTTCACCCCAGGCATCTTGGGAGACAGCACTTGCACTTCATAACATTACCATGTTTCTTTTGACAGTAAGTAAAACAAACATATATTTTAAAACTGCTGGTTTTAAGCTGGTGTATTGCCATGACTCACATTACTCATTGTGAGTCTTTCTTTATAGATTGAAACCTATTCATTTTTTGCAATAAGGGAAAATTGCAAGCATCTGTATACTATGTAAACTGTGTTTTTATATATGCATACATGATATGACATACAAAATTTTCATTCATTTTAGTCTACTGAAACAATTGTTCAACAAAAAAAAATGTTTTCCTCTTCATTTGACAATAGAAGTAGATTAGAAACTGCTTGAAAAGTCAGGCTGAACCTTGTGGTTAGAGTGAACTGTCTCAAGCTCTTTGTGAAATCACAGCAACTCCTTCCCATCATGTGTTGGAATTGGAAAAATATTCAGCCAAAGATTCAGATTTACTTTGATTAAATGTATTTAATAATGTATAACATAGCTCAGCTGTTGACTCAAAGGTGTGTATGGTAAGAACAAACAATGCTTTCACATTTATTCTTTAAGTTACTCAAATAAGGAACTAGTACTGGTTTCATTGTTACATATTGTCTGCCTAATTTCTGCAAACATAAAAATCAGCATGCATTGCCAAATTAGAAAGTAAGCAAATTACCTATTTACCTTCTTGTGCTTAGTTTATGAAAAAAAAAAAAACCAGTTACTTTGTCAACCAAAAAAGTCATTAATCTGAAAGAAAGCATTCCACAGTGATCCATGGATCTATGAATCGCATGTGTCTTACGGATCTAAGATGGTGTATTCCTTGTGAACACTAAGAGTGTAAAAGAAACAGAGAAGTAGCCGTTGCAATATTCATCACAAACTTTTCAGATTAAAAACTGAGCTTGACTTCTACTTAATTTAAATATACAAAATATTATTTTGCTTACTGGAAACATTAGACATTTTTCAACTAATACTTGGTAAAAGTATTGACTTGATATTGTCAGTACTCATCCAAAAGAACCAAACATGACAAAAACTAGAGACTTGCAGAAGAACACTTTCCCCTCTCACTTTTCTTGCTGTGCTTTTAATGTGCAAATTCCCCATAACTTTATATCAGGTTTTAGTGTGAATTGTGTTGATTTGAAACTGGAATAATGCTATGAAAAGTCAGGTACTCCTGTATTCTTTTTTTTTTTTTTTTCTTTCATTTAGGCTGTTGTATGTTTCCTGTAGATCATAGCTGCTTTTCAAAGATAGTAACAATATTATTTTGTGTCTATGGGGTATACCATATTTAATGCTCCACTTTAATGTAATTCAAAGCTTTTCCTGAGCCTCTGGAATGTAGAAATTTGATGATCACCAAGCACCTTTTTTCCCCCCATTTTTGTAACAAATATTATACATTGAATACTGTTTGACAAAAAAAATAATCTACCTGAAGTAGAATTGATCATCTTATTGATCAAGTTGGGCATTAACCATTTTGCTAACTGAGAAAGGCATTACGCAGCCAATGTTTGAATGAGAATTCAAGGTCACAGCAGTTCACTCTAAACAGCATTATTTGACAAAGAACTCTGGACAAGATTTAAAATATATCTCCCTGCTTTATAAATGGGACATTTATTATATTCTTCTAGATGCTCTAAGGAATAAGGCCCTTCAGCATTAGCAGCTGAGATTCTGCTGAATATCAATTTTTCTGTAGACAATGCTGCTTAAGGCAGAGTTCTAACAAGACATTGACTTCTGTATTGACTCCAAATGCTCGTCCTTTCTTTCTTCCTTCCTTTCATAGTCACTCTCACCTCTAGAATATTGTTTTCCAGAGGATCTTCAGACTTCTTCCTGAATGAAAGAAGCAGAAAACACAACAGTTACAGCCACAGGACTGAGTTTTATTTGTTCCCATTCAGCACAAACAAACCAAAAGCACACAATTTCTTGGTTCACAGAAATCTCTGCATCTCTATGCCATTGTGGTAGCTTTTGAGAAATACCATCCATAGAGTAGTAAAAACAGAGGCAAGTGCTTTAAAATACACATGCAGCTGACAGAATTTTTTTAAAGATTATTGTAAACCATCATTAGAAAAAACATATCCTAGACTGGTAGAAAAATACTTGGGAAGAAGACCCCTTGCCAGTGTGCCCATCCACCCCATCCTTCCTATGACAACACTTTCCAGAAATGGCAAATATGTCAAGTATGTGATATGCTGGGAAGGTATCTACAGAGACCCTGTGCATATGGCGTTATGGGTTCATCAGCCCTTAAGCATTAAGAATAGTTGCAAATGCTAATGTTGCCTCTCCTCTCCCTTCTGCCTCTTCAGTGATAAGAGCCAGCCAGACTCCATTTGGCAGGCAATAGTTCTCAAACAGAGGTTGAGGTCCTGCAGGGATCCTACAGCACCCTGCAGACTTTATTCCTGGATACTCAAGAGGTGAAGTACCAGGATCAGCTTTGCCTCTGCTGTAAGTAGTTAAAAACAACCCCTTCCCTGCCATGCCTCCCTCTCCCTCCCCCCCCAAAAGAGCAGTATACTGTAGAACAAAAGCATGGTCCTCATTAAATAAAAAAAAAAATCAGCAAAGAAAGTAATTAACCATGGTCATGGAAAACAACTCCACAATCGAATTTATTTATTTATTTTTGTCATTGTCTTCTGTGAGTAGAGAAAATTTAGAAATTTTAGACTTTTTTTTTAGACTTTTATACCATCAGTACCCATTTGACTAGAGGGTAGATAGGCATCTGTGTAACTATAGCCATGTAATTTGTAAGAAACACGTTTTTTTCAAAAGGGTCATGGATAGCTGTCCTGTTCATACTTATTGTCCCTTCCAGTCCATATTCAGTTCCAGGTGCAACTTCATGGTAAGGGAATGCATACATTGAAGGAAGGCCATTTTTCAACAGAGGTGAAAGGAAGACAGAGAAAAGATGGATGGATGTTAATATTTTCAGTATTTGTGTCTGAGCCATTTGTCTTGTGAAGAATCAGTTACCTTGTATTACAGCTATATCTTTGACTTGACTGCAGAGCTAGTCTTTCATCTTGTATTAGGCATATTGTTTTAAAACCAGTCCATAGAGCACAAATATACTTAAAGACTGTGGGTAAATAGGCATACTAAGGGAAGCAAATTTTCCAACCAAGAAAATTTTTGGCACATCAGAAATATCAGGAATTTTTTTTCTTTGGTACATTCTCTAACCTCAATGTTTTCAGAAAAAATAATGACTGTTTCTATTTTCACTACTCCTGTAAATATATGTAACAATGAAGAAAGAAAATCTCATCTGGAGACATCATATCAAAGCACAAGCACTGAAAAGTTATATTAGTAATGTCTCTAAGTATATAAAAAGTTTAAAATATAAAAGATAAAATAAGAAAGAAAACAAGGAAAGACAAAGAAAGGTAAGAAAAAGCAGACAAAACTGATGCCAGTGAGACAGAAGACTTTTTCTAGAGAATGACTGAATCTCTGGTAACATGTTAGTTAGTAAGTACAGGAATATGTAAAAACATTTAGGGATTAATTTTTGCAACCACTTTTCTAAAACTGTTAAAATGAAGAGCACTTTTTATATATTTAAATTCTAATCAGGCTTCTAACATGTTTTCCATTAAGCCTTCCTCCTTGTTTTATGAACATGATTTGAAGAACTAGAGAATTCAAACAGGAAATGTTAACATTAATTTACTGATTTTCGTTGACAATTCGATTATCCTCCTACCACCAGTGCAAGCTTTTCGGAATGTTGATGAGTAATTCAATGCCAGGTTTAGTGTAGCCAAAATGACAACAAACACATTAATGAACAAGGCTGTAGTTATTTCAAAACTGCTGACCCGACTAATATGTAAGCAGAGAGGGAGAAGGTACAATATGTTAAAGAGTGTCTTATCTTGAAACCAATCTTCTGTAGCTAAGACAATATAAAATAATACTGGTATACGGAATACCTGAAGCTGTACAACTGTTTTTTTTCTGTAGTATTGAGAGGAATTAGACATCAAGCTACTGGTGAAATTAAATAACTGAATGTGAGTTGGGAAGACAGGCACATGTGGATTAGGTTTCTTTCACGACTGCAACCTAGCTCGCCTAAAATAGACTTGCAAACCAAAACCAGAACAGACATTTGAATTAAACTCCAGCCCTTCCTAACAGGAAGTACTACTGCTTCACGCTTTATGCAGGCAATCTCTTTGACAAGAAAAGAAATAAGAATAGAGATACATAGGAAAGTATGCAGAATACTCCAGAGAGGAAAATCTGTGCCAGTTCCTTACCAATTGTTTACAGGGCCAGCCTTCTGCCTTCTTCCTGAGCCCAGGAGGCAGGGAGGGACATGGGTCAGCCTGGTGGCTACATAGGGATGGATCTGCCAGCAGGCAGAGAGATGGAATAAATGCTTTGCTGCCCTCCTCTTGTGACACTGAGTATAGTCAAATATAGAAAAGCAGAAGGGAAATGTGGTTGGCCATACTAAAACATGCAGTACAAGAGTTCAGGAGTGAGTTCAGCTAGAGAATGTAGCTCGGCTTCTCTAAGCTGAAATAAACTTGGCTACAGAATTACAAAACTGTTTTGGTTATAGTCGCCCACATATGCCACATGATCTAGGTGAAACAGAGTAGCTGGCACATCCACTCAAGGATTTAGAAAATTAAACAGAAGGATCAAGGCAGTTCTAACATTTTTTAGCTGGTGAGGATCTCAGGAGAAAACTTTGTAACAGTCTTTCATGCCTTCAAGCATTAGAACGAAAAAATAAAATGTATGGAAATTTGTCCTACAGTGCCTTCATTACTAACTGGTACCTCCTTCTTACATGTTTCCACCACTTGGTTATGCTGCAACTGCAAGTTGCTAAGAAGACAGAATGACAAAGATTTTAACAAAGTTTCTGATTTTGGGGCAGGATGAACCCATTCTAGTGTCTGCTGTATATAACTACCATAAAAATCTTCCTAGAATAAAACCAAAAAAACAGTTGTTTTATAAAACCCACAAACTATTATCCATAAAAATTAAAATAGATTAATGTAGTCACCAGAAACTTTTAGAATAATTCTCTGATTAATATTGGATGTATATATGGCAGCTGGGGAGGCCTCAACATGTACTTGCAGCTCTGTAATTGTTGAAACTATTGCTCATTAAGAACAATAAAGATGTATGGGGTCAGATATGTGGTTATGACTGTGATTGGATCGAAGGGTGCTCTGCAGGTAAGTTTTGAAACTCACCATTGAGCCTTTTTAATGCTGTTCTCTGTAGCAGCAATTCTCCCTACACTCAGATGGAGAAGCATAAGAGCTGATTTAACATAGGCCAGGCTCTGAAGGATACAGAGCTGTTTAAAAGCACAGCCTAAGATCAAAGTGCTGCTGTTTCAGTCATACACCCTGTTTCTCATCTTCACTCTATTTCCCCTGTCAGCAGTGGAGACACCAAATGTATTAAGAACTTCTATTCCACCAGGAGATGACTCTTACTCTTAGATCACTCTTAGATACTTCTTCTCCTGAATAATTTGGCCTTTAAACCAGATGGCACCATAGTTCAGAGCAAAGACAACATATTGGAAAATTTGGTGTGTTCTATTTCTCATTTTTATCTGACTGCATAGCTTTTATTTTTATCCCAGTTTCTAAAGGGACGTGTGAAAAAACATTCCAACTCTTCACATCTATTAGTCATACTGCACAAAGAATGTGAATTGTGCATGACAAAAGATACTGTATTAGATTATGATTGCCATACTATAAAACTTTCCTTCTGCTTGTTTTTATATGATGCATTGAAATAGATATAAACACATACAATTAGATGGGACTGAATAAATAAAAAATCCTTTGTCAGTGTGCCTCTCAGTCTCATGGTGCCTTTTGTGAGAACAAATTTCTGGTACCTTTCTTTGACCTAAAAGCTAAAGTTCATGACCTTATGTAGTTAAATTGATAAGGGACTAATTTCTTCCAATACATTGTCTTTTTATATGAAAGAAATGTAGTTTGGTGAATTTTGAGAGGAATGAGATGGCAGAAAATATCTGAAATAGCTTTTTTTTCAGCATTCTGAGAGTAAGATTTGGCCTCAGAATTCCCTCTTTCCTCCAAACTATGCTGAGAATATGACTCCTTGCTCTTTTTCTTAGGGCTCTGACAGATGTTCACCAATGGATTTAACAGCTATATGATAAAACATGATACTCACTTCTTATCTGTTCTACCAGAACTTACTGGCCCATAACAGGAGAAGTGGAAGAAAACATGCTTTACCTGCTTCACTCAAGTTCACAGCTCAACATATTAATTCAAGTAGTGAAAGGCAGTAGATTTATGGTAAAAAACAAGCCTGTGAAGAAAGGCTGATGAGGGGTTGGCATGCATCTGTTCTAGTATATTCAGCATGAGCAGAGAGGCAAGGCACACAGCCAAAGGTACTAATATTGTAAACCAATGCAACGAAATCTAGTGAAGATTTAGCTTCTCTGATCAGGATGCAGTTTGGTTCTCAGGAACAGATAACCTTTCACAGAGAATATGATGGCCAACATATGCATTGAATTTGTTTTGGTTTGTTTTGAATAGAGACCTTGAGTAGAGTTTAGCTTTCCTGGGCTACAAGGAACTTGTTTGGTCTAGAAGCTTCCAAACAGAAAGGAAAAAGGAGGTGAGTAGCTCTTCATTACTGCATCACCCCATCCTCAGCTGGATCTAAGGGGATATGATCCAACCAAAACCCATCACTCTGACACTTTCCTCAGCCCACATCCACAGCACCATAATTTGATTGTCTTCAGCAGAGACATTTATGATTTTACAGGCAGAAATGAGATAAGAACCAGATTCAGTGATAATTTGTCTGGACCATACTGAATTAAAAGCAGAATCAGCAGTATAGTATTGTGTATTGCTGGATTTCCACACCTATGTAGGGCATGCAGCTATGAGTATTATGAGTAATAACTATGAGAGCACTGTAAAAATCAATAAGAATGTGATTCAGAATTCACTGGCATTCCCACCCAATGGGAACATTTCTATTTAACCCAGCAAGCTGTGGACCAGACGCTAATGGTGATTTTCATACTTTCTGCTGTCAGAACAGATTTCTGTCCTCCCCTCTGCAACTCCTTCCCACCATACATGTCTATTTGCCTTCTGTCAGCAAGGGCACTTCTTTTTTCCCCACAGTGAACTAATAAAGATATTAATTAATTAAGATAAGGTAAAGAAACACTATTCCCTCCCTCCCTTCCCTCCCTTCACCCCCCAAGTGAGTAATTTCTGATCAACAGTTCACCCATGTGTCAGATGAACGGCAGTGAGGAAGATGGGAAGACTCTGGCTGAGGATGGGAAAAGGTGAAACAGTGTTGTCTTTTTTGGTAGGGAACAGCTATTAGGCTTACTAATCTCTCATGTGAAATCACAGAATAAATCTTTAGGATGGATTTTGAAGAGAATAGACAAGGTAGGACTCGATACAACAGAATGGTACTAAGCAGTCTGGCCATAAACCAGCCAAAGACACCAGCCTGAGTTTAACTTGAAGGAGTACCGTATTGGACTCAGGATTTGGGATTGAAATGAAATAAATCCTGCAGGCTCCTATTCAAATCTCAGGCTATATTTTTATTTTAAAATGTGAAAAGTATAGATTTTTTTTCAATTACAGACAAGAGAGGGGAAAAAAAACAAAAGAGAGGGGAAAAAACCCCAAAAGACACAGTTAGCCAATTTGCTTTAGCTTTCAGGTTTTGTACAAACTGCAAAATCTATTGACCATAAGAGCTTTAAAGTTAAAAACCATTTTTTAGAGAAAAAACAATTCATTAAATTAATTATAAACCTTGATTTGTCCTAATTATTCATTTCTTTTAGAATCTTCAGAACACTGTTAGCTTATTTGGCTGGAAGATACTTCATAATCCTCAGTATTCTGAGTCATAATCATAGGAGAAAATAAGAGAGTAATACCACTTCTCAGTGCTATAACACTATTGTTACACCAATATTAAACTACAAATATGATTTTTTTGATCAATTTAGAATATCACATCAGCTGTGATCTATGCAGTGTTACTACTTGACACATTTTGATTCCTGATACAAAGAAACTAAATTGGCAACTTGTGTCTCGTTGAGACCTAGGAGTTTTGAAAGTTTTCTTTCGTCTGCAAAGCAAAACAATTAATGTAGCACTGTAAATGCAACGCGATTAATCACGGTCAGCACTCTGCAGCTGCCACGCAGGGAAGCCAGCCAAGCAAGCCCACCAGCACTACTTTGGTGACCTGACCTAGTGTGATGAATGAGAGGACTCCAGTTGGTGAAAGACAGAGAACCTGGTCGTAAATGTATGGGTGTGCAGTTCCAAGGTACATGTATTTGACAGCCAAGAAGATTGTCTCACTGGATACCTGTGGAATTGCATAGGGGAAAGTGACATATTAACTATTTTGCGTTAAAGCATAATGACTGATTTATGCTTGTAAAGCAGATAAATCGCAGAATGAAAGCAATGACTATTTTTTCTCATGCTGCCAGTGGTGTTTCTCTGACAGTCCTATATTTCTTCTGAGAAATTCAATTTTAATACTATATCTCAGATAAAGATTCCGGACATACCACACACATTAGCTGAAATTCCATTCCATTGCTCATCCTCCTCTGCCTGTCTGCAAAGCCTACATATTTTCAGCATTCCTCATTTTTCTTGAGTTCGATTGCACTGTACAAATGCTGATCAAATCATGCTCTGTCATTCCGCAATAACATCAACAAATTGAACTGCCCTTTTTTAGAGGGCATACAATGCTGATTTCACAGATGTGTATCGTTAGGCAACCAGACACACAAAAATGTGCACTTGAGGTCAAAGCCTGCACAATCTTTATTTTCTTTCCTTCTCCCCCATATGTGATCATTTGTGTCTTAGGATGCTACAACTCTTTTTTATCCTATCATCCTCGAATGCAAAGCAAGCTTGATCACTGCCAAAACTTGCAAGTTCTGCAGCTTCACAGCTGTGATACATATGCTTGAGTGGCAATGACAGGAGAACATCATATTAAGTCAAGCTCAAAATGAGAAGCTCTAGGCCACCTCCAACTAAGGGACTGCAAAAATGATGAGATGATCAACTAATCTTATCTTAAGGAGTCTTTAGAGACAGAGGGAATCATTCCTAATAGTCCTCAATGCAGTTAGAGAAGGAAGGGAAGAGCAGAGGAAGGGCTACTACAGTCAACATCATTCTGATAAAAGGCAGGCAGAAGAGAAAGAATAATGGTTGCGTTGGGAATAAAAAGGGAACATTTTCTGGTTTGATATAAACATTGAACAAATAAACAAGGAGAAAAGATAACAAGGAGAAGAGTGCCCTGAGTAGGAAATTACTGGAGGGAAGGCACTGCTGCAAAAGGTGTTAGGTATATAGCGACCTGTATCATGTTTGGACAATGAGCTAAACAAACTGAAGCTTTTAATTATACATTTAACTTTCTAAATATAAAAGAAAAAAATAGACATTAGCTTACAAAATCATAGGCAATGTTTAGCAAACCTCAGGCTCACATCTGAATGGCATTATGTCCTGATGAGCTCATGACAGTGTCTTTACAGCTAGCCAAAGCAAGCAGTACAATTTTTATCTCTCTGTATGTCTGAGATATTATCCCCCACAGAGAGGAAACATAGAACATAATGTAGGATTAAAAATGATGTATAAACAACTATGATTTTCTTATAATCATTGCTTTTACCAATTTTTTTTGACCCGTAAATGTCCTCAGCTACTGAGGTCCAAGGATAGAAATTAAAATGAATTATTTTATCCAAACATGTGTACTTTAAAACATAATAGCATTGTTATTTATTTCTGTAAATAAACTTACTAAAAGACTGAAACAGCTTTGTGAGGATTTCCTGATAGGCAAAAGGGATGTAATACTTGGTTTTTTACTTATTTGCAGTAATTCCTGTATTTATTTATTTTAACAGAGCTCTTAATCTTTACCAATGCATTAAAATTAATAAAGGTCAAAAGGCATATACAATCTGTACATTTGCAAATTCCAAACTGCATATTATCATACAAATTGTATTCAGGGTTATATCCAGTCACCCTCCTGCCAGACTGATCAAAGAATGAGAATATTTAGACAACCAAAGTTGTGGAAAATCCACTGCTGGAGTTCACTGAGCATGTATAGTAAATTAGAGACTTCATTAGCTCACTGAAAACCCTAAAGCAGAAGCATCTTGCATCATGCCTCTAACTATCTGTTTTGCCAACCTATTTTGCCTGGCATTGATGACAGGCTCTAATTGTAAGCAAAGTTTCCTGGTTTCTTTTCCAAATACCTAAGAGAAAAGATATTCTTCTGCTGATGCAATGTCTCATTCTGCACTTCAAGGTATGGAATTAATTTGCATTCTTATTTGTGTTTTTAATTATTTTCTGAGTCGTATTAATATAAGCTCTCCTGAGCTAAATTGTTATTTTCTGTCCACATTTTAAACCCCTGTTGGATGCCCTTTTATTATTTTGCAGTCTTCCCTCGGGTACATAACTTCTCTCAATTTATTAACATCTGCAAATTCTGCTAATGAGCTGTTTGCTTCCACCTCCAGATCACTAATGAAGATTAAAGTTGGATTCTGCACTAACCCTTTGCATCCTGATTCTCCAGGATATAACACCATGGATTCAAATGAAGTGACACCAACATAAAAGTGGGGGAATTCTGGAGTTTCAAACTCTGCGGTTTGAAAGTGACTATGTCACTGGTTTTTGGCTCTGGATGTCTTTAAGTTTTTTAGTAATTTCATAATCCATAAAATAAGAAGAATTCTGGAATGAATGTTCTAAGTAACGCTACATGAGAGAGTGTGGGATAGCTGACTAATAATAAATGATGATACATTGGTTCTCAAGTAAAGCTATTTCAATGGTAGATTGTGGTATCTCTCCTGATTCTAAATTAATAGCAGGCTGTAAGCTACAGAGAATCAGCAAGTACACAGAAATGATAAAGTTGATGTTAAGAATGATTATAGGATATAATATTAAGCTTATCTTGCAAAACTTTGGGTTGACAATTCAAGGAAGCATAATCTCAAATGTGGATAGTCACTTGAAGGGTACAATCTGTTAAATGCCATGCTGAAGAAACCTGCAGTAACATAAGAAGTAACACTTCAGAATAGAAACCCTTGAAATACAGAAGAAAACAGGTAGATACCATCTTTAAATGCAAAGAAATGGAAGCATGCATAATTGACATCAAGGAGACTTAGAAATTAAAAACAAAAGGAAAGCATTCTGCTGCAAAATGTATTGACCTTGAAACACCCAGAAAACTACAGTTTTCTCAAAACTCCTCTATGAGATGGGGTCATGTGCCACGTGACAAAATCCTCTTTCCTGTAAATGTCTGTTCTCATGGTTTTCTCTCCTCTGAGCAATATAAATGATAGGTACCAGAGTATTTTTGGGAAAAAAATATTTTGGCCTTGTGAGCTGCATATCAAAATTCTCACATAGTCAATAGCCCCAAGACTCATGCCACATTCCCTGTGGATCATTGGGCAGGGAATGTTCATAGATGACAGATGGCAAAACCTTCCAAGGAGTTCCACTGCTGCTGCTGTGTGTAAAAGGTACATGTCACATATTAGAGACCTCTGTATCTTACTTATCTCTCATGCCTAGGAGATTAGATGACCCCCTAAGCACACAGGCCAGCAGAGACAGTCATTGTATCCTGCCTCTAGACTTCATATCAGAGTCCATTTGGGCTTCTTACAAGCTTCCTCAATCATTTAGAAGGTACAGCTAAGGCCTCCTAGTACTCCTACTCTTCCTACCACTCCTACTGTTACAGACTTTATTACAGGGCTGTTGCACTGGGGTGGTTCCAAACTAGCAATGGAAATCTACCACAGTGACTCAAAAGCACAGTGTATGATTTTAAACTATGGCTCGAGAGGCACTAAAAATATTCAGCTATGAAATCTAGAATCTCACTTAAAGCTCACCAGCTAGAGTAATAAAGTTATAGTCAAGATTTTCAAGATGTCTGTGCCTGCACAGTATGGAGACCCTGTGTCAGGAGAAAACAATGTATACTTGCATCCTAGGCTTCCTAGGAGCTCTCTGCAGTCATTCATTTCCCCTCCCTGCTCCTCACTTCCCATCTTGCTATTTAATTACAAATTGAAGAAGGAAGAATTCCATAAAATGCAGCTTGCTCTGTCATGTACAACTACCACTTCTCTTAATAGCAGTGTAGTCAATACAGTTTTGTCAACAATGAATAGCACAGGTTTATTTATTTATTTGTTTGTTTTCCGATATTCTGTTTTAAGATTTCTATTTTAACTGTTTCCATCCTGGAATGTGTGACTGGAAGACGAAGCATCAAAACATAACCATTTGCAATTCATAGAGGTCATGTTAATACCTTAAACTTCTATAAACAAAGAAATAGTCAAGGGCCTGGCTGATATGTGCCCTTCTGAGAAGCACCTGGAGATTATGATGGACACCAGGTAGCACATGAGGCAGCTGTGTTCTTATTGTGAACAAGACACTGAATAAATCCACATTGGTATTGATTACTGCATTTATGTTTGGACCACCTAGTTCAAGAAGGATATTAAGAAACTGAAGAGCATCCAGCAGAGTGCTACTAGATGGTCAGGAGCCTAGAGCACCGAACCTATGAAGAGACCATGACAGAGCTGGGCTTGTTTAGCTGGGTTAAGAGGAGTCTAAGGGCAGTCTAATAGTAGCCTACAGCTACTTGAAAGGCAATTAACAAGATGACAGATTGTTCCTCATTATCATTACATCCTCTGAATATTTTCCCTGCAAAATCACATAAGCCGTAAATCATGGTATGATGCACAGGAAAACGTATTAGACTTTTCTGACCTGCTTCCACAATGACACAAAACTGTTATCTGTTCCCTAATCTGGTAATGCATCCTCCAGAGAAACTGAAATTGGAATCATGGCGGCCTAAGTAGAAGTTTTTAATCTTTTATTTGTTTCCATGAGAAAGGTGCATTTACAGTGACCAGATGCCTAATTTCTTAGTATGAGATTAGAGTATTTAAAGGATAATGTCTTCTCTCCATCCTACATGTGAATAGGTTTGTCTTCAGTTAATGAGGAGGCAAGAGGAAACTTAAAGGCATAACCATGAACTGTGCATAACTGACACAATTTTTTAAAAACTGCTTTGAATTAATAGCAAATTTAAACTCTATTCTGAAATCCTTACACTATCCAATCTTCCATAGAAATAAATTCTTAAAGTTTCCAAAGCAAATTTGAAACTTCAGTTGCCATTAGCAAGACAGAAGGCTTAAAATCAGTGATTTAAATCATAGGGTGACTTTAAGAATTTAAAGGCTGCTACTTCAATCTTATTGATATATATATTGTTGTTGCTTTCTGAGCTGTCTACTAAATCAATGAATGCTTTGCAGACAGAAATTTATCAACACTTTGATGACACCATGTTTTAAAGGAAGATTTCAATAAATATATTATGAAGTACCAAGAAGAAATATAATTAGGTTAACATCTTTCAGAAATTTTGGCACTTCCTCCTTTCTGCTGCTGGAAGTCCGTAGGAGCTTTACCATTAATTGTTATGGGAGGTGAGCATAACACCAAGGCATGATAGTTTTGAAAATTGTATCTCAGTGATATTGGAACATAGCTTAGCCAATGAAGGGAAGTGACGAGACACTAATTAGGAAAGACTGGACAGAAAAACAGTATAAAGTGCATATTGGACCAAATTCCACTGAAAAGAGAATTCCAGCAGATTTTGCTTCTATAAAGCTCAAGACCGGCACTGTCATCAAAATGACAAACAACATTCACTGGTCTATCCAGAATGAAGAGAACTGTGTTACCATCACAGACATAATTTGTAGGGTAAGTTAAGCATCAAGTATGCTTGTTTTAGTGTAAACCCAGTTCTCTGAAGTGATGCAAATACACCAAAGGAAAATTATTAAAAATAGAGCCCGGTGGGTGATCAAAGTATCAGAAAGCATGCTTTATAGTCAAAGGCTCAAAATCTATGTGTTTAGAGTATCAAAGAAAAGATTATGGAGAGATGTGATCACAGTGGATTTAAGGGACTGACAAATTTCTTAATGAAAAGCTCTTCAACATTTCACCCAAAAATGTAACAAGAGCCAAATGCTAGAAGTTACTGCTAGGAAAATTAAAACTGGAAATATGTTAAGAATTTTAAATAGTGTAAATTATTAGCCACTGGAACAGACTACTAGGAGTATTGTGAGTTCTCCATCTCTTAAAATGTTTTGCACTTAGAAGGCATCCACTAATTAAAAAAGTAATTAATTCAGGGAGGGCCAGAGGCCCTTCATGATACAATCATGAAGAAGGTTGGACTACATGACCAGAGTGTTTTCTGGCCATATAATCTAACCTAGCATATAATTTGAATCAGTATCTTAAAAATTGCTGGATATAACACAGATGCAAAGAAATGTTCCAGTGACATTTATTTGTGAATGTGATACAGAACCATTTTCTTAATAGCAAAAATGTTATCTGTTGGCTTCTTTCTCTAGTTAGGATAATACGTGGATTTTTGCTTGTTAACCTTAAACAAAATTTTATCAAACTACCTCTGATATGTTGGATATTTAAATGTCTTTCCAAAATTCTCCTTTTCCATAAAACTGCACATACAGCTCAATTAAAACTATAGGAATGTGAACTATTTTTTAAAGTCCAATAAGCTTTGAAAGCTTGGAGACAACTTAAGAAAAGTAATTTCAGAAATCATCCTCCAACAATGTAAATGCACTAAATTAAATATACTATTTTTGTTCTAAATTCATGTAGCAAACGTGCTTTTACGGGTTTTCCAGATAAAACAGCTGATTCAAATATATAAAGTTAAAAGTTCAAAAGATTTTCTCCTAAAGGAACTCTTTCTCTGCAGTTCATATCTTTAAGAAAAAGCTTAGTGCAGCTCTCGTTTCAAGATCACTTCTTACAAAGGTTCAAAAGAGCGCAGAGTAGACTTTGCAATAGATGTTTTCTCTTAGGTTGCCTGACATGTTACTATTGCTCTTTTTTTATTTTATCAAGTTGCTTTTTCAATGAAAGCTTATTACTGAGGCTGACAAGGATGATGGATTTATCCCTCTCAGAAGATGTTAAGTTTTAGGAGGAAGGGGAAAATCTTAGATGGCTGTAAATTTTATTAAACTTTAAGATTTTTCAAAAAGATAATAAAATTTGAAAGAGAATTAGGACTTTTAAAGATGTGAAATATTGCTTATTATTGTACTGTGGACCAAGCCATCCTTATGATTTAAGAATTGTCTCTACTTTCTGCATTTGATGTAAGATGGTCTTGGGGAGATGGGATTGAGGTGGTAAAGGGTTTTCTGCCTATTTTACAGAAGGTGAGAGACCATATTTTGATTTTTTTTTTTTTAATATATTTAGTAGACTCAGATAAGGATACGGTCTTAATTTCCTTCTCTATAAGAAGGCAAAAATGGGAAGGGTTAAACACAAAGGACAGACTAAATATATCCTATTTGAAAACTTGTTTTAGGAGAAAAAATACACATTTTGTTGTATAAGTTTCAGTTTAAATAGGGGAAATACATTTTTTTCTAGCCTACTCCTAGTAATTTCTGCATTTGTCTGTTCATTTTCTTCTGTAATTTAAAAGCATAATTTTTAGAATCTCATATAAAGTATCACTTCTTCCACACTATGTAGATCAAATATCAGATCAGATTGTGTCTGGTTACATTGGCAATACAGATAATATTGTAAGAATAAATTGTGCCTGCCTGGCAAGCTCTCATGAAAGCCTTGTTTATCTTCTCTGTTTTTAAAGGTTAACTAGATGGTCCTAATTGTCTCAGGAGTAATCTAAATGGTTATATTTTCTTTCAAGGATTTGTATAAAGTAATATTTACCTTTCTTTTCAGATTTCAGAATAATTTATAGTTACAACATTTTTAATAATAATAAGTAATAAGTGGCTGCTGAGTAGAGATAGTGCTTATATGCATCTTTTCTAAGAGAAGCAGTGACTGGAAAGATTGATTTTCTTAAAAGATTCTTGAAAATTCTCTCAGCCTACACTCCTAGCCTGCCAATATTCAAGTGTTGGACATTACGTGCAAGTGATATTCAAAACAAGGAACCGCGGCAATTCTCACACAGCATGTTGTAGGATATATTCATTTTGTGTAAGAATTTATTCTGTCTGAGTATTCTACTATCTGATTCCTTGAGAAGGAGGTTTCTAAATATTGGAATAGTAGCTCTTAATATTTTTCCACTCAGACTAATGACTCAAGGTCTAACACAGGATATATTTAGAAAGGATGACATTGCATGTAAGAACATTTCAAAGCTCCTTTCAATTCTGATTCTGTGATACTGTGGCACTCCGTCCACAGCAGACATGAGAATGATTTGTTTTCTTCCTCTTTGTAGTTTGTCTGACAACTCAAAGATTCAAAAAAGGCCATCACTGTGATCTTTGATCCTTTTCTTTGCTCTCCTTTAGATTTTCCCCTGCAAAATCTTTTTTGAACTGTTATGTCCAAGATAGGACAAGTACTGGCCTGGCCCGCACCATGTAATTTGAAAGGGCCACTCCATTTGTCTTGCAGCTACGTTATCTACACATGTTGGTATATTTGTCTTTCCTTAGCAGTGCAGCATCCGTGGTTCACATTCAGCCTTTGCTCTGCTAAAAATCGTCTGTCCTCTTCCGCAGAACTGTAATTTAGACGCTTGTACTACTGTGAGAGACAGCTGAGTATTTCTGCCTGTCAAGCTCTGCGTTTGTCCTTGTTGAACAGTATCCATCTTTCCAAGGATTATTGGTCCAACGTTATGATCACACTGAATCCCAGCACTGTGCTTAAATGTGCCTGCAGTCACTCTCACTGGTGAAGCCTGTGTAAGCAGGGTCTGTATTCTATGAAACAGCTACTAGTGACATTCTTGAATATCTTCCATCCAGATCTTTGTGAAATCCTACTTAGAACATCCTTCTAAGTTGACAATGAACTTCAGAACTTGCTTTTATCCATCTGCACCCTCATATTATGGCAGCTTCAACTAGCCGTGCAAAATATTGTTAGAGATCTTAGTGAAGTCAGTATATATGACACTATACAGAAGCTTATTAAATATCTCAAAAGAAAAATACATGACACTTGATTATAACAGCTGCTTGGTGGTTCTTATTTATTTCCTTGTTATCTTCTAGGTAGTCAGAAATAATTTTTTTATTAAATAGTTTTTCCAGGAATTAAAATTAAGCTAGTCTATAATTCATCAGTGTCTCCTTTTAAAAAGATCTGTCCCCCATGAGTGCCTTCTTAAAGATAATTGTAAATGGACAGAAGGCAGCCTAAGAGAATCCTCTGAGTATACTAGGGTGATTAAATTTCCACCAGTGTGGAAACTGCAGTCTGTTGTCCTTTATCTGTGAGTTGTGTCTACAGAGTTGGCACAGTCTACTTGAGAGTAAATGTGGGAATTGGTCATAGTACAACCAGGAAATGGTAGGGTTTAGTGTAACCTAATTTACTGTCCTTGTACAAAACTCTGTGCTGCTGTGGCTGTAGTACTGATGCAGTAGTGGTCTTACACCCGGCTTATGGTTCTGGTGTTCATAGGGACTGATGCAAAATAATCCTGACTCAGTAGAAGTGTTCCCATGGCTGTCACAGGGACTTTAGTCTAAAACTTGGAACTCAATGTGAAAATTGTGTAAAGAAAATTCAAAGCTATTATTTACTTTACTTCTTTTGGTTTATTTGTTAGTACTTTCTGCAGTGCTTTCCATTAAACTCTGTCTTCTAGTATAAATTTGGTGGTATTTGCACTAAGAAGAGAAAAAAAATGTGCAAAAAATGTGTACATTTGCAAAACCATCCAGTAGTAGCAGAGCAATGTAATAAGACGTGATGACTGTCTTGACTATTTTGCAGTGACTAAATTTCAAACTGACAACATTTATTTTAAACCACACCTCCTGAAATTTTAGAAATCCATACTGGTTACCTAAGAAAATTTTTAGGGAAAATTATAGTACTGATGCTGGTTATGTTGGAACAAGCTTAGAAGCATAGATATTGCTTGTTTAAATGCTTTAGAAATGATGTTAAAGTGTGATCTAAAGTAAAAGGAAATAAATTCCAATCAATAGATACTTGCTAATTTTTTAAATACTAAAATAATATAAAATCATAGAATCATAGAATTGTTTAGATTGAAAATTACCTTTAAGATCATAGAGTCCAACCGTCGACCATGCCCACTAAACCATGTCCTGAAGTGCCTTGTCTACGCACTTTTTAAATACCTCCAGGGATGGTGA
>JANZLQ010000056.1:29648772-29679416 GCA_026212715.1 Elanus axillaris | reverse complement strand
GCCTCCTCTTCTCCAGACTAAACAGCCCCAGTTCCCTCAGCCGCTCCTCATAAGACTTGTGCTCCAGGCCCCTCACCTGCTTGGTTGCCCTTCTCTGGACACGCTCCAGCACCTCAGTGTCTTTCCTCTATGCCCTGTGGGTTTGCAGCACCATTTATTAAGGCTCTAGTTATTTATATAGACTGAACAAAATTCCAGCTCATGCTTTATGCCTGGGTAAGAGGTGCTGTAGCAAGGACAGTAAGAGAGGGCACCTTACTAGACCTGCCTGGGTGAGGCAGGAAAGCAATGGTGGCTAAACATGGTTACCACTCCGCTGAGTAACACAAGAATCCTAGGCTTATGCTCTGCCAGAACCGAGTTTGTGAGGCATCTTAGAGGTAGTCAGAAATTCTGGCTTCTACCAGCTGCAGCCATTTGCAGAAGTCCTTGAACAGCTTGGCTGAAGAGGAAAATCCCGTCATACCCAGATAGAAAAGCCTCTGCCAGTCAGTTGGATAAATCAGCTAACAGTCTTTGTCCCAGACATGCCAGGAGCTTGCTACCATTTTCAAGGCTGTAAGAAAACACATAAAGTAGCTTTCACTTAACTGTTTAGCCCTTATGATTTTAAAGACAAATGGGCTTAAAAAAGTAACATTCCTGGTGTCCAACTCAAAAACAGCATAATGGATTTTTAAATTAAATACCATGGTCATAAACTTAGAGAATTATAATAGTATATGCTTATTTTAATACAGTTAAATTTCACTTTGCATCAAATAATACAAGAATCATATTAGTTTATTCAAATGAATTGTCTAATCACACCTGGTATTCTGGCCGTGATGTGAATAGTTTTAATTTACTATAAAGGAATGAATCTTGCTGTAATATAAGTTAGTGTGCATGAACAATAAATAAATAAAAGATATTTTTCTGTTCTTACCTGAGAATGTTCAAATCTGCACTTTATGAAAAGCAACCTGAAGGATAGAAGGTGGAAAAATGAATAGGTTATAGATAATTGGCATGTTTGAACATCATTCACTGTGCTGTCTGATGGAAAAAAAAAAAAATCAGTTGTTTTCCTTAAGGGGAGCATCTCTGAAGAACACAGGGTCTGCATAGCTCAGTAGTTTGCAAGTCCATCTGTCTGACAGAATACATGGAGAGTAGCAGCTCCAGTCCCTGATTTGAATTGCCAAATACTTAACGTTTCCTATAGTGGTGACCCCATCTTTGAATGAGCAGGTACAAAAAATCTCAGTGCAGAAAAGGTCCTTTCCATCCATTGCTTTGTGCCATTTTCAGTTAGGCAAAATGTGTGAAACAGGCGTACTTAAAGGAAAGCTTTACTATTCATATTCAGGCACTTAAACAAGTTGACTGTTTTTTCAGGATTACCCAGCATCTGCAGAAGGCAAATCAAATTGCTTTATTTTGCAGATAATATGTGACTATGAAACAAGAACATTTTCATACAGAATGAGTAGCATATTTATCAACTTTATACGCAAAATAAGCTTTCTAGCTGGCCTACTGGTTTCATTTTAGCCCTGTATCTGTTCTATGGATTTTCTGTTCTGAGTGAATTCATTAGCCCTCTAAAGTTAAAGCTGACATTTTTGGCTAATATTTTCACATGGCGTCTCTTGTTCTGCTGCCAATGTTCAAGGCTCGGCCACTAAACGCATACCCTGTATGAGCTGTGATGACATAGGAAAAAAAAGCTGAATATCCTTATTTAGTTTCCAGGGCTATCTTTATGCATAAACAATTAGGGGATCCCCATAAATATATTTGCAATATTGTCCTTTTCCCCTGAGGTTTCTTGCCAAACTTTATGTGGGTAGCTTAGCCGGAAAGATGATCCACATCCCTCAGTTTATCAGGTGCTGTCAGGCTGCTTGTAATGGGTAAAAGCCCTAGCTGCAAATATTAAGAAGAGTTGTGTGTCTGAACTGAAATCTAGTGCTCCCAAACTTCAGGTGTACAACCCTTCCCTACACAAGTAATTAGAGAATCACAAGCACTTTATCATCCTTTATCAATCCTATACACACCATTACCCAAGAGGGCTCACTTTTAGGTCCAGAGTGAGATTTCAGGAGTGTGGTGTTACCCATCCATTCCTTTAGCTCCCTCTGGAGATTCAGGCATGCTTATATCCATCCCTGCTCTTGCCTTGTGAATTGTACATGAGCTGTGAGCAGTTCAAGTAATGACTCTCATCTAGATTTTACACATTAAAAGGACTCCTTAGATTTCAAAACCCATGAGCAAAAGAATTTTTTTTTCCTGTCTGTACAGTGACTAGTATGCTGGAAATAAAAGGGTCAGGGATACATCCATGCTAGAGGTAAATGATAATAACATATTCTTCCCCTCATATTACAAGGGAAAAAAGAGCAGTGCAGATAGATATGGTGGACAGTTTAACTCTGACAAACTCAGGTTGCTGTGTTTGGAATGCACACACAAAACAAACCTTGATTACTGTGTGTTGGATTTACATGTGTAAAGGTCTATCAGTTTCAGCCACTGCACTACATTTGCTTCACTCTTCATATACTCACTTCAACTGTGAGTAGATCAGCTTAGGTGTACTATGATGCTGCAGGAGCCAGGCTGCACCTGGCTAGATGGAAAGCAGTAAATGAGAGAAGCCACCCAAGAAAGGGAGACTACATTTTCATTCTTTTTTCAGTCCAGATTTGTACAGCAAACACATTGAAAAATTTTGAAAACACATAGGCAGTTTTGGTGCTCTTATAACTAAAATTGAGATAGCAATTATCTATAGAGAAGGCAGGACTGGAAGTATCTTCATGGGGGTGGACACTATTTGGAACAAAAGCAGAAAATTAATTCTACATGGCAGGTCTTTTCAAGTCAGTTGGTGCTAAGCTAACAGATGGTGGTACCAGGATCTCACACAAGTTCTCTGCCATTGCTTACCTCAATGTCACCAGATCCATTCACTTCCCATCACAAGAAACCATGGTATACACTATATAATATTCAAAACTTGAAGTTCCACATTAATGTACTGTGTTACTTCCCTCTAATCATATTGAAGGGTTTTCTTCAAATTTTTTTAATTTCCCGATTAAAATAGCCATTTTTTACCTCCACTGAAGGTGGGCCTTGCTCCCTGTACATGTCTGCGGCATTGGCAGATAACACTGGAATCCCTCCCAGTCTTCTATCTAGTATGCTTTGATTTTTTATTTCTCTTCTCATAAGGTACATAATGTATTCACCTGATTATCTTAATGACCCTTTTCTGAATTCATTCAGATTTGGATTTATATTTGTTATGTAACATTCGCTGCCACTGCCCACAGAATTCCAGAAGAGGAATCAGTATTACAGCACTGGTACTTCACTATGCATCCTTGAAATTCTTAAGATATCATTCATCTTTTTTGCAGCCACAGCCTGTTACGGGGTCACTACAGTCTTACAACCAATTAATATTCCCAAATATTCCTCCCTGTTGTCAACTGATGAGAATCTTCCATATTTTTGCATATGTTTCCTACGTCTAGAACATGAAGAAACAGCCTTTCACCTTTTTTTTCATAGAGAAAAGGTGATTTTTAAAATGGAAAGATAAATAACTAATAAGTAACTAGTATAAATAATTTTCCCTTCAGAGTATTATTTCCTTATTTAGCAAGAAACTAAATCAGGATCTAGTTCTGTGTATTCTATGGCATTTTTATGAAGTTGTTGAGATGTTACTGAAACTAAAATTGAAATCACAGTTTTATTGATATAAAACATACCCAGGGATTAAAAACATACATTATACCAAATTTCTTATATGGATTTGTTTCTCTATTTTTCTCTGTACTTACAATAATTCATGTGAATTTGAATCTCTTAATGACTTAGTGTAATTACTTCTTTATAAAATGTCTTCACTGGGAGTTTCTTTTCAGCTGTTTATACAGTGGCCCTATCCTGTCATTTTGTGATGTATTTATTCAGTCTCCTTCTTCGAACAATTAGGACGTTTAATCAAAATGTTCCTTATCTCTTTTTTAATTTGTTAAAGTTTCTCATCAATCTCCACAGCTTGTAAGGCAGGAAATAGTGTCCATCATTAAAGCAAAACACGGAACATTCTTTTGAAAGAAGAAATGATTACACAGACTTAGTTAAAAAGAGTGCCACTAGCTGACAATTTAAAGATCAAGAGACTAAAACATCTGGTTTTAATCTCTACACATCCATCACCTGCATTTGCTACACAATTAAGAACCTCATAAATATCCACTGTGTGAAGAAGAGCTTTTCAGTTTCATAATTCAGAAACAATACTCTATAAATGATAACTTCTTAGTTTACTTCTATAGGCTATACTTATTCATAAACACACAAACTCACAAAAAACACATGTAAAAATGTGTAAAAAGAAAAGCAATCTTTAATTGGGTAACGAGTAACACAATGATTTACTAATTGGGTGTATTAGAAGTGTGTCCACACTGCTATACTGTAGTTAAAGACCTTGCCAGTGATTCTAGCAGAAGCTCTCTAATTTAAGAGCTTACTAATTTGTGATTGTATAGCTACAGAAAATACAGTAGCTCTGATTTGAAAATTACCATTTGGTATAATTAGGCAGTAATGAAGGCTAATTGCTTCAGGTATTTTGTACATTTTGTTAAAAAAGCGAGCTGATTATCACACTAGACTAAGCTTGAAAAAGAGGATATTTACACACACACAGAAAAGCATAACTGGCTAATATTCAAAAAGTTTTACTGTTCTGCAGGACAATTGATTTTGAATTGGAGTTCTGCTGTTATTCCATTTATATTTCTCTGTTTGATTTTCTAGTAAAAGGGAAGGTAGTGGAACTGAATATATTTTTACCAATACAGATATATGGTTTTAGGACTTTATCTTTCACATGTTTTTTTCTTGGGCCACCAGTATCTTGCCTCCACATTTTTTGGGGTGCTATTGATGCTAGATATTCCCAGAAGGAGAAGCTTAGAAGAACCAGCTTGTTAGTGATCACAGCCTGATTCTGTGAAGAAGCCACTCTTCAATTCTTAAGTCTTATGCATGCCCACAGTTTTTCTACCTACCTATAATCCTCACAAAGGAGCTGTAGCACCAAACAGGACACGTATTTCAATTTGTCAGTTTGTTTTCCCAGCAGGAGAACTAGATGACTTTAAAGGTATAAACCCAACATTTCTTGGGCTTATACTGAAAAAAATGGGTAAAGAAAAATGTCAGATAAATACAAATGTTTTTCATAACAGACAACATTTGGTACCTAATGCTTTCCTTATATCTTTAGAGGTATGTTGGATAATATAAACAAAGCCATAAGAGACAGTAAATACAAGAGTATTATTCAGAAGAAAACGTTAAAAAGTAGTTTCAGAGCATGAATAGGTTTTTCAGGACAGCTTAGTTTGCTGGACCCCAATGTTTACTGGGAAACCTTCATGGCATGTGAAAAGGACTGAAGGACACATATGCTTGTATGTCATTCTTTCAGTATGCAACCATTTGCTAACAGACATCTTAAAAGCCAATCTAGATAGCTCAGATATGATCAATGAGGTAACTTCTGGAAAATATGTACATCATTTGCTGTTGGCATTTAACACTTGAGAATAAATAAAGTATTCTGGCCAGTATACCATCAGCAAATTATGTCCTAGTGTCAGATTTCAAGGAAAACTGTGATGTCCAGGAGAAATGATATGGCTTCCCATGTTACCCCTTCCCACAGTGGGTAAGTTTTGCCCTTGGTCATGTTTTGTAGACAAGGAGAGTATCCTGCTGGGATGTTACAGCTTCACCTTGTCTCTAGTGTAGGAATAAGTACTCAGGTTGCATCATTTAACGTATTTAAACAGAAAGTTATCACTGTCAGTTAGTGCCTGTGTCTGTTCCTGGAAATCTATATAATCTGCCAGAAATTCTTAAAACAAAACCCCCAGATTTTGGTCACTTCTTAAAAGGTAAAAAAAAAAACCAACCCAAAACCCCTTTGGGTATTTAATCTACTTTTTCTATGACTAGTAATGTCTGTGGGTGTATAAGAACTGTAAATCAGTTTGTAAATAAGATGCAACATGGTTCAGTGTTTTCCTGCTTTTTCTGATACAGCAGTGATATAATTTAACGTGGCACCATTAATCCACATTAAGCTGCTTGGTACCCTTCCCATTCTTAACCACACAAGAACAGACCAAAAGTCCATCAGTCTGGCACCTTGCCACTATGAGCAACCCCTAACAATGGCTTCAAAGGATGGTGTGAAATCCTGAGAGTGAACCTTGCTAGATAGACTGTTTCATGAAGGAGAGGAGAAGGCAAGAATTCTGTTTCATTGTATGTGACAACTATTTATCCCCTAAATCTCCTGGTTAAAGCTATTCTGATATTAAAGGTATTCTGATTTTTATCTACTTCTTTTTATCTGTACTTCTAAGATAGCCATCACTATAACGTTTAAAAATTGTCATTATAGGAAAGAACTTTCACACTCTAGTAAATGTAGCATCCATTCAGAAGACAAGATTACTACTGTATCTTGTTTTACTTATTTCATAGAGCAATTCAAGGATTTCAGATAGTCCTTGAAAACTATTTAATCTACATTACTGACAAACAACATGCAATATTTTGCTGTAAAAATCACTGACACCATCACAAAGCCAGCAATCACTCAAAGACAGCCAGCATTTATTGTTTTTCACCTTTATATTTTCCAAAGGGACAGCTGAGAGTTAAAAAAAAATTTTAAAAAAATTAAATTGCTTTTGAGCTAAGCACTTGTATGCCAAGTCTCAGCATGGAAGGAATTTTAGCTGCTGAGCAACCTCATACAATAGTGCTTTAGAATAGAAATGCCAAAGAACAGACCCTTAACTACAGTATTGTGGCTCTGGTATGGGTGCCACTGTGATGAAAGTACTCTGATATAAAAGTGTCTGCCATGAAAATAAAGACGGAGAGACGGCTTTGTAGGTGGAACTTGGGTTCTTTTATGTAAAGACTGACCCAGGCAGTCAGAAGGGGAGAGTAAGAGGGCAAGGACCATATTATGTGGGCACGTAGCCGCCTGAGCGGGGAGTCAGGGAAATAAGCGTTGTGCAAAAAAGGGAATTATTCCAGGATCATTTCCCACACCTGTGGTAACATTAATGATTTTTCACAGCTTTTCTGTTTTTTTCGAAGACCAGTATAAGGTTATCTACATTGTTTTAAAACCTCTTAGCCTTCATGCAAAATGTTCAGTGTGGTACTTTTAGAAATACTATAGGCCTTAGCCTAGTAAAAGACGACTGAAAGGCATGATGTTTTAATAAAGACAAGTCCTTTGTCCTTGAGCAGTGTGGATGATGTCACATCAGCCTCATGAATGTATGTAGAATTACCTACTTAAAAAAACTTATGTGGAAATACTTGTGGCTTTCATGGAAATAGGAGGTTTTAAGAAGATTACAGACCTAATGAAGAGAAACCTCAGATGTTAGATAAAACAGTGACTCTAAAGAGGAAGAGTTTAAGATTAGCTGAGCCACTTATCACTTATTTTCCAATATTTTTTCAGATGAGATCTGTTTAGTTTGAAAACACAGTTTTAAAGGGAAAGCGATAGCAACCACAAAGTTCTGCTCTGTTCTCTTCAGCAGAGTAATCATGGAAGTATTTGAATTATTAATGAATATTCCAACCTTGCATATTCTTGATTACTTACAAAGCATATTGTTTTTATCTCACGTAAGATAAACTAACTATATTACCAAAGCAGTAATGTTATTCATTGCAAAACTTCTGTTAGGTTACTGGAAAAAAGAAATTAGGTTAGTCAAATATTCTGTTAGGGTTTTTCGGGGAGGGGGGGGGGCAAAGAATTAAAATTGTTATTAAGAGTTGAAGAACTTTTAAAAAATAAATTTATACCAACTGCTGAATATTTGTTGTTGTTGTTGCCAGGTTTGTCGCTCTGTGCAAGCCAACTTCCTACAAATTCAGAAAATGATTTGTGTAAATGTGTGCTGTATTGCCAAAAACCAGTGAACCTATAAAACATCATCTGTGATTCTTTATGAATACATTAATGTGCTTCACTTTCATAGGGCTTGGTACACTATCACTTTGAAATAGAAAGCTCGTGCCTGAATTAGTGCAAATATATGAGCATTCATGCAATTGCACTACCTGTTGATAGTCCCTATCTAGGGATACCAGGAAGTATGTGGAGAGTTTGCTAGTCTTGTGAAAGAACTAGAAGTGAATACTGCAGGCAAGAAATTAATCAATACACATAGGCTAAAAGCTAGACAGCCTTTTGTGTTTGGGAACTTCTTTCTTGCCCCTGTTCTTGTCTTGCAAAGGTTATATTATGTGATTTTAGTTCATTTCCTTACACCATTTTAGGATTAGGAGATATTTAAGTTCATCTAGAGTGTCAATGTCTGAACCAACAGGGTGTCTTCTGTCAGGGAATGTCTAATATTAACCACTTTAATTTTTACTGGGTGGAGTTTAAATTTTGCCACTTGAGGGCATCCTGTCATTATGTTCCATTATAGAGCACCATGTCTAAATTTCCATAAAAATAATGGATTTCTGCCGAAACAGTGGTATTTGCCAAAAGTGCTGATGAAGCAGTGGAAATTATAATTTGCCGTACTAAATGGGCATTTCCAAGACCATAGGTCAAACAGGGTTGTATTTGAGGAAATGCTAAATCAACAGAGAAGGAGACGTACCACAGATGAAGGTAGATAGAATTTGCCTGGCAGATACCAACATAGGCTTCACAGATGTGTAGAAGCTTTAACTAAACTTGCTCATGTCAGAGACAGTTTGACCTGTGCTTGTATGCACAGGCAGCAGCTGGATTTACCTCTGTTCTTGCTAATTCATGTATATTTCAGCTTTCAGTAGTGAGAATGATGGCAGGGGGTTCAAACTTAATAAGACACTAGACTAAGCCAATGTAATAAAAGGAACCACTTCAGTTAGCTGGGATCTTCAGGACTCCTGTAAGTGTAGATGTATGACAATTACATATAAAATGTCAGCTCTTAGGTGCTTGGAGATGTGATCATGTTTTGACCAAATTCTACAAAGTCTCTCGCATCCAGCTCATATATCTATAGTTCTACTATCCAGTGATATTCTAATTGTATCATTGTACAGATTTACGCTAAAAAAATAACTAAATTTTTTGCTGTTTTCTTTCTTCAATTTTTGGTCACTTACCTATGTAAAAGAATCAGTTTTAACATACAAGGTTACCTACAAAACTTGCAGTTCTTTACACCTTTATTATATTTGGCTTCAGTGGTATCGTAACACATTTTCTTTGTGCTGGGCTAGAAGTTTTGAAACTCAGGTACACAGAAGTTGCAGTCACCTGGGGTTTTGACTATAATCTGATAACAGATCCTAGTCATGAATTTACTAGACTTGGTGGTAAAGCAATGGAACATGCCACATTTCTTTTTCCTCTCTGTAACAGCTTCCTCCATATTAAATAAGGAGCACTGATTATGAGCTGTGTCGATGTAAGATTTCCTCTTTCCATACTTGGCCCTCAGTCAGACTTTTTTCTCTCCCACCTTATAACTTTTCCCCACCTAGGTCAGAAACCACATGCTGTCCCTTTATTAACCTGCTATTTAATCAGCCCTTCTCACTAGGCCCATAAACACAACCCTCACAATAAAACTTTATGTGCAAGAAATGTGCTTCTATTTAACAGTCAGTTTAACCTCTCCTGCCTTTCGTTTTTCTTTCCCCCTTCAAACGATACTCACATGGGGGAAGAGACTCATTCACACTCTTTTCCACATGTTCCTTTCATTTCCAATCACACTGTTCAACTGACTGAAGTCCACCCAAGGAGGATCTCTGACTGCTGTTTCATTCAGAATCCTCCAAACCACCCAACTACTTCCTAGTCTCCCTGCTAAAACCCCATCCCGCAGCTGTAGATTGGCTGTTCCTTTTTGCTGTGGTCTGTTCCACATTGCTTGCGTTCCTGCAGAAAAGGGATTTGGGAGAGCTGCTGCCAGGAGCCTTCAGCTCTCTATGCAAGTGGAAGTGTTGACAGTATTGCCAGTGCAGGGGTGAGGATAAGCCATTGTCAGGTTCCCATCTTCCACTGTGAAATGCCTCTGTCCTCCAGGCTTTGCAGGGGTGCAGAAGTGGACTTCCAGCTCCACCACCCTACTGCACCATGCTGTCAGCAAACCTCTTCTTCTTGGTGTGAACCTGTCGCATGTCCTCTCTGTGGACCACAGAATGCAAATGAAGTTATGAAGTCCCAGGTTGGCACCTATCATTTAGATTAGGCCTTGCAATCCATTTCTTTAGCCTCTTGGTCCGTGAGGTCATCTACAAAGTCTAGCTCTTTCTTAAGGCAAACACATGCCCAAAGAGCTGTGGTATTTTCTTGTGAATTCTTGCACCTAAGACTTTTGAAATGGGTACCCTTAAAGTTTGATTATAGCTCTGCTCATATGAAAGCAAGCTAATATCTAGTTCATTCATCAGGGACAGCCTCGCGATGGTGCAGCCACTGTAACATCTGGGGAAGAAAGCTCTGGAAGCTTCCCGGGGAGCTCTCGCAGAATGTTCATCCTCTCCTCATTGCTCTTCCCCAGGCATCCATCGCTGCTCACCATTGTAGAGATGGATATTTATTATGGCCTTATACAGTTGGGTTTTTTTCCCAGTGAAAGAAGTGATTGGGGAAAAAAAAATATTATGCAGACATAACTTTCCTGATAAGCCAAGAGAAAAATAAAAATCACTTTATCTGTTTCAGAGCTTCTTAGCAACAGTTATCTAGAAAAATGCCAGGGGAGGAAAAGTGATTTCCCTTTTTCTGATGCATTTTATTGTGCACACAGGCAGAACTTTAACAATGATTTCCTCTTGTTTCATAGATGTCAGCTGTAAATTGCCAAAATTCAGTGTTCTCTGTCTCTTGTAGCGGTAGGGTTAACAACATCTCACATGAACCCTAAAGCCATGCACAAAAATGTATATTTTATCATGAGCATTCTGCTAATTACAGAAGGGGAAAAAAGCATAGTATTCAATGACATTGTAGTAATCTAGGCTAACACATGCTTTCTGTTGCTTCCTTAACTGCCCTGCCTCCTGATGTAACTGCACTGCCCGCCTAACTTAAGTACATCTGAATAGTAAGAGACCCTGAAAAGCTTTATTTCTATAAATAAATGTATAAGTATATAACATAAAGTATTAAAATATAAATTAAGATAAGATTTGCATTATCTACTGTCATTACAGGCTCACTCAGCTGAAAGTAGCCATCCACCTGGGATTCTGCTCTGCCAGTGTCCTGCTGTGTTACCTCAGGAAGGTTTGCACCAGGGATGTGCCTCAGACTCCTGTCTATAAAGAATAGGAACTTCTGTCTAAAGTGCTTGGAAATCTATCAGTGCTGAACAATAAATTCAAAATTCCTATTATTTGTATGCAGGATCAAGCACAATCTTGGCTGAAATATGCAATGTTAGTAAAATGGCAAATATCCTTTTATCCCATCTGTTAGTTCAAGCAGAGTCTGAAGATTCTAAGTGGCAACAATATGCAGCATACCTATTCAAATTATAAATGCAGATAGTTTTGGTTTGGTACTTATTTTGCCAGATATTTCTGGGAGAAAGGCTGTCGAGTATACAATAAAGAGTGAGGCAGCAAGCTTATTACATGAGTTTAGAAGCACCATTATTTAACATTCAACAATTTATTCTGTGTGTGGTTTTCCTGTACCCAACCATCAGGAGGTTAGCGGCCTCTTTAAAACAGTGTATTCCTTCTAGAAACATATTCAGTCACTTTAAATATGGCTGGTAGCAAACAGCAGCTGAGTGTATTTCAGTACTGTATTCAGCAATTTTTCAAGCTATGAGCTTTTCTATACTAGATTTACTTTCACTGCTCAATACAAGTTTTGCTAAGTCTTAGGTTTTTTCCATCGTTTGGATTATTAGAACCTGCAAGAACACCAGCAGAAGGTCACCTGAGGAATGTACTTTGTCAAGCAGTTATTGTTTTGGCTGTTTCTTTTTCCTGTTATCATGACTACTTCAACCTGTCATGACTGCAACTTCTTTCACAGATCTGAAAGCAGATTTCTGCTATAGGATGCCTTGGACAAGTGCCTTCAGCTATGTAATGACATGCCTAGATTTTTCATTTTGTAAATGTCAGGCTCTGAGGTGCCTGTTAGTTTTCTATTCAAAATATAAAAAAATGACACAAACCATTGAAAGTTAAAAACAGGAAGAAGTGCTGTTGGATAAAATCATTTTACCTTTATATGGTTGCCACATGGCAGTGACTGAAGGATATGCTGCTAATGATAAGGAAGAGAGATCTAGATCCAGCATTATATGCTGCTTTACAGCATAAGAGTCTGGTCCATCCTAAATTTTGAAAAAATATATCCAAATACTTGCAAAAGATCAGGATCTCAGAGCAGAACATTTGTCAAGAAAAAAAAATAAAGTTAAGCATGGCTTTTATAACAGCAAAAAAAAATCTTGAAATAATGAGTTAATGGTAAACAATTCTTTTTTTATTTTAGAAAAGAGTTTGTCTGGCCCATTTAAAACTTATTTAATATATTGCATAAAAGATCTCTTCTCAGGCATCTTAAAATATTTCATAATTGGAAAGAAAAAATTGATGCATGGGAATAAATTCTATCCCATCCAAGTAACAAGCTGCTCATTCTCCATGAAATGAAATTAATGCCACAGCCTTTTTAAGTGACATGGGGGAGCTATTTATTATGAAAAGAGATGTAGAAATAATTCTGGAATCCAGATAACACCTTTGGCAATAAATGCCTTGCTGCAAGTGAGCCCTCAGCATTCATTTCCTACTGAAAATTGTATCTCTTGTTTAGATATAGTCTATTTCTAACAAATGTGTTTATTCTCTTAAAAAGAAGTTATATACTGCTCTGATATTGGCATTAAGTGTCTCCTGGAATTTGAGGTCACAAGCATTAAGTCAATACCTGTATATCTTCAGGAACAAGGAACACCTGTTTCCAGCTATGTCATCTTGACATCTTTAAGAACTTAATAAATAATTTTAAATTTTTTTTAAATACTGTGAAGAAAAAAGTTATAACGATGGTTATACAATGCTTGTACATGTGCACTTAATTTCAAGTGCATAAGTAGGTCCACCAACTGTAGTGTGAGAAGTCACTGATGGAAGTAAATATGACTGTATTCACAAATTTGGACTGCTAGTGATGAAAAGTTATTGAGAACACAGTAGGATTAGACCCCACATGTCAATTTATGCTGCCATGTGATTCTTCTCCAAACTTTTCTGTTGAGTGACACTGCCCTCCCCCATCCCCACCCCAATGCCTGAAATTTGTATCCGGGAAGACTTCGTTCTGTGATGTAGTGGCTCTTACCTTGGCAATGGGATTCAAGTGTGAAAAGGTTAGTACATACTTGAGATCTCTTCCTGCAAAAATATAGATTCACCAGTGCACTCCAGAGAGGCCCTTAGAGTGGTATAAACTGGCTCAGGAACACAATGTGCACCTCAGTGCAGCTGCCAAATAAGATATAGTAATGGTCATTACATATCTTTTCACTCACTGCTGACATATGAGCTCCTATTATATTACCACAATGGCCAAGAACTAAATAAATATAAAATGTCTAATCAAAAGCAAAGTGTTTGGTTCCCGCCATTGGTCACAGCATACAGCACTATGGGTATGTTGTAAATCTCATGCAAACATGGAAACATTATTCTAGGCTATGTTTGTATACAAATGTTTGCTCTGTCTACAGATTTTCTTACTCTTCTGTTTATCTAGAAACCTAAACAAGAGGCAGATTTAAAAATGGATTTTTATTAGTCCAAGACTATTTAGTTACACTAGAGACTGGAAATAGCACCCTATCTGTGAAAAAGCAATTCTAACACATCTAATGCAAATACTTTTTTTTAACTCTTAGTTTTATTAGCCATATAAAAAGAAGAAATGCAGCAAGAGATTACGTCTTTTTGTGTGCTGATACCCAGATCCGTAAGGATAGACAATAAACTCTTAAGAAGGCGTGCACTGTATGTTAAATTTTAAACATTCCTTTGTAGAGTGGTTTTATATGCTGACATGTTGCAACTCTACTCATCATATGACTTCTTAGGACATCAAAATATATGACTCTAAAGTACTTCTTAAAGCAATGACTGTAAAGAAAAGGCCAATTTACAGCCATCTTCTTTTCCTATATGTGCATTATCTGCTGCTTTCTGTATTGCTCATGTTAATTATGAGCTTATAGAATGCAGTTTAAAGTCAGTAGGAATCATTCTATGGACATCAGAAATTGATGAGGAAAATTCCTAAACTCATTTGTTTCTTCTGGAAACACACAAAACTTTGAAAAAAGGAAAGGTCTGCACTCTGTTGAAAATTTGTCCTGGGCAGGAGTGCGTGACTGGTGAACCCCATCATATCAACCTCCTCTGTCCTTCTACCCAGGGCTTGTGGTCTCTGCAGATGTGATTAGAGAAAGGCATTCAAGTGATACATGGCTTGTTCTCAGAAGAGACCACTTAACTGCAAGTCCATTGATCTGTTGGGCTTCTTTAACATAATATATTCACTGTTATTAAGTCATTTAATGCAATACCATTTTTCATATCGTCTCTCTGCCAGGCATCTATTCCCTATGTTTGGAACTTTGTAACAATCAACTAAATCCCACCTCTTGATCCCCTGCACCTGTCACAGAGCTAGAAACATGAAGAGGACATGCTCCAGGAACCCATGCAAACAGGCTTGCACTCTGGGATGCAAGCTTTCATCCAGGTTCAACATAACCTTTTTAAACAACTTCACCATCCTCTCCAATTTTCCCCATTCGCTGTTGTTGTGGTAGCATCATTGTGATGAGGGTACAATCCCAGAAAATCCTCTGTGCAATGCCAGTACCACATAAAAGGGAAAAACAATAGATGACTAACCAATTTCAAACTGCATTTTATGTCATCAAAATTTCTCTGCTCCTTCCCCTTTCCAAATTGAACAAACCTTAAAAATAAATTAATGGCATGTTAGAAGCTCTTATATTCAAAATATTTTAAGTCACGTTTGCTCTTTTCTGAAGGAAAATATTGTATTTATTTATTTATTAAATGAAGCAAAAATTTCAACAGAATCCATACATGAAAAAGAAAGTTGCTACAAGTTCAGACAGCATAGAAAACCTACCTAATGTGGCCACTGACCATGTGAAATACAGTTGTCTTCTGCATCTGGACACAGGTTGCCAACACCAAACCCTGCTTTAAATCCTTAGGATTCTGCTTTGAATGTTTTCTGTCTTGGAGAATAATTACAAATTAAACGTAGTGATAGTCTTCCTATGTTTTAATACCTTCTAGAGAAAACACCTCATTTGCTATTAAATGGAAATTTGTATTGTATTTATTGTGTATCATAACTGATTGTCTGTTGAACAAAAAAACCCAAACTCTGCTAACCATTGATTCTATGCTTTCTTTTAGTAGAAAATCCACTTAAATCTATGTATGTTAATATCAGTCAATATGTAGATCCTGGTTTTGCCAAGGTATGTTCCTAGTACCTATTGTGTTTCTAACATTTCTTCCATTTTGCAGTATTATCTAATTTTTCTTCTAAATTTTCTTTTAAACATCAGGCAATACTAACTAATAGTGCAACAAAGGCCAAGTTCGTGACCAATTTAAACCCCTCTCAACAAGACTGATTTTAAGAAAAATAGATTTATAACCTCAACAGTGGTGCATACAGTTTATAACAGTGCAAAATTGTTGCCTCCAAAAGTTGTTTCCAACTACTGGCTTCACTTATCCAAGTAATTATTACCAAGAAAATCTTGTAAAAATGTGCCAGTGCTATCTGTTCTGAAGAATATAAAAATTAACCTCCCTTCAGTGAACATAATTTGTACCAACTTTTTCATTGTATGGCCTATCTAGCACTGGAAAGCATCTCATGGAATTCCCTTACAAACACTAAAGAAAAAATGCTGATGTTATTTAAAATCTCTCTAAGAAATCACTGTCAATTATCTTAAAAATATTTTCTTTAAACTATTCTGTGATAAATCATAGAATGTAAGCTGTTTAACTTTGGGTTAGCTGAAATGTCCAACTCTCAATTATCAATAATTGCATAAATTATTACTTAGCTATTTCCAATCTCTCTCTGGCTTGGGTTGGTGGGGATTTTTTGCTACACCACAGGTACACATCCAGCAATCTATTTCTTTACTAGTTGTCTCTATGTACATTTGTAGTCTCACAGTTTTCAATGCACAATGGATTAACAGAATTCAAGAATGAGCCCTCAAATTCCTTAATGTATAGGGTAATTAAGTACATGTGATAAACAGGGGTTAAGTAGCAGGAACTTGATACATTTGTACTTTCCCTTTACTCAACTGTAATTCCCACAGGTTTCAAAGATCTTCAGTTTCAAGGTGCTTGATCCTTTCAGCTGTAAAATGCAGAAAAAGCAAGTATTGGTTATTACTAAGAAAAAAAGTGTTATTTGACAGATGTGAATAATGTTAACATTTTTTTCCTGATGCCTATTGGAATATAAGAAGTAGATGATTTGGAAGATTGCATAAATGAATTTCATGACAGTAGTCTGCAGTCCACAGTTAAGGCCTTGTAGGGCTCAGTGTAATGAGGTATTAAATACAGAGAATTATTAGGGATTCAGTCAGATGCTTTTTAGACTTTTTCTACAGGAGAGCAATGGGGAAATTCAACAGAACTGGAAGACAACAAACATAACACTAACTGGAAGACAGCAAACATAAAACTGATGAAAAAAGAGCTTTATATAATATATAATTCACCTGTGTAACTAGTACCACAAGATGTTATTGAGGACAACAATGTAACAGATTACAGGAAAAGACAAGGTATGTGGATGAATAAAGAGAGCATCCTCAATTGTATGTGAAAAGATTAAGAAATTATATAAACATTTGCAGATACACTGTGAAACCACTTTGTGAAATTACTGTTTCACTCGTTTCATATAAAATCTGAAAGTTCTGGGTGACGGTTTGCTGTACAAGCTCTCTTTCACGCTGCCACGTGGCTCTATATCCTCACTATGTTGAATGCTAGAAAGTCATAGGTTTTTCAGAAAAAGAATGGGTTTGGTGTGACAGTTTTATTGTGAAAACTGCCCTTATTCTTATGAAAAATTGAAACACAAACAAGTAATATCTTCAGTATCTACTTACTGATCAGGAAATTGATAGATATGCCTAAGTATCCTTGTACTGTGCTCATAAAATGTAGCTGCAGTGAGAGTACCAATGAAAAACAAACATGCAAATTAGTTTATTAAATAATGCTTTCTGATAGCATTTAATTTAGATTTGGTTTGAGAGGAGACTGATCATTCACTTGGAATGAAAATTTGGGAATGAAAAGTAAATCGGCTGTTGTCTACTTTTACATCAATAAAGCAGGACGTGTTTCACATCACCAGTTTAACTGTTTGTAAGATAAAAGTAATTGCAGAGTAAAAAAGAAATGTCAGTGGAGATTGTTTTCTACTTTTTGCCTTGGAGATTTCAGTAATATTCCTTTCTCTATAGCCTGTGCTCCGCATGTCCCTGCTCTTTCTACAGTTCTGAGGTGAGAAAGACCTTTGCAGGGCATAGTGATCCTTTGAACCTCAGACACATGTGAATTTGATATACGATGCACCTCAGCTCCCCTCTGCTATTGAACTCAGCAACACATCTTTTACCATTCCCACACATTTAGGCTACTGTGTTTCAAACCACTGTCTTCAGTCTCACATACTTTATCCCCATGTGTTTAAGCTCCTCAGGGCAACTGCTATATCCATCTTTTTGTTTGCAAGATACCTGGTCCTGTCTAGAGCCCTAGTGTCATTATAATGTGCATAAAAAATGGACAGAACTTCCTTCCCTACATTTTCATTTCTCCTTGACACTTTGTCTCTTTCCCCATTCCCATCGCTTCTGTTTTCCTTCCAGACTTTCTGTTCCTAAACTGCCCTGTGCTACAGGACTATGAGCCCTGTTCTGCTGCCTGCTTAGCCCTACATTCAGCATCCTGTGATAGCTCCCACAGGATCGAGAAGTCTCTTCTCTGACCACAACTCAAATCCACAATATCTTTCTAGCTCCCTCCTGCTCATTGCTTTTAGTAAAAACAAACTATTCTTTTTTTTTGCTGTACTAACCACAGTTGTGGAAATTATTAGTATAACATTAGTCTGATAAAAAGAACACAGGCAAGAGATTTTTAAAGGGCCTGAAGTGAATTTTAGGGTTGGATTCACAAATTCAGACTCACTTTGTGGTTTCTTTTTAACACTATTGAGAAAGTTTGGCTGTCATAAACTGTACTGATTTGCCAGTAACAAATTTCCAGTGGGAGCAAGCATTTTATACTTCAGCTTTTAAGATATAATCTAAGGTATAATATTTTAAGGTATAATCTGGTTTTAAGTTATGTATTGCTTATTTATTAAAATGAATAAATAAAGGGTATGCTAAGTGACATGTAATGTTTTCAGAAATGGGACTCTGATTTTAGGGGTGGCACAAACTAATAGAGAGTAAAATCAGAAGTTATATTTTATATTTTAGCTGTCGCAGGTAAGCTACAATATTTTTCTAGACCATCAGCCACAAAAAGCAGTGAAGTGTAAAACTTATTTGAGACAAATTTCATGTCAAATATATAAAATAAAAAACCTTATTAAAGTGTGAGGTTTATTCATTAATTGAAAGGTAAACATTTAAGGCATATTCTTAAATTTTTGCTGAAAACCAGAAATTGTTTGAATATCTGTTATTAACTTTATCTAACCTCACACATCTAATATAGGAACTTTAAGCAAAAGTCTAGGTTTCTAATACAGTCATAGTAGAGAAAGCAAGAGTTTGCCACTGTGCTCTGAAGGAAGCAAAACCATTAGCTGAGTTAAAGACTTAAAAAGTGTGGATAGTCCCTGAGGATCCATTTTGGTGAAGACAAGCATGAGCACACTGGAGAATGTTAGTGGGCAGAAGGACCACCATGAGAAGCAGGCACATGCTCTGTCTGGGAATGTGAGCCAGGGGGATTGGATCACAGCAAGGAGAGGATAAAGGCTTGCAAACAAATCTCACCACACCAAGATCGAGAGAGAGACAGCAGCAGCAGCAGCAATAACTTGGCAAGAACATTTTTTCCATTCCTTGAGACTCAAAAGCCAATGCTAGAAGCATCTTATAAAGTTCAAAGATTCTTATCCTACAGAGCAATTACTTTCACAAATTGGTTTTGCTTGAATTTTTCTTTGCTTGGTTTTGGAGGGTTTTTGTTTTGTTTTGTTTTGGTTTGTTTTTTGGTTTGTCTTGTTTGGGTGGTTTTGGGGTTCTTTTTGTTTGTTTGTTTGTTTGTTTTCTTTTCTTCCTGGGAATGTGGTATAGAGTCGCTTAACAAGACTGGGTAAAGAGCTACACTAGCATAACTGACCTGCTTCCAAAATTGATCTGGCCCTGGGAGGAGCTTATCCATGTCTTCTGGTTCTGTGTCGGAGATAATGAGCCCTCATGGGATCCATCTGGTACAAGTAGAGGCTGTTCTGGTAAGTCTGCACAGTAAGCTTAGTTTAGTTACCAAACAGGTAAGCAGCCCATGGGTGAAGGAGACTGGCCATGTGCAGGAGGAATAAAACTACTTCTGATTACTGAAAATGAGATTATTTCCTAAGAAAGACAATTGTTGAAGGAATAAATTTTTACATGTAGTAGATGTAACCTTTGGAAGGGCTGTGAAATATATCCAGGCAACAAAAAGAAAACTCAGAAAAATAGAAGCCACATGTTATTTTATCTGTATGTGATATATGTCATTTTCAAAGTAGACAAGGTTGGTCATATTAATAGAATGTAAAATCATACAGACGACATAAAAATTTCCTCCATGTTAACAGCAGAACTTCCTCTGTGGAGATCAGAATCTCTGCACATGTGGTAACCAGGTACTATAAGTTCACGGTCTGCTTTGCCGTTGTCAAACTATGTTTCAGACAGGACTGGGAGCTGCAGCTGTGTTTAAGAAAGCAGACCTCTGAGATAATCAATTCTGTTAGGTAAACTTCTCAAATTATTCAGAGTTCTTTGTTGTGAAATATAGAAGAATGAAGGTCATGTCCAAAAAAATCAGATTTTAGGATGGCTGATGCAGTAGATTTATTGAAGGGAAACTGTCCGATAAAAGTTATAGTTCAAACAATGGATCAGAGAAGGGAGTCATGGAGCAATTCCAACATGATCATCTTTTTTCCAGACCAGAAAAAAAAATTAAAAAAATCTGAGAACCCAGATGTACTGGACAGATACAAAACACAAAACATTCTACAAATCAAGCGAAGATCGTGTTTATTTCTCACAGGATGTTAAAGATAACAGAGGGGTCATAAAGTACACTGGGATGAGAGAAAACAACAGGACTTGAAAGCAGAAGTAAAAATAATCTCCATTTATTATACAGTACCTCTAATTAGAGTCATGTGCAAGTCAGGATGTCTTCAGTCCTAATTTACAAAAAGTTGGATGTGCCATTTCAGACACTGATAAGCTGCAAGTATAAATACTTAGCATGGGAATGTGTTTATGCTTACTGTGCACTCCAATTAGATGTTCCAAAATGTTCTTTGTTTATTGCTGCTCTTTATGCAAACTATAACTGAATCACTTTGTGCAAAAGAGAAAAAAGAAGGCTCAAAATATTGCCGCCGAAAATGGTAGTCCTACACTGATTTTCAGTGAATAAGAGAAAGGAAATGTTTTTATGTATCACCTGCTACATGGAATTAAAAGCTGGGCAGGTTACACATATGAAATTATTACTCCATCTGAAGTGTAGGAAGTAAAGCAACCAGCAGAAACCAACATCAGCATGGTTCAGCTGCAAAGTATTGGCTTTCTCAAATATCCAGTAATGTAAGATTAATAGCGTGGTTCAGACCTCGAAAAAAGAAAGAGAACGCAATGGTTTTTCACTTTGTCATAAGCCTCGCCTGATGCATGGTGAGCAAAAAGTCTTGGAATGAGAATGGTGGCACCTTTAAAGCCACCAGGCTTAATAAGTTATAAAGTGCCAAAACTATGAAAATGCTTTGTAGTCTATGTATAAGGAAAATGTCACTCAGAACTTACAGACACAACCAATAGCCTAATATAGGGTCTATCAAATCATTTCATAGCAAAATTGATCAAAAACTCTTTGTGAAGACCATGTCACATTGGAAAAGATTCCTAATTAATACTTTCTATGAATCAAATCCCAGAGTGGGTTTTGGAACTGACTTCAAATTTCCTGTCCAAATACATATATATAACTACCTATTTTCTTTTATAATAAAAAGTAAAAAGGCTCAATGTTTCTATGAAACAGTCAAACCGTCCCCGAACAATTAGGTTGTTTGAATACAATCACGTGCAAAACATTGTATATAAGCATTTTGTCCTGATTTTGGACTCTTTTCTTTAAACCCATTTTTTTAAAGTGGGACAGAAGATCAATTTTCCAAACATCTCTTTTCCCTTTTGACCCTTAAGCTTCAGTAAAGTGAAAAACCTACAGACAGATTTTTCCTCAAACTGAATAATGCAAGACATTTACCCAAGAATTTGATTGTTCTTACTTCCCACTAGGACAAGCATTCTGCTCTCTATCAAATCAGAGGCTCACAATTCGATGTCCTGGCCAATGAAGCACTAAGCTTTCTGGTTAGTATAGGCAATTTCTCTCTTTAAAGTATGAAATTCACGAGAAGCCTAGATGGCCTGCCCCTCAAATGACCAAGGAGAAAGGTGAATGATGTCTCAACAACTGAGTACACAGAAGCAAAGACCTCGGTAAAACTTAAATTTCAACATTGACAGATTTGGCAGATACTTTCTCACATCCCAGGTCCCTTCCCATAGTTCAAGCAAATGTCTGATACAAGAAAAAGGTGATTTCCCTTATGAGAAAGCAAGTAATGGTAAAAATTCTCTCAGCCCAAACAGCAAGCAATTTGTTCCTGATACCCAAAAGGACAGAGGAAGGAGTATTAATGTGTTACAAATCTGAAAGGACTGAATGCTGGAGTAATATACCAACGCATGCATTACAGATGAAGGGCTCCGTCTCCTAAGAGACACCTCAACATGAGACAACTGGCTGGTGAGATTAGACCTGAAGGATGTCTTACTATCCTGCTGGTGAAAAAATGTCAAAGGTTCCTCCAGGCTTTGCTGGGAAGGAGAACTTTGGCAGTTCTCCAGCCTACCATTTGGCCTCTTGTCAGCTCCATGGTAGCAGCCTTCTGTGAGCGAGGGCTTGGGATAATAGTCTGTTTAGACAACATGCTGACTATGGTACAGAACAGAGAGCTGTTAGCAGCACAAGTTGATTTGGTGAAAACAATTCTCAAGAGCCAGAGTCGCTGAAAAATTACCAGGAATCAAATCTGGCTGCTGCCCAGAAAACAAAAGTTCCTGGGATTTGCAGTCCTGATGACTCTGCTTCAGAGGCTTTTAGACCTTTCCAGGGTGTATCAGAGAAACTATTTGGAAAGTAAAATGGCTATGAGGAGACAGTCATCTACCTCAGGGGGACAGTTCATGTCAGAGTAATTGAATTTAGAGACGCAAAAGGCATATTAGGTCATCCCATCCATCTTGTCACAGAGGGGAGGAAGATACTGTGATCTCAGGATCATTTGTTTCCTTTCTCATCTTCTTTCAACATTTCAGAGTAATGGGTCCACTCCTTTGGAAAGCAATTCTATAACCTTGTTATAAGGTTTTTCTATATGAAAGGTATTTTCTTAATCTCTTATACTGCTGATTATGTACACATATATAATTTTCTATGCCCGGTATTGCTTAGCCACAAATTTATGCTAGTAAAGAACACTTTCCTCCCCACATTCATATTTGCTTGCTTTCTCTAATACAAAAAAGTTAAAAATGCAGTAAAAGAATTAAAGTCTTTATAAATTATTTTCTTCACTTTTTCAGCAAAAGAAGTACGACTCTTAAAGAAATACAGAAAAGCTCTTTGCCATTTTCAATTTTTTTTTCCAATTTTAAAGCTAAATTCATTTTGTGATGAAAATAGTGCTCTTTAAGAATTTCCCTTCTCAATAAAAACTTTTGTTCGAAAAATTGGCAGGTGCACTTAAGAATTAAAAAATATTTACTTAAAAACCTGTCAGCATAAATATAACCTGTAGCAGAACAAAGAATATGTCAGTACCTTGCTTTTCCTAATTGTATCTTTTCATTGCAGTTTTAGCATCTTCCATAACCAAAGAAACAGTAACAATAAGAAATTTTAACTTAATATTTAGGTAATGCCACTTTCTATGCAATGGCTGGATTATATCACACATTAAGAGAAAAGTTCTGGAGGAAAAGTTCCTATTTACACATTGCTCTCTGGATATACATTATTAGATCATTCAAGCACTGTAATGTTTTCTGTCCGCAAAATTTGCATTCCCATAAACATATCCTTAGTGCCAGAGTAGAATGCTTCTTAAATGCAACTTGGGACATAGCACATAAACAGGGACAGAGAAGAGAAGCCCATGACTTGTTTTGTCCTTAAAGAAAATCTGTGAATACTCATGACCTTGGCTTGTTCATTTAGATTCAAGGAATTCTTTGAATGTCCTATCTGGCTGCTGCTTTTAAATGACCTACCGTTACTTGAGAGCCTTGTGTAACAGGAACCAGAACAGGACATGCCTCTGGATCCAGGATGTTGCCCTCATCAGGGTCCTTAAAAAGATTTAGAGACACTTAGAGAGCTGAGATAAAGAGAAAATTATCACATCCTCACCTGACTGAAACTGGCAAAGCTCTGTTCTTCAGCAAAATATTTAGAATTTAAAAAGTTGGGAAGAGGTGACAAAAAGGTGAAGCAAAGTACAGAAACACAAGCTGAGATTAACATACACACATTTAAGCGTTTTTCAGTCCTGTCTAATCTAGTTCAAATAAACCAAAAGTAACAGTATATGAACGTTTGTGAAATGTAAAGTGGGTATTAAAAGCTGGACATCAATGGCATTGTATAAATCCTTTTACATCCATGTAAATTCTTAAAACATTATTTTAGAACAGCAGATATTCAGTGACTTTTTTTTAGGTTAAATGCACTACAGATGTGGCTATAGTAATTTCACAGTTTAAGCCTTGGGCACATGGAATTTAAAACAGAACTTTGTCACTATAACGTTACACAGTTCTTTCCCCACTGAAGAAGACATGAGGTAGGTACATTAACTCCAAACAATCATTACTTTAGTACAGTACTTCTTAGCGCTAACATTTCTATTTCCCTACTGAAGCATTATGTACTTATGTGGCCCCTATTATTAGAGCTCTCCCAACCATTTCTTATGTATTTAGCTGCCCAATTACCCTGTGAGATAGAAAAAACCCACTTATTCCTATTTTATGAGATGAGGAAACAGAACTCAGAGGACTGGTGACTTCTCTAAGGTCACACAGCAGCAGCTTGAACTCAGCCTTCTCAAGCAATAGGCTCAGCATTTTCACCTCTGAATTGACCTGATACCCTGCTTGAAACAGTCTGTGCATGGTATCTCACTAGATATGTTATGAGATCAAATATCCTTTGCTAAGATTAGAGCCTTTTCTCACAAAATACTGATTTCAGAAACCCCAATTCTTTCAGAAAAGCAGACAAAAGCTCATTGTCTGGCCATCAGGATCCAGTTTACTTGGAGAAGTACAGTGTTATATAATTGAAAGTCTATCACACCAGGTAACAGAACAGTAATTATCATTTACAGCATTAATCCATACTTCTAACTTTTAGTGTCCTTCATAGATGTACTAGCAATAGGTGGACCAACAGTACCTTCACCCACAGGTCAGTCCTGAAGGGGAAGTGCCTTGTGCCCACACAGGGGATTTCTCTGGACATCCCCAAAACTCCAGACTGTCCTGTGGCAGTGCAAAAAGCAGTCCTTCAGTTATTGGCCATTTTGTCCTCTTTTCTAGTGTATAACAACAAAATACTCTATGTTGTCAGTATATTCTTGATATTGTTCTTGATAATTAATAACATACACTGTCCTTGATTTTTACAGTACTGCTTTCTTAAACCTCCATTGTGTTGTAAACACCCCCACCCACCCATCCCCACACTACTGCTCCAAAAATTTTCTGTTGAGATCCCCAGCAGCTAAAAAGCCTTAGAGCTGCCACTGCTTAAGATGCAAATATTTCAAGTTTCTAGCAGGGACAGTATGGAAAAAGCATGGTATCACATAAATTAGTGGAACTACACCTGCTTTACAAGTCTCCATTTCTCTGAGAACAATTAGATACAGTCAGCGTGCAATGTGTACACACACAGGTGCTCATACATACACACATAAGCTCTTGTATTTGGAAAAGCAGCAGAGCAATTTTGTCATAGTCATTACAGCTAATAAGATGTGATGATTTTTTCATAATTTAGGAAATTATCTGCATTACATACATTCCTAATACTTCTCCAGTTTCCATACATCAATTACTTTCAGTTAAGAAAGCTTTATGCTAGAAACCTTAATGTAGCCAGATTAGATAGGGAAACACAAATGGGCTGTACACTGGGTAAGGTCTGCAGTACCAAACTCTGCCCGTGATGTAGAAGTTGGAAACAAGTATTTTTCCAAAATCTCCAGAAATTGTCAAGGAAGGCTGGAAAGGTCATTCCCAGGTTGAGATTAAACTTTCAATTTACCTATCTTAAAACCAGGGAAATGAGTTTCAATGATTAAACAGAAGAATTGGAGTTTAAATCTACATATATATAAAAATACACCCTCATTTTATGAAACTAATTCACATTATCTTTTTGTAGTGTTCTGCTTTTAGAAGGGAGTTAAAAAATGCTTCATCTTTACAGTTTATTTAAGTGACTCAAGGGCAGAACCAGATGCAACCTTCCTAGTAAATGAATGTATAAATTACCAAAACATCGTTACCAAACCTTTCTAGTTATACTGCCATATTTTCTCTTGTTATGCTTAAGAGGTTCAGGAAGCTCTCTTCCTGGCATAAAAGAGAGGTAACAGAATCAAATGGTCTTAGAATGGGACCTGTCCTGCCTGAGATGCAGAGAAGGTGGGAGGCTTTCTACATGAGTATCACCAATGTTCATGGAGGTTGTGTAATGCTCCCTAAGCACAACAGGGCTCAGGAGGTGTGATTATGGATTAAATTCTCATTCCAGGTTACTCTGTACAACCTACCCTCTAAAAGCCAGCTGGCAATCGAAAGCAGAAATCTTCAGGTTTCTGACTGTCTCTTGCAGAAGACTAGCAGGAGATTAAGTCATCCAAATCTAACTTAAATGTTAGATTGTTAAAGTGAAATTCCAGAAAATAGAGGGTAACTGTGAAACTGCCAGGCACCCCATTTTGTACTGGGTCCTGTTTTAACTTCTACCATTGACCTACTGTACATCCTCAATTCAGCTGTGTCACTTGATCATGTCCCTTTTACATTTACCTTTACCTCTCTCAGTTTTCTACTAGTGTTTGACCAGTTTCATAGTGGAAACTGGTGGATGAAAGTTTCTTTGTAACATTTTTTTTTTCCCCCACCTTGAAATACAATGTTTGGTAAAAGACTAAATATAACCATGAAAAGCAGATACAGTATAGCATATATGTTCTGCCATTTCCTTTCTTAATGAGTATTTTCTGAATATCATTACATCATGTGATATGATTCCACACCAGCAAGAGTTGTTTTCAGTTTTGTGCTGTTGTGAATGCAGTACCCTCAAAAGACATTGTGAATGAATACCGATTCGTGGAGAGACCTATTAAATTTAGAAAGTGTTCAGAATGTTAACTATTTCCTTGAAATAATAGGCATATAATCTTTTCTGTACAGTTTCTTCCACCTGACAAAACAAATAAGAAAAAAATGAAAAGAAATTATCCCAACTAGTTCAGCTCACCCAGCTCTGATGTGAAAATCTTCAGGGGTTAGTAAAATTCATTAATAGTAGAATTACCATGAGAGCACATTCATCCTGTCCAAAGCCATTTAATTATACCTTAAAATTTTGAATTATATTTGCTTCAAGCAAATTTCAAATCCACTTGAGTTTTGGGTATAAAGTTCATCCTGTGAAATAGAGTGATTTGCTGAAGTGTTTGTTTTCCTGGGAAGGTGCTTTGCAGAAAGCCTTCCTCCAAAACAACAGTCCTGCAGTGCTAGCCCTTCTTCCTGGCTCTAGAAAAGCCACCAGTAGCTTTTATGCAAAGTGATATCTGAAAGGCCACACACTGAGTTAGTGACAGAGCCAAGCTTGCAAACATGGGACATTTTTGTGTATTTGTTTTCATTCACCCAGAATAATAATAAAAAAAAAGCCTGAAAACTCCTCCTTGGAAGGGATGAGTAACCACGAGACAAAACTATTTCTCTTCTGCAAAATATTGGATGCAATTCAGCAAATGCTTTAGCCTATGTCTGTTATGAAGCAGAGGAGAATGTCAAGAACATACGGAAGGTCTTTTTGAGATTAATCTAAAATAGGAGAGTACAGGTAATATGGAAAAAAATTTGACAAAGCATCTCAAAACACTGAAAAATGTGAATCATTTGAAACCTATCTGCATGCTCTAAGTGTTTGTTCTGGTGTCTCACATTCCAGTGTGCTATAAATCCATTGAGCTGACAGCATTGTAATGCTAGGAGACTGTTTACAAATCCATTGCAATGCCATTATGTTATAAATACTATTTATTCACTCCATACTGGTCTCCAAATTTGATCTTAATTAGAAAGGTGGTTTTGCTTGCAAGTACACTTTTGTTAATGTCAAATGAAGCTATAAAGAGATGATGTGCTTCCAAAATGAATTGAACACATTGAGTCACTGTGAAAAAGCCATCTCATTAATCACTACTGAGAGATAGTTCAATTAATTTAGGGCCAGAGCTACATTTGTAAGAAGAAGGTGTGGCATGTGCAACGAAACGTCTTGAAACATCACAACTGTGATGTTCCAAGACAGGAACAAGAAGAATAGCTCTAGGCAGTCTGAAGTTAGAGGTTGCCCCTACCACACTCATCCGATCACCCAGTGGCTGTGAACTGCTTGGTAGGGAAGGGCACCTTGTCAATGGCATCTATCCCCCAGGCAGTCCCCTGTCATGTTCATTACTGTTGACAGTGCCCATGAGTGCCCTTGTGCTAACATGAGGGCAGGTAGCGGGCTCCCAGGCACCAGTACATTCCACTGCAGGAGTGATCCCTGCTGCCCAGCACTGAAATGCTGACAACTTCTGTGCAGGGTGTTTTGTCAATGTTACTGACATCTTGCCTTTTAGGAGTACATCTGGTGTTTGGGAGAATGTTGAAGAGTCATCACCCAATAACGAGGGAAGCTGCCTGATGTGTAACAAATAATAACCTAACGCTTCCTAGACTTTTTTTTAACATGTAAACTCCATACACAATAAAAAAATTAATTAATACCCTCTAACAAAATCCTCAACCAAATACAAGGATATGATATGGTCATCTTGTTAATCATCAGTCACTACCGCTTTGCCCTTGGAAGCCAGCTCAGCTCCAGCTGCCTTTTTTCTCACAGCTTTGGCTGACTTCTATTCAGTCCTTGAATTTTAACTCCCTAAACCCCCTATGTTTTCTAACAGAAATGCTATGTCTCAGCTATACCCTCCTGTATGTCTCCGTGGTTCTTTCATAAGTTTGCAAATACTCCAAACCAGAAAGCACAGTGGAGTTCTGTTTGTTACTCTCAGGTGACCTCTCAAATGGGCTTTCAGAGACAAATCTTTCACTCCCGCTTGTGTTTTTTCTTCCCTGAAGCCAGAGACAGGGGCTGTGTGATGATGACATTTGCATATCCTGGGAGTGCTATCAGCTAAGGGAGAGAGGCAGAGGAAATAGAAAGAAGAGCTTTGTAATCCTAAATGCATCTCTCACATGCCCCTGTTTAGGTGGATGTTGAACTGTTTCACTTTGGCCACACTAAGCCAAAGGGATTTTTATGTTTACTAAAATAATCTGTGCCCAATTAATGCCCTGTAGGTCCATTCATGTGAGTTTATTTTACACACTATTATCAAGCTGAGATTTGCTGCTTAAAAATGGATCATTTGTGCCAAAAACAAACATAAAAATGAAGCTTTCAAAGGGGTAGAAAAGTAAATCCTTGAGTATGCCTTTGTACTATTTGGAGAATTAAACAACTTCTGGAAGTGTAGACAGTCAAATCAATGTTGACCTGAAGTTTGCAGTGGTGAGAATTATTCATAAAAGCTGTAAGTTCGCATATTATTAAAATAAATACCCTGATTATTATTAAGCAAATGCAAAAATCCTTTAACCAAATATTCAGACATAGGAACAGAAAAGCAGTAACCTTAAATCCTTATGTAGACAATAGAACAAGATTGGGATTTGGTTTATCAATTCCTTGCCTTCAGTTGTCTTTTTCCCTAGCAGGAACAGCTGGTAGTGGGATTCTTACTCCATACACAGTGTAGGAAGAGAATTAGGCACCTAAGAAATACTAGCTGATAGAAAGATACAAGTTCACTGGCACATCATTTGGACTTTATTAGCAGAGGAATTTAGGCACTTGAAATGTAGACACCAGCTTGAGAAATATTTTGAGGATCTTGATGAATCTTAACAGGGTATTTAAACTCTTCATTTCCTTAGTTCAACAACTATACAATATGGTCCAATTTGCTTGTGGCCCATAGGTGCTGAACACCTTCAACTCCAAAAGACCACTTTACTTCTCCACAAAGTATCTGTTTGGAATTGAACTTCAAACAATTTGTTCAAAAACCAAGAATCTGCCTTGTCAGACGTGATAGTTGGATTGAAATGAAGACCCTTCCTCACCACAGTAATCTGTTTCACTTATATTTAATGTCTGCTTTCCTACAACCCCCTCCCTGCCCCCTATTTCTTTACCAGCCCAGCAGACATTTAATTTTGTTTGTTTTTTGCAAATTGCTTTTCTAAATTGTGTATTTGACTATCTTTCATAATCTGCTAAAATTGAGTGCTAATTTTGTTTTCATGTTGTATTGGGTTTCTGTGGCAAGGTTTTGGTAGTGTGGGGGGGTGTACAGGGGCGGCTTCTGTGAGAAGCTGCTGGAAGTTTCCCCCATGTCCGACAAAGCCAATACCAGCCGGCTCCAAGATGGACCCGCCGCCAGCTGAGGCTGAGCCAATCAGTGATACTGGTAACACCTCTGTGATAACATTTTCAATAAGGAAAAAAAGTTGAGGAACAGGGATAAACGGCAGCCGGGGAGTGAGAACATGTAAGAGAAAAAACTCCGCAGACACCAAGGTCAGTGCGGAAGGAGGGGGAGGAGATGCTCCAAGCGCCGGAGCAGAGATTCCCCTGCAGCCCATGGGGAAGACCATGGTGAGGCAGGTTGTCCCACTGCAGCCCAGGGAGGTCCATGGTGGAGCAGATCTCCACCTGCAGCCCATGGAGGACCCCACGCCGGAGCAGGTGGG
>JANZLQ010000056.1:29572482-29638577 GCA_026212715.1 Elanus axillaris | reverse complement strand
GCTGTTATTGGCTCTAACAGACAAAGGGGAAGCTTCCAGCAGCTTCTCACAGAAGCCACCCCTGTAACCCCCCCCCCCACTACCAAAACCTTGCCACAGAAACCCAATACATTGCCATGAACACAGCAGAAAAATAAGGGTTTTGTTTGAATGTTTATAGCCTCAGAATGTTTTCAATAAATAGCTCACCTCAAACATGTTGAGCCATTCTCCACTTTTACTGTGTAACTGGGCATATTTTGCTTGTTAGCTTCTGTCTTCCATTTTCTTATCGGAGAGAATTGTTCTTACACAGGTAGTATCTCATTAGGATTAAAAGGATGTTGTATGTGCATGTTCAGTGGAGAATGGACTTTTTATGTTGAATTCAAAGGGATTCAGCTGACATGTGAAGCGTGTACATGGGCCTGACTTAGCATGTATTTCCAACTATGTTTATAAAGGTTTTTCTAAAGGTATGGTGAGAAAATAACTGTCCCACATGAAGCAAGCTGGAGAGAACATGAACAAGTACACAGAGAGAGCACTTCACTAAGTAATTCTTCATGGAATATAGTAAGCAATATTTTTTTTTTAATGCATGCTTTACATACCGTATTTATTGGCAAGAGCTAAGATGTAGGGAGAAGGACTGTATGCACCACAATGTTTAGTGGTAGTATACTGTTCTGTACCTTTCATCTTTTCAGATTGCCATCTTTCATCTTTCTCCCCCCCATATCTTGCTTCTTCAATATTAAAAATCTGTGCATATTCTGTTCTATCTTCACAGTTAATTGCTGCTGTGGAAGAAATAAATTCACTCAAAACACATGCAGCCAGCAGCACAGGAATCACATGCTTTCCTGAAGAGCTCTACCAAATTAATCAACTATACAAAAATATGCCATTAGTCAAAAGGCTGAAATTAACCCAGTGTAAGTAGAAAGAATAAATAAAATACCTGTCTCTTTTGGAAACAAGTCAAACCTGAGACCAGCTTCAACCTCTTAGTCTAGATATTGTGCAGAGTTCTTCCAAGCAGACTGGGACAATAATATCTCAGGTTGAAATTCAGTTCAGAAAGAGCGTGTTTATGAAGAGGACAGGCTTTCATATTCTACTTTGTTTATATTTCTCTTTTTTTTTTTTCTGTCTGTTTGGCAATATGAACTTTAAGATTTCTAAATGTCCATATGAATCTCATATTACTAGTGATAAGATACACAGAAAATCTACACCCCTGCTTTGAAAAGAAAAATTGGAGATGTTCATTGTACACAATAAAACATGCTGTCAGTATTCACATTCCTTAGCACCTGTTTAAATTATTCTAATTTAATTAATATTATGCTAATATAATTAATTATTATTAGCAGCTGTTATTGCAACACTAGGATGATAGCAATATTCCCATGTAAACAGAAGTCTTTCTACTTTTAATGGAGAAATTGGGGGGAAGTATTCTCTTTTCTTCAGTACTTAATTAGCTCTGTAAAAGTAAGAAACTTCGTTTATTCAACTGGTATCCAAAACCATTAGTCATGGACTAATCCCAAATCACAAGTTTCCACTTGGGAATATAGCTGAATAGTAAATCAAACACACGTGACATAAACAAGTGTTCTTCATTACAAAGGCTTTCAAGTATAATTTGCATCATAAACCCAATCTGGCAAGCTGCACAATTTTGCAGGCTAAGAAAGACAGTGTGCTGATTATTAATTTTCCTAATTTTAAACAATGTTATTTGTAGAATTATGTGAGAAAAGCACAACTATTACCTAATGAGTTCTCTTATACCCTAGGCTGTGGGTGTTGAATTACTCCAAACTGTTTTGTCAGAATTCCAGATTTTAGATCTTATCTTTGTGATAATGATATATCAGTGTGCAACTAGGCATTAACTTCTGTTTGCCCTGTTGTTTTTACTGTGTCCTCTGCATATTGCTCAGTTATACATCTCCTCTAGAACATAGAAAATCTTAGACCTTTATACTGCTTCTAGGAACTTGCTGCAAATATACTTGTGTTATGCTATCTTGGAATTTCTTCCTAATCTATTCTGCAATCAAGATGAAAGACAGTCAATATTCAGCAATTAACCTGGAAAACAAGTCAAAATTCCTTTGTTAAGCACCCTATAAGTTTAAAAAAATCAGAGACTCCATGTTGAAAAGGGGTGGCAAGCTGTCTCAACTTCCCCTTGGCTGTGGAAGGACTGACAGCAGATGTATGTTGTCTGCATGCCATTAATTTTAGATTTCCTTGCTTTCCAACATTTGTTTACTTAAGTAGAAACTTCCTCTTGAATGGTCAGGCTTTCCAGCATTTAAAATTTGTGAGGTCTGTGGTTTTACGTTTTATCTATGCTGCAATGTCCTTTCAAGGCATTTTCCAAAAAGGTTAGTTTCATGTCTGTTAATAATTTTTCTTTTCGTGACTGAGGCTAAGTAAAGAAGCAACATTCCAACACAGTGTGAAATATTTGGCTATGTTTATTATTAACAAGACCATCTTACAAGACAGTCTTGTTAATAATGCAAGTCACACACCAGTGCAGAAGCTTTTCTTCTTGAAAAACTTTATTTCCTCTGATGTCTTTTCATCTTATGGGACTACCTTATAACTGTCACTCCATAAACTACTGCTAAATTATGCAGAGGAGCTTGCAGACAGTTTTACTGTAAAGTAAATTTTGCTTAACAATCAGTTCTGTAACAGTTTTTATGAAAAACAGATAAGAAAACATGTTTTGTGCATGTTAATGATGTCATGAAAAAAATTGCAGGTATTAAGGGAATCGCATAGCATAAGAGAATTACAGATTGCAGAGTGCATTACTATACAGACCATTTATGTAGGATTCTCTTTTGAAATTGGGTCCAAGATTAAGGTCAGAGGAAAGCTTTCTGCTTATTTCAGTGGATCTTGCTTTTGTCAAAGATAAGATCTTCATACATTCATATAAGATCATCTTGCCTGGTCCCATATCTCAAAATACTTTGGGTCCTGGTACTTTTTTATGGTATTGTCTTAAGTATTTTTACTAACATGATTAATAGCAATTGAAACAGGAACATCAAATCTCTACTCAAAAAAAATAATCACATGGGAAAAGCTATTAAAATACAATTTCTAGTGACACACACTTAAGTTAGAAATTGGCATACATGCCAGATTCACAAAGAATCACTAAGATTTTTTTGAAGTGGCTGATAATAACATCACTAGCCTTTGAAATTATAGCCACTGGCCTTGAGCTAGCCTTGTTACTGAATTCCTTGATGATCAGCAAGGACTGTCATTCTCAGCCCACCCTGGCCTGCTCCTGTCAACAGCCACTCTGGAAATGAAAGGAGGAACACATCTAGTGCATTGCTGCTGTTTTTATCTTTTTGTCTTCTTGTGTTTCACGTTCATATATTTTTCATTATCTGCAGGTGGAAAAACAGTACGCTATTTGAAGATGAAATACAGTTATTGGACAGCAAACAAAAGCACTTTTTTGTCAAGCTTCTTGAGAAAATTCTATGAAGAGTCACTTATTATACTTGCATACAGCATAAATTAATCCCACACTAAATGAAGAGACTTGGATAAAGCAGTAGCAAGACAAGGGATACTTAATCTGGCACCATCAGAAACCTGGCTGACAGATTACAAGGTGCTATTATTACTTATAGTCTTTTGGACTTCATAGTATTTTTCATAGAGGGTGTCATTTTTTTTCTGTAAACATTGACTAATTGCACCTGTACTGGCAAGCACTCTAAATTTCCACATTACCGACAGGATAGGCAAGGTAGGAATTTAAGTAGACACTGGGGATATGACAGGATAGGAGCCATCGAGTTTATGGCCATAACTAAAATATAATACAGAGAAGTTTTGGATGGAAATTTGTCTTACTAGAGAGAAAAGGGAATTAGAGTTATGATAAAAGGAAGATTCAATTGAAGCTTTTTGAAAAAAATGAGGTGAAAAAATCCTAAGTTGATGTATGTATAGTAAAGAAATAAGGAGTCCCCTTTGTGCCCCAAAGTTTGCGCAGCATGCAAGATGTGAGAAATGCCCTGTTCTCCAGGCAATGGAGATCTAGGGTTGTGGATATTCTTCCATCAACACTGGGTCAGCATTGTACAGAGCAGTTCCAAATCAGATTGCCAAGGGTGACAGAGAATGATGCCTTGCTAGGCACAGCTATAGTAGATAAAAGAAGTTTGATACAACATGTAAATTCATGTCTTCTTTGGCCAGTGATTCATTCCCAGCAGGAGAGATGATAAAGGCACATCTTGGTCCAGGCATTCTTCTACAACTTTTCATTATTTTTTTTATGTTAATTTTGTTTCAGCAAATTGGTTCCAGTTTAGTGATTCATTTATAGTAGTTGCTCACCAGCAAAAGCAATATTCTGGCAAGAGAAGCCTTGGATGGGTCTTCCAAATATGTCAGGTGTTAAAATACTTGCATTGCTTTCACTCTAGCATTTGGCTTCAATCCATACACAGCAGGAAGTTAACTATTCCAACTTTTCTTAAGCCTGCAATTCTTATTAATGATAGAACTGAGCTGTACTGATTTTGTGTGTAGTCCAACAGCCTTCACTTTGGTTTCACAGAAGATACAGAAAACAGCAATAACTCGTATACAGATCAGGGTGAGTAATGGAGACAGCCAAAGTTAATGCACTGAACATGCTGGACTCCATGTGAACACAACATAAAGATGTTTTAATTGTGCTTACAGTGGAAGCATCAAAATTGCTGCTTTCAGATTTGGTGTGCTGGTAGGCCTCTGTCTGTGTAGCAACTTTTCTTCAAAGATGACAAAATACTTCAGAAAATATTAGACCAAATCACAGAAGTGACAAGAGATTAGAAAAAGTTTCCTGCTTAGGAAACTGTGAGAGGAACTTAGGACTTTTATCTTGGACATCACAAAAAAAGTCCAGACTGGAATTTAATGTTTGGCAATGCAAAATTTGTGGTTTCAAGGCATCTTTTTTCTCTTCTTCCTTTTTTGATTTGATTCCTTACATATGTCAAAAATGCCTTGCTTTTTTTCCTGATAATAGGTGGATCTAGTTTTCCATGTGGTTGTCCAAAATCTGCAGAGAACTTAAACAAATGTTTTACCATGGCCTGATACAGGATAACACCTACAGAATTCAGTGGATGGATTCCTATTCAGTGGATTTTGGAGCACACTCAAGTGAAGAGTCACATTCATAATTTCCATCCAAAATATGCAAAATGTTAGTGCTTTGATACTACTTAAAAAAAAATAAGAAAAAAAAAAGCCTTAATATAGCTAAAAGAGAGTAAGATTTTGTATTCAAAAGCAAAACAATGGAGTCTTACGAGTCTTTCCCCTCCCACTCTTGCTGTCTATATAATCAATGAAAGTTATACTGTACCCTTTTTTCTTAAGTATTCTCAGTTCTCTAACAGGAAAATAGACCAAATTTTTCTTTTCCAGAAAATGTGTTTAACTAGTAGGGATAATCATGTCACAACTGCCATTTTAGTGAGTCTAGGAAGTTGCTTTTGCTGTATATTCGAGGACCACAGGATAATTAGTATAACAGACATAAGAAAAAATCTGATTATTGTTTAAAAATGCGGCAGCTGCATTGTAGTTCACTTCTTATGCTTTGGTTTTTCTATACATTTTCATAGCAATCTCATTTAGTAATAATTTATTTTTATAGTTCTAGGGTCAAGTCATGATTAAGACCCTTCCATTCTCCCTTTCCATAGAGAAAAAGAGATCTTTATTAGAAAGAGGTTGATGTGACATCTACTAGCTTATTCGTGATTAAGGTTTAAGTAGACACTTCCAAAGTTAAAACTCACTCCTTTCCACAGAAATGTAACTGATTCACACCTTAATAGGCTCAAAGGAGGATAAATTACCCATTGAGAGATTGTAATGGTTTAAGTATAAAGGTTAAAGCTGACTTCAGTTAAATCAATAGTAAAATCCATTTATGTCAGGGTCAGTGGTGAACCACTGCAAGTTTCCTATGCAATAACTCACTGGTAAAACTATTAGTGGGAATAGAAGAGTAGAAAGTTTCTGATCCCACAGAAATTTTCAATAAAAATTAAAGAAATCCACTAGCCAAAATTTTATTTCTCATTTTTTTTCAGGTAAACATCCATTATATTCTACATCTAAATACAGCTACACTAAAAAACCAAAACCTAAAAAACGCAATGTTTTCAACCAATACTGTACCTAAAGTCCACACAAATCTCGAACAAAAGGGAAACTCTCAATGTGCAGTATGAAATGGAAAGGTGAAAGAGAGAAAAGAAAGTGTTACATTAAAGGCAACAGCAAGGTATTTGCAGCTGCAATTTAAAAATATTTATAGTTAATAGGCAACCTGCCATTTTGCAAATGTGCGAGAATAAAAATGGGAAATACTGGTAGAGGAGTTATATAGAATTCAGGGTTGAGAAAGAATTTACGAATCTGTCTAATAACACTTTTCTCCTACAAAGATAATGTAATTTACTGAATGTCTGTTTATCCTCTATATTTTCTTTTCAAAATATATTGTCAAAGAAGGGTGTTTCATACTTTTTGACATTTTATGACCCCAGATACTCTTCTGTTTCTGTTTGAAGGTTTCCAGCACCAAGAATCCCATTTCTTCCTCAATGCCTTATGCACCCATGAGGTTTAAGAGGTTTTGCAATTGGTGTTGAGAAAATGGAACTCCTGTGTCATTTTGATTGTTTCATTAAGCTATAGGAAGTGTTAGTCTTTTTATCTTTTTTTTTTCTTCAGTTTCTATTAATATTTCATTTTTAAAAAGCAACAAAACCCTTCCTGCATTTGGAAGTTGCATTCTACTCAATATTGTTTGGAGAGAATCAAACCTCTAATTAGTAATGGAGAGGATGTTAGTCAGTATATACACAAGGCCTGTTTTGCCCTTGGGCAGAACATGCCCTTGATTTGAAGACAGAATAACTGTGAGCAATAGAAAGTAAACTTAACAAGAAGCCTTTACAGTCTCTTATAAAAATCAGTAGAACTCAAGTGTTCACAAAATGCTGTCTGTAAGCTAACAACAGCTGAGCTAATGCTACCAATCTATGTTTTTACATCCCTTAGCAAAACAGATTTCTACCTGCAAACTGGTCACAAAGACCATCTAAACCAAGAAAATGTGAAAAAAACAAGGCACTGTCACTCTAACTCCATTTCTCCCTCTTCACCAATAGTTTTATTTAGCAGGTGAATTTTTAGGACTCTGATTGTCTTCTTACTATATGTTTAGATGGTATCTCATATAATGGTGAGTTGATATAATTAGGCTTTTTAGGAATCAGTATTATTAATTAGTATTTATTAGTCTTTACAATTATATATTTACAAGCACTTCCAATTAAGCACAACTCTTAAGATTCTGCATCCCCATAAATGAAAAGGCTTTTCTAGACTCATCTCTGAATAGATGTTAACATGCTTAGGATGTATTATGCCTGTTGTCTCTGATGCCATAAATTACTGATGTGTCATTAAAGCACTGCTGTCACTTCCTAAAAACACCATTTTCAGGGCCTGTCTGACTCTACGTGTAAGAACAGTGGCTAGCACGTTGTGGGTGTCACTGGAATACAAATGACTGTGATTCTATTGCTCAACAACTCCAAATGTTGCATTTATCATTATGACTAAGACTACAGATGTTCTCCTTAGTGAGTATCGCATAGTGGGAAGCCATACTGAGAAAGTCTAGCAGCTATCTAACGTCTTGTTGTCAGCTGATCGTAAAGGACTTTCCAGTGTTATAAATACCACAGGAGTTATTGTACAGATGGGGAAATTGAGGCAAAGAAAGATGAAATGTCTTGCTTGTGGGGCTAGTGTTGGAAGCAGCAGGAGAAAAGAACTGGAAACTTTTTCAATAAATCTTTGTTTTAATTTAGATGTTTTAAAAGCTTGTATACTTATTACAGCATCAGCTTTTACTAATTTATTCATACAGCTACTAACAAGCAGTATTAAATTTGCTACTTTTTTTGTGAAACTATAGCACATTATTTTTTAAATGTAAATACTTTTTTCTTAAGCATCAGGTACTTAGGGCTCAAACTGACCTCTCTTTTTCCTTGTGCAAATATTATTGCTCACTTTAGAAAATAAAATGAAATACAGACATCTCTTATTCCTAAAATAATTTTGATTTGAGAGATTTGAGAGAATTTGGAAGTACAGAATAGAACAAATATGTTCTCATATGTTCTTTACTAGTTTTCCTCAATGTACATTTTTACTTTTTTTTTTACTTAGAAGTTCTGTATAACTGCCATTATTTCTATAGCTTTCTTCTACTTGTGAACATATCTTTGCTCTCCATTTTGCTGCCCCCAGTTCAGCAAAGACATTAAATCTATGCCTCAATGACTATAGATGCTTTAAATACAGTCTTAGCTTAAAGCCTATGTGTAGGTGGTTTTACAGAATATACAATAGTGTTGCAGGTTTGGGGTCTACATGTAAAGCAACTTTCTGCCCTGGAAATAATAATCTTGTCCCCACTTTCTTCTTTCAGATTCTTCCTTTTAACATATTCCGGCAGTGAATCTATCAATTTAGCATCCGTGCAGACAAAGTTACGTCTGTGAATACCTTTACAAATTACTTCTAAAGAATTACTGTGTCTGTTGTCTGTTGATTTCAGACATGAGGAATTTAAATTTGTGGTATCATAAAAGCTTGGCCATCTGATATAAATTAAAATAGCAATTTTTTTTTCTACTTTTATTATTGTCTGTATGTTAATACTCATTGTACCATTTTCTGTGCACCTTCTTTATGTACATTTTAATTTTATCTTTTCTTCTGCACTATTTTGTGCTTCTGTGTTTGTTTTCCTCACAAGTAATATTTTTGTTAAACATGAATTTTAAGCCATCATCAGATAGTCTGCTGCTTTACTCTTTGGAATGAAATAATCTACCTAATATGAGGCGTTATGTTAAATACTTCTGTCTGTACTTTGCATGATGACAGTATTATGCAAATGACATTGGGTGACAGGCTGTGGGAGGGAGAAGGAAAAGGTGTTACTTATTTTGTCTTTTGCTTTGAAAGAAAGTCTGATTTTAATCATCATGTCCCTTAAAAATATGTTACATTGACTGGGTTAACATTGATGTCCTAATGCAAAGCCTATTAGAAACCTGTAGGAGTCTGTCTAGTAACTTTAAGGGTTATTGATTAAACCTCGAGTAGACAGTGTTTTGCAGTACTATTTCTGTCTAGTATTCTGAAAATATCTTTCTTAATACACTTCCTCCAAACTGTTTCTTTCTTGGGAAATAGCATGTGATTGGCACATTCAGGATTGCGATTTGAATTACACTTTTGTGTGGTTAAAGGTTACTGAGAAATTGGTCTATTTTTGACATTCAGGTTGATCTGTTGCTGCATAATTTGGATATTCTTACACTAATTGCCATGAGCCACCACATCTCCTTTCACCTGCAATCTTCAGTGCAGAAAAAGTGACCTTGAAGTAAACAGTAACCTCCAAGCTGCAAGTGAGTATAATCAGATGGTACCTACATGTACATGTGTGGGAACACACGCATGCAAGTACATACCATGGGTTGGAGCCACATTTGTATTTTGGTTCGAAGTGACATAGTTTGAAATAGTTACAAGCATAAAAATGGCACTCTGCCAATCATCACTGTGATGAACTGCTGGAGTGTTTAATTAACTAGAGGCTCATGTGATAACATTTGGTCAATTCATCATATACCTTTGACTACAATAACTTTTCCATAAGCACTAATCCCTGAGAAGAATTCTAATGTTTCAAATTCCTAAACCATTGCTGGACAAATTACTGTTTCTAACAGTTAGCACTCCAAAGAAATTTTTCTTCCTTTACTCAAAATCCACAATTTTTACCATATTATGATATTTGCTGATGGCTGAAAGACAGTCACACACAAGTCTGTTCATTTAGATACATAAAATCCTTACTTTAGAGTCAAAAACCCTAAAACATTGGCATCCTAGCAGAAAAAAAAAAGATTTTTTTATGTGGGAAACAACAGATCATAATCTTCCTTGTGTGAATCAGGATTGTATTTAACTTCTAAAAAAGGTCCAAGACATTGGGTATTTTAAATAATAACATTAATGAGGGCAAAAAATCTAGTCTGGGGTAATTTGGGAAATCTTTCTTGATACAACGCATGTTTAATCTTCTTCTACCGGCCTCACACTAATGAAAGGATGTGGCTTTGCAGGCAGAAAGATACATTAAACAATCCCTATACTTTTTAAAGACTGTCTCAAACAGTCAAATAGCTTTTCTGTAGCATATGTGGCATAATTCTATAGCCTTACTGATGAGCTGTGAAATGAAAATTGTGAGCAGAATGTGGTCTTTCTGAAATGCATTTTGAAAAAGAAATAAGTGCATCATTGTGTTAGATACCCTGTGCACCATAAGTCATGTTGGCATTGGCATTATCACAGCACCACAAGAGCCAAAGACTTACGCAAGCTGTGCTTACCCTTGCCCATGAGTCCTGCTCTGAAGGTTCCTGCCCTGCCCTCTTCCTTAGGAAACACAACTGCCCACAGTCCCTTGCTGAGGACCAAATCCACAGATGAGTGCAAACACCTTATTTTACATTTTTTGTGGTTTGGATTTTAAAGCATCATCTGTTTTCCCATTACTAAGAATAGCATTATTTTTGCCAGCAGTATGACCACAATGGCTTTTACACTAATTCTTGTTTAAGTCTCATTGCTGTTTAAGCACTTTGCTGCTGCTGTTTCATAGTTATAGATCCCTGTTTCCTGAAATGTTCCAGAAGTACAGTGGGCCATATCTCTAAATAAAATGCATAAAAAGAATTCTGCATGAGTTATGTATACTACATTGCTTTGTGTACCTTCCTAAGTTCTTTTTATAGTATAAAACAATTCTATATGGAATTGTATGCCTAAATCTCAAGTATTATAGCTTAAATCAAAAGAAAACAGTTTTTGAGAGGACAAAGCAGCCAGACAATTCATGTCCCAAAATAACTGACCCAGAAACAACTCCAAAACTACCAATATAGCAGCATCTGGAGATTTGTGAAGAACCAGATGCGGCTGCAAAAATATCTTCCACAATTTGACATTTGGTGCTGTGACTGACGTCCAAAATACAGTTGTAAATATAATGGAACATATCACCTCCCTACTGCTACTCCTTTTTTAATAGAGAAAAACACTATATAACATGATTTAAGACTTCCAAGTAGTTTGGGACTGGGGAAATTACAAGCAAAATGAGCATCTGTAAACAAAATAAAACAATAATAATCAAAGTGTCTTGCTGTGTTCTTGAGCTTCTAGTCATTTCCACATAGATGAACTCCCATAGAAACTCTAGATTTGACCCAAAGACCTTGAATTAATTCTCAGGTTTTCTCTAAAATGTCTCATATCAGGATTTGAAAACACATTTGTCAAATTTCAGAATACCTTGGAAAATGGGCATTGCTTATTGCTATATGTTTACTGGACTTAGAAGTTTAGTTTTAGTGAAAGTCAATAATTAAAATAGACTTTTATCTTAGCTGTCAATATTTATCACTGGTAATCATTTATAAGCAATTTAAATAATCTTGCTGCTTTCACTGTGTCCCCTTCTCCAGAATCCGATCACTTGATGAGGCATAGTCTCTGATCTACTTCAGTTTTATCTATTCTGCTTGCTTTCTTCACTTTATATGAGGTCTTTCTTCTATTAGAGGCAATCTTGTAATCTGCTGAGAGGGACAGGCTGAAGATCTCCAAAACCACTCACTGAGCAGAGAAGAAACAGAGGCTTACCTTGATCATATGACAAAAGGAGTGGTTTAGGTAGAAGAGGCTCAAAGTAGGATGAGAAAAAGCAGAATAGGATGAGCAGGATGAGATAAGCAAGTTAACAAACAGCTGATGCTTATCAGTTAAAAATAATGAGCATGCAGACAGGAATATTGAGCCAATCTTCTCTGAACTCATTTGAACTCAGGGTTCAAAATTAATTAAGTTTCTGTTGTTTACCAAATTGCCATGCATTAAGTAACCTTGGTAACCTGTGTAACTGCTCTGTCAGCGAACAACAACTATGAAATAAAATTATTTTAGTTCAGAAAAAAATATTTACACCAAGTCATATTGTCCTGCTTCACCGCAGGCAAAAACTGTGCAAATAGGCAGTTCCCGTGGCTCATCCAAAGTGCTGTTACAGGTTTTAAGGCACAATCAGTTGTGCAAATGTGTAATCACTCAGGTTAGCTTGTGTGTGCTGTATGGACACTCGTAAGGAGAGGGAAGTGAGGCCAATCCTTACTGTTCACAGATCAGGAAATCACATCGGCACATTCTTAACTTTCTTTCTATTAATTCCTGGTTTCTTTAAACTGTTTTAGCCTTCAGCATGTGCTTAACTTATTCTGAGTGGTTTCCTGAATAGTTAGAGGCCACTTTTTAATTTAGGAAGAGGACTATGGCAACTTACTATATTTCTAGGTAGTTCATTTATTGTACTGTGACTTACTGAGGCTTATTACGTCAAGCTTAATTGTCTTGCTGCTACTTTGTATTTTCCCCATCTGTTAGTAGCCACCTGTTATATCCCATGCTGATTCCTGATTAGGGCCTCTAGATACTGCTGCAATAAAGAATAAATAGCAGTGAATAGCTATTTAGCTATTATCAAAATAATAGCAATGAGTTTTTCAGGACGCAATGTATAAGTGCATCGCTCCTGCATTCATTTTGTGAGTAAAAAATCAAACTAAAAGAAAACCACAGATTTAAGACAATCCATGTACATTCTTTTTTTTTTCTTTTTTTTTTTTCTCTAGTCCAAGAGGTGTTGACTGCCTTGCATATTAGCTCCTCATAGATGGGTGCACTTGGTGAAAACAACGCTAAGATCTTAAAAACTGGCTAATGATCTTTGGGTTTCCACTTGAGGTCCTTTAGAGGGACCAAAATGTGGTCTGGAAAAGAAGAAAGAAGAACCTATAAAAACTGGTGCCTAAATTCACTAGCCATTTTTGGATAATCTTGGCCAAAGGAAATTCTCAAAGGAGCAAAACATCTTAAGTAAATGGTTTGGGTTTTAGCAAAATCCAAATGTTTTCAATGATGAAATGAAAACCAAGATATTTTCAGGCATTCCTGGGACACTGAGATATGAAAAAAAATCTGGAATTGACCTCATAAACCCAGCATATGTGGTTGCTTTAATCTGGGACTGAAGCTGAAGAAATGACTCGCCTCTGCACCCTCTACAATGTGCTGTGACTTAAATGCATAGTTGAGATATAAGTTTCCCAACCAAGTTCTCAGAAAAAAACACAATAGTGCCAAGAACAACTCCTCGTCTGCTGTCTGAACCACAGAACCACATTAAAAGTTTTACTTTGTTTGTTTGCTTGCTTATATTTTGACATTTTCCTTTTTTGTTAATAATTAAATTGATTTATCATTTGACCATAAATTCATTTTTGCTTTATTTTTCCAATTTCCTTATGACTGAAGTAAACATACTAAAATATAACAAAACCACAATGAGCATTTTTATAAGTACAGCAAATGCACCCTGTGATTCTTTCCTATCTATAATTTGGAAAACTCCAAGTGGCAGTAAAGGAAGAGAGGGCCTGGGTTGAAAATATGATGGGAATTGGATCACCTCAAATTCACTTAGTACAATGGCCAGCATGGCTAACCTGGAGGTGGAAACAGTGGTAACTGAGGCTGCTGTTACAGGAACATGCAGAATGGTTCAAGGCCCAGACAAAAGGGACTTATTGGTCAGTGTGTTGCAGATGCAATTTTAGAATTTGAAGATTCCATAGTGGTCACCTGAAGAGTGTGAATCATCTGTCTCAACTGACGTTCAGCAGTCACCCAGTGGGGAACAGGTCTCCTTCCCTGAGATTCAGGGCTCCACATGTGCTCCAGTTATTTGTCCCCACCTAGCAGTTTTCATAGCTCTTTAGATGTTCCCCTTGCATACCCTTGTGCATAAACCTCCCTATAACCAGAATTCGCAAAGTAAGTCCATATGCACTGACTCAGGCTGTGGTTTGGAAAAGTGTTTGTTTTGGTGAGTTGGAAGCGTCAGTCATGGCAGCTGGTTGCAAGTATCTGGCCAGGTCTTTCTCTGCCAGTTGCACTGGACGTCTTTGCTCATGTAGGCAGAATGCTAAGTGTGTGCTCCTAGTTTCTGCATCTACAAACAGAAATTTGCTTTGGCAACAAAGCTATTGCACCAAGCAACAAAAAACCTTGTCATCCCAAGCACATTTTATGAAAGCAGTATGATAAAGTCCATGTTAATATGGAGGAAAAAGCACATAAGTTTTGGTTTTGAGCATGGTGTCATAAGACTAATATGTTAGGGGAAAGCCAAGACTGTAGTTTATCATCCTATCCCCTGTTGCCCACATGTAGTGCACACAACATCATCATACTTTTCATTTATTTATTCCTGTGTGTCTGCAAGAGCTACAGCATGGAAAAGTTACTGTGTCCCCTATATATTCCTGACAGACTGTGTAATCCAAGGCATATATCTCCATATGATTTTGCAAAGTCAAGTTCAAATGGGTAAATAATATCCATCTCTCACATCAGGTCTACTTGTCTTGTCATCTTTTCTAGTATCTTACTATATCAAGAAAAAAACCTGCAATAAAAGCTACATAAGATATGTGAACCTGAGAATTTTAAGCAGTGCTTCTTCATTCATCATACCCATCTGCAAATTAGAACAGTCATGCAAAAGTTATTTGCACTTAGGCAAACCTATTTGGCTTGAAAACTAGGCTGGCAATACTGTGGGAACTGATATGTTTTGTGGTATTTCTGACACAGTCACTGCCAAAACCTTGTAGTTCATGAAAATTGACAAAAACAACCAAAAATCTTGAACTTGAGGAAAGGTTCAAGTCATTTCTTATTATATCCAGATGGGATTACTATTTCCTAGTCACCATCAGTGAACAATAAAAATACAGAACAGCAAGATGAGTAAAAATGAAAATCCATGTGTTTGGAGAGCCAGATTTTCAGTTCCTTATTGATGATCAGCTCAGTTTCATAGAAAAACACTGTAAAACTTGATCTTCCAATGGGGCCCTGAGTCCCTATTAAGAAAGCTTGCAGGGCTTTTCTTGGAAGTCAAACTGGGCTGTGAGGTCCTGTTTGCCCATCCCCATGCAGTCAGTACGCACCATGCAGCCACTTTCTTGGAAGATGTTCCAACTACCTGCTATTCCTCCCTGTAGCAGGATCTTGTATTTAGCTGTCACCAAATGTTTTCATTTGTCATCTCCTGGGCTTAGCTTATATTTTTGGAGAAAGAAAGACTCAATGACAAACAGATTACGTTTGCAAATAATGTTACTAACAATTAATATTGAATTCAAATTCTAAAATGCTCCTATATGCTTAAAGCTATGACAAGATAGCAATTAACAGTATAATACTGAAGAAAAAATGAAGAAAATATTTCTGGAAGATTGACTGGTGAGAAACAGAATGGGAAAAGACACAAGAACAAATGAGAAGGAATCTAAGTTAGAGAAGATAGAATATGAATCTATGGAAAGTGAGTGAAATAAAAATCCAGAAAAAATACTCAGAGATACTTTAAAAATATTTTAATATTCTATAGGAGGCCTAAGAGATAATAGGGCAGTGCGTAGGATGGCATACTCAAGGGACATGAGGACATTGTTAAGCAACAAGAATATTTTTTCATGTCAGCCTCCAGCAAAAAGGTGATGAGCTGTTAACAAGTCCTTGAGCAATTTTTTGCAAGGTGAGGCTTTGTCAGAGATGAGGACATGGGAACACTACAGTTATGATTGTATCTGGGCTGATGCTTCAGGGATGATGAGAACAGGGTGGTTCTGACTCCTTCCTGCCTTATTTTACATCGTGAATGTCAGCAAGGCTATGTGTACCCCAAGCTGCCACACCACATGCTTTTTCTCAGAGCTCCTGTGTGGTAGGATTGTACCCTGATTTAGAATCTCTGCAGATACCCATTTTCTGTTCCCTTTTTATCTGGTTATATTTACTCCTGAGAGTTCCTTCCTAGGAAAGATTCTTGATGTGTCCCTTATCTTCTTGGAATAAAAATAGAAACAGAGAATGTCCCAACTCTGGTAAACTCATTGCCCATTACTGCCATCCAATGCCTTTCATTTTTCCCAGATTTATTGGTTCTGGATTGGATATTGGTTTGCAGCCTCTACATTTGCATGAACATAGTAGTTTAGTTTCTATAGGTTCAGTGGTTTGATGGTTGAGTCCTCTATGAACTGTTAAATCAGCCTTAATATTGCCATCTAAAGACACTACTTCGCCCTCAGCGTCCTTACTCCTTGTTGTCATTTTGGTGGTGTGTAATGTTTTTACTTTCTAACATACTGTTTGCATTGTGTGCTAACAGGATTCTCATTAGCTACCCCCTAGCCTCCCCGCTTTCTTTCCCATAGCTAATTGCTAGCAATGTCTTTTACAAAGCCAGATAGTCTTTTGGTGTTTGTTCTAATTTTAGATTGATATTAGAAAGAATTGTATTAGCAAAGTCTTCTATACCAGCATTGAAGCATGCAAAGCCAGAAATCAACAATGCTGAATTCAAAGATGAATATAGGTACATTTGTCAGATATATCTACATTACACCATTCACTCAAAAGTTTCCTTAATTTAACTGTGCAAGTGATTATACTGTATGGAAAGCCTTGACCTCACACATGTTTTGGTACTACTTCACTACATTCTTGGATTTTTTTGTGCTACATACTCTCTTTAGAACGTGAAATTTATAGCAAGTGACGTTGCTATTACACATTAACAGAAACATGATATAACGAATGTTATTGCTAAAACAACATGCAGTGATTTATTGCAATAACTCCTCAAGACTCCTTGATACCCATGTGAAAGTTCTGAGCCTTGCTCTGCTCTCAAAATACTCCAGTCAAGTGCTGTGTTGGAAAGTGAGAATCCTCCTTCATTGTATGAACCCCTGAAAAATTACACTAAGGTGACTAACTTACACACTGACAAGTTTTGCTTCATAATGAGGTAATTGCTAAGGAAAAATTATTCTTCAGAAGAAAATTTAGAGAACACCAAGATATGTATAAAAACTGCAGAGGAAAACTATTTCTTTTCAATGAGCTCTTTTAAGAAAAAAATAATACAGTGGATAATTATACTAAATAGTTACAATGTGTTAAGCTGCTTTAAATCCTTTTGTAAAAATCACTCACAGCTGTGTTTCCAGCTCATTTTCACACAAAGAAGAGATAAAATGTAGCTATGCACTACAAACATTAAGAGACATGAAGAATGTGGTGATAAATGACTAATTTTCAACGTGAAAAGATATAAGGGCACTAACTGGGTAGTAATAGGGACAAGACTGTGTGTAATTAGGTGTGTATATGTAAGAAATTTAGATCATGAGGTAACAAAAGTCATAGCTGAAGTGCAATACTTAAGGCAAGAAGGACTGAAAAATCCAGAGAATTTTGCTAAATTAGTTAGCAGAAGTAAGGAGGATGAAATTAATGTCATCAGTGTTCACTGTAAAGAAACACTAAGCTGCTCTGACATTGATATTCCTAAACTAAATTGAACTTGATTAAATTTGAAATTAGTAAAGAAGAACGTTTTTTTGTGGACAGCTCAGTGAGATATTGTCTTAACAAACTGATTCAGTGCCAAAAAAAAAAAATCAAAAAAGAGGAAGGAAACAAGGGAAAAAGTCACAAATAAATGGGAAATTTGAAAATATCAAATTTAAGTTATGCACAAAAGATAACTAGGAGAGAACAAGAAACACATTAGATCTGTTGAAAGAGTACCATGTGAAGAAAGGTTCATCAAGAATAATACTGAACTAAACAGTAATAAAATGGTGTTATTATTAATAACTATGGATGGAAGTTCTATTATATTGTTCTATTTTACTTTATAACTTCCTCCCCCCAGAAAGAAAATGTCTAAAAGAATAAAAATTGCAAATACTTTGGTCTAAATGATCAAGCTAACTGTATTTTCCTATTGTATTTTATCTGTGAGAGTAGATTTAACAGTATTTTATTGAGAAAAATTGCTTAGAATTACAAAACTTTTTTTTTGGAGGCATATACATTATAAATATTGTTACATACAGTGAAAATAAACACATTATGTATCCGTTCTGGTGCTTAGGTCATAAAGAGAGTGATAACTGTCTCAGACTGGCAAAAGTGCCATCAAATAAAGTACTGTTTAAATCTATATTATAGTATGTGAAGCTTCACTGTAGGAATAGAATAAGAGATAGGGATGATTATTTGACTAGGATAGCATTCATATTTCTCTAAGAAGTGGAAGAACATCTAGACAATTAAAGGTGTGTCTTTAAGGAAGAAATTAGGCAGATTTTGTACTTGCTGCATTTAATGCAATTGAAGGTAAAGCTCTTTATGTGCCAAATCTTTTTAAACACGGATTAGTTTCAGAATTAATGGAACTAGTTCCTTTTAAAAGCATTCAGATTCAACTTATGTCCTCGAATTTGGTAAGTTTGATAAACTGAGTAACAATTAGAAAGCTCCACTTAGTTTTGAGTCAAAACAATACAAAATTATGTAGCCATATAGTTTCAATTTTAAAATGATAAATATCTTCCAGGCTTGCATTGACCTTCACAATTGTTTGTATTACCCTTGTCTCAACGCCAAGTTGATAACAGATCTGGTTTTTTTGCAAATATTTCAGACAGTTTACATAGTCAAAATGAAAAGCTTTTCAGATTTTCCAATCACAAAATTTATTTTTGAATTGTCATTGTTTAGCTTCAGGATTATACAATGCCTAATCGTGTTTGAATGTATGAAGAAACATCCCAACAGTAACAGATCTTAGGAGGATCTGACTGTTACTGCTCCTGTGAAATCCTGATAAGACCCCTGAAAAGGCAACACACGTGCTCCTCCCAGCAGCACAGTGCTGTTTCTTCTATTGCAACCTCCAGCCTGGTCAGCAACTAAGCAGCAATACTGGATCATGATTACAGCTGCTGCCTGCCTGGCATATTTTGTTATCTTACCCATGTCCATGTGAAATGGATATGAAGGTTTCTTCTGCCGAAGTAACTGAGGAGGAGGAAGGTTTTTTCTACTTAAGTGACAGAGGAGAGGCCAAGATCCAGTGCTTGGTTAACACAGATATATAGATACAAGCATATTTCTTAGAGTTAAATTTAAAGCACAGTATTTTAAAAATAACAAAACAAACAAACCACCAGATTTTTAGTCAAATAATTTTAGAAGCCAATTTAGACGGACTTACTTTGCAATTAAAACATTTATTTATTCTATTCTTTTTTCAATTTGCGTTTTCCTTTTCCTTGTTTTAATTTTTTTCTTTTGTTTTCTCTTCATTTTTCTCTTGCTTTTACTTCTTTAGCTTTTGATCTTTTATTCACTTTAATTTTCCCTTTTTTCTTTTCCTTTTCCTCTTCCTTTTTTCTTTATTATTTTTCATGTTTTCTTTTTTCTTTTGTCCTTGCTCTTCTTTCCTCTTTCAACTTTCTTCTTTCTTTTTTAATTCTTTTCTTTTTCTGCAGCTGCATTTTCAATCAGGGATTCATATTTTACCATTATGCTAGGATAATTCATCACAATTTTCTGTATTCTATTTTAGCTCTTTGCTATAAATACAAAAATCATTAACATGTCACCATGAATCAGCCCAAGTCCAGAAAGACTGGACTGAAAATTGCTGCAAAATTATACAAGATCATACACTTTCAATAAGGATAGCATGGGAATGGTTATATTATAGCTATACTCTATGTATTGTAGAGCACTAAATAAGAGTATAGACATATGTTTGTTTCACGTTGTAAGTTAGGTAAACTACTTTGTTGGCCTTCCTGACCAAAATCTGCTTTATTCATTTGTCATCCTCTAATTTGATTTTTCTTATAAACAGAAATATTTAGTTTTGCCAAAGTTTATTTGAAATGCATAATTAACTGTCTGTGAAATAAATTTGTTTTGAATGAATCCCAACAGATGTGGCTTGCTTTATTATCATCTTTAGTTTCTGTTTTCTCTACAGCAAGTCATAAATGAATGAAATGACTACAGAATGACTTTGCCAGGTGTAGCTAAGTAAACAAATGATGTAATCTCTTATCAGTTTGAAGTAAAAAAGAATATGCATAAGCATCCTTATTTTTTATTAACTTCTTTATTGATCCTTTTAATTACAAATATGTGTACAGCAGTCCAAAGCATAACCATATCTTGTGTGGTTCTTGAGCTAGGAGTTTTGGATAGGAATGATAGATAACACAACCATTACAGTTCTGGGCGAACAAAGTTGAACACAGTCTGCAAAGTCCTGCAGGATAAATACAGGGTTTGATAATTATGCTTTCACCATTGCTGATCAAACCAGGTGAAAGTTAGTAAAGATATTTGTACCTGAGTTTCAGCAACACCCACACTATCAACCACACAGATGTATCCTAAAAAAGAAAGTCAAATATTAGTTCTGCCAGTGAGAACGAGTGTCTGCTCTGCAGTTTTCCTAACTACAGCATCTCCAACAGCCACTGAGGATTTAATCCTTTATATCAGTGGTCGCCAAGTCCTCTGACTTCTGTTGCACATACAGGAAATTAAAAAGATAAAATTGAAGCTAATAAGGAGAGCAAAGTATGACCACCTTCTATGAACAATATGCTCAGTATTGTCATTCACCAGCCAACAACAGTGGGTAAGTATTATTTTGATGAGATCGGGGCTTCAGGGATTTAAGGTGCTCATTTCCAAGTAAAATAAAATACATGGGAAAATGCTTTAAAGCATCATATTAGGGCATAAAAATTGTGAGAAATTCACTGAGCGCAACAATAGTCATCTAAATAGCATTAAAGCACATCTTAACACCATCTTTGGAAGTTTGGGGTTTGGGGGTTTTGTGTTTGGTTTTGGTTTTGGTTTTCCCACCAAAAGAATCTAGACATAGCAAGTCAGAATAACTGACCAGCTGAGTAGCTCATACAAAACACTGTAGGTGGATGTATGTTTGAGTTATACTTAGCAAAGAGGACGTTCAACAGATTGACAAACTTTGTGGCTAGCATGGGAGATGGGAGTTTGTTTTAAATTTTGTTGCTAAAAATTCAAGCTTACCACAAACAAACAGGTTATTTGTCATTCCTAGGATTAAACTATTCCTTTCTATTTCTAGCAATGTAAGTGCCAAGAAATAGTACTGCCTCAAACTAGTGTCTGCAAAAGTGCTTACTAATATTTTCCCAGAATTTGTCAGAATAAACAAAGTAAATCAGATACGTGTTTATTGCTGCTACCTCTAGGTAGTATTCAGCCTTGACTTGATTTCTCAGTGGCTGTTACTGCATAATTTACATTTATACCCACAGGAAATAGGTAGCAACATTCCAAGAGTCCAGAAAAATAGCTTCCAGTGAAGGTGGTCCATGCACTTCAATTACTGCTGGCTCAGACTCTGGGTACAGGCTGGTTTAGAGGAACCAGAGAATATTCACTGCAAGAATAAGGAAACATTCCTGCATTCATCATTCCACCTTTGCTTTATTGTTTGAACATAGCTAAGTGGAACAACAAACACTTGTTTTGCAGACAAGCTATTTTTAATAAGTAGTCTTTCTAAATTTAGATTTCAGCCCATGGGTCAAGTCAAACATGGATTTATTGCTCCACAAGATGCCTCATTGTCCTAGATGCACAGGAAGAAAACTAAGATTCAAGGCATGTTTAAGACAAACTGCTATGAGAACAAGCAGCAATAAGCTGTACAGTACAGATCATGATTCCTTCTTTAAATATTTCCAGAAGCTGCTGAACTCACATCAAACCCTGTCACTCCTCAATTGGACCCCAAAACTGTTGCTTCCTCTTCCATTTCTTCCTCACCATGCCTATATGGGCTGAGAACACAGGGAAATGGGTTTTCTTGTCATTCTACACAATAGGAGCCCCAGGATCATTCCCTTTTTCCCTTAGGGGCTGTTTTCACCTAGGCCAGTGCTACCAATTTCAGATTGTCAAGGAAAAAGACATGAAGCAAGTGCAAATTGCACACCTGCCACTTGCACAGTGGCAACTTTTGAAGCTGGATCTCCTGGCTGTAACGTTGGATTCAGGCAGCTGCCAAGGTGGCTGCTCAGTGATGTGGGAAAACAGGTCCTTCCTTCTGCCACAGAGAGGTAATTGGTGAAGTCCAGAAAAGACCCAAAGACCCTATATTATGGGGGAGCAGATTGTATGAAAGAGCATGAAGCTGGGAGGAGGTGGCTTATACACCCTCTCTCCCATGCAGATACATCAGTGGTTTACCATCTATTGCCTGTTGTCCTACATCAACCATTTCCATTATCAAATAAAAAGGAAATGAGGCACCCCAGCACAAAGGCATTATCCATTTCAGTAGGAATGAAAATGGTATTATAAAGGAAAATGTTGGCATAATCTGTCTAGTAATGAGACAGGAAATCTTGCTGCATTATCATATAAAAGTAAAATTGTAATACATGCAAATTTCAGACCATACATCACTGCTAAGCAATAAAACCATACTGAGTGACAAGTCCACTGACAATAAACTATGCAGTTTGTGTCCATGATCCAGTTAACTATCCAACCAAGTTTAAAATCCATTGCTTTATTTGACCTTCTGTGATTTATCTGTAAAAAAAATATTTAATAATTCTTGCTTTATATAGTCTCTTTATTTTATTCATTGTCTTGTGAAAAATAATAATGCATAGACTATTTACCTTTTTGGCAAAGATAATAAATGGCTGGGATGTGCCTACCCATTTCTGAGATCCAGAAGTGCAGAATGCTTGATAATATGTTAGGTCTGATATTTATCTCAATATTGTCAAATTAAAACTGGAGTAATTCCATTTTTATAATTTAAGACTTGCTCCAAAGCATAATATAAGAGAAAAAGTCTCTGAATTGATGTCATTAGGCTTGCTCCAAAGCCTAATATAAAGGAAAAGAGGCTTTTAATTGATGTCATTCACTTTGGGAACAAGTCCAAAGTGCAAACTCTAGTTTTCACTTCAAGTGTATCTTTATTCATATCTTCATGTTAGGTAACACCAGTAAAAAATATTGGGGTGGCAGTTTATATTGCTCAAGCTATTATTGATTAAAATAACTGGTGATTTACCAGAACTGTTTTAGCTTTTCTTGACAAAGTCCAGGAAAAGTAATAACTGGGTTGGTTAGCTTCTGTTACTTCAAATGAATATTAATTATTCATTAAAGGTAATATTGCAGAAAATGGTCAAAAATGAAGTGAATAGTTCAGATTTGAATAATAATATGAATCATACAGTAATTTTGAATATATTGAGTGTCTGGCATTTGCCCATCTTTTTTAAGACTCTTGCACAGCCCAAATTGGAAGAATAAATTTGTCTCATTTAAATATGTTTTATATTTATAGCAATTAGACCACTACATTTAACTGCCTTTTTGTAAGATATAATGACAATGCATTCTAAATTAAATAACTATGTTTATAAAGCTGTGAGATCTTTGTCATCTCTCAATACATTATGGCTTTGAAAGATGGTAAAAGCCTATGTTTTAGTCCTCTGGAGTGACTCTATTCAGAGAAGTAAGTTCTCACACATTGTAATAAGTGGGACAGTGAATTTGTGTTTTCCATTTACACCTGACAAAAAGTCAGACTTCTACCGATAACATTATTTTAACTATCTATAAGAGATCCAGTACAGGGAATGCAAAGAAGAGTTTAAGTATTATGAATGCATTCATTCACATTTCCTATCAGTTCCTCACACTTCTAAATGCCAAAGCCAACTACATCCTATCAGTTACGCTGATGGCAGAACCTTCACCTGAAGAGCAGCTGACTCCATCTCAGTCCAAGAGATTGCTGAATTATGGCTGGACACCACAAAGAGAAACCTGGAGAAACACTAGCAAAATCAGTGCCTGTTGAGAGCATCTCCCACAGAGAAAACAGTTCATGGTCAGTCCTGTTGAAATAGTTATCAGACCTCAAATTAAATAAAATAATTAATCATCAATGTCTTAATTTATTTTTCATTATCAAGGCCTTAAAGGATATTATTCTCACTGGACAATTGTTCTTCCCCTCAGCCTACTTTTTAGTTCAAAACCCAATCTCTTCCAAAGGAACATTCCCCCTGAAAAATCTCTTTCAGGCTTTTATAGTGTTCCTGGATGTACAGCTGCTTGGAAAGGCTTGGAAAAGTATCATATTTCTATTTAGGATATTGTAGATGAATACTCTGTACTCATACAGTAAATCTGATACATGTCAAATGTGAAATTTACCTGGCATGTAGAATAGATCCAGCATATCTTGGTACTCTAGACACACAAGTATCCTTGCCTTATCTGTATTATGCATGGAAACACCTGGAGATGGATACTCTAAATTAAATCAAGACAAAATTTCTGGCTTGAAAGAGGACATGTGTCAGGGAACCCCTATGTAGTACATGCATATATATATATGTATTTGTATAGTGTAGCAAATTGTGAAGCATAGCTCTTTTGGAAGATTCTCATATTACATTGTCTGTTAGAAAGATATTTAGAAACAGGGAGGGCGTAAAAGCTCAGTATTTTCAAAGAGAAATACTATAGCATTGATTGTGCAGCATGACCAAATACATACTAAAAATAGATGGTATCAATATATCGCAGAAATGAAAACAGGAATAAGAAAATTATTTTATTTGTCAAATTTCAACTCATTCATTAGCAGACTTTTCCAGTTTCAAGGTAATTACAGATAAAGAGGAGTTAGTCCAACACAGAAATTATCCTTTATGTTTTAAAATCCTTCATTAGACTTTCAGTGAACAGATACAATAAAGACAAAATAACAGAAAATAGCATAAAGAAATCATTGTTATCATAGGCAGCAAATCTTCACATCAATAAAACAAAAGCTGAAATTACCAAATATCACATTATTCTACTTCATGGCTGTAAACAGCACTACTCAGGAAAATTATCTGGAATAGTTCCTAAATACTAATGTGAAAGTAAAATTCAGTATTCAAGGGAACACATACAAAGCGAAGGATAAAAAAAAAAAAAGAAATATTTGGACACCTCAGTTAAAGGAAATATCATTCACACTTCTGTTTTGGATCCACCAGGCATTAACTTATCATTGTAATTTTACCTCCAGTTAGTAGACCCAAAGTTGCTTAAGTTACAAGGACTGAAACCACAGGTAAGAGAAATACATATTATAAAATATTCCATTGAAGATATTTTAAGGATTTTGGACATTGCTGGAATATTAACTACCACACATTAAAAAATGCATGTGGCAGTCTATGATCTCCTTGATACGGTTAGACATGACATTAAAAAAATCTGCAGCCAGTAAACTCCCTGAAAGATATTGAGAAAAGTCCCAGTTATGTTTTCTTCTCTCTAAGCCTGCAGTTTTCTCCATGTCGTGGAAAGTAGGTGCTTCCAGATTTATATTTTCTGTGTACCTGTGTGCAGTTTGAAACACACACCAGTACTGATGCAACTGAAAGAACTTCCCAGTTGGAGGTCATACGTGCTCTGTACCTACATTTGTGTGTCAGCAAGATGTGATGTCCTCACAAAAAATGTGCATAAGGAACAGCAGAGCTACTGGGAGTCTCTCCAGCACCCAAGATTCTCCCTAATGATTTAGCTGTCCGTGTCCACATCCTCTGCTGCCTTGCATCCTGGCTTCATATTCTCCTTTTGTTTCAGCCATGGTGGCCATAAAGTTCTCTGTGTCCTTCCCTGCATATCACACACCATTTATTGAAAAATGCTGTCATTTAATTTTCATTCCATTCCAGTCAACCATGAGCTGAATCAAATGAGGCTGCTCTGACATAACACTGAATAAAATCATAACTCCTGATGAGGTGGTCCTTCTTTCTCATCTGTACTATTTTAGATTCTTACAGCATCTTACATCTCTTAAAGCAAAAACGCATTTTTGTCACTATTTGAGGAGTGTCATTTGGGAAGAGGCCAAAGTAGAAACACAATTACAGCAAGAGTTTTTGGCCACCTGGTGGGAATAACTCAAAGAAACTTCTACCGCTTTATACTAACAAAGGTAAAAATCTATTAAAGTCTACTTGTCCCAAGTTTAAAGAAAGTTCACAAGCTTTAAGTTGTTTGTTACACATCACTCTAATACATAGCAATGAAAGTCAGACAATTTGCTTTAAAATTATTTTGAGTTTCACTTTTTCAAACTATCAGTATTAACTGTTCTAGTTCTTGTTTTCCCTTTTGTTCATCTCAGACTGTCTGGTTTTTTTTGCATAAGTAATATTTATTGGTGGAATTAGGACTAACCTTTATATCATAAGAATCTATCAAATATATACTCACGCTCCCAGTGGAAAATAGCAAAAAATGTCCACAGCCTTCAGTTGTTCCACATGAATAGATCACTTCAGAACAGCATGCATGTGACTTCCCATTATAATCACAACTATTTAGAAACTTTCCATTTACCTCATAATTGCCATCAACAAGCTTTGGGCAGAGTAGATTACAGTGATTAAATTATAGGCTACAGGCATTAATGTCTTCAAAACTCAGGAAACAATATTTTTTAAATGCAGAATCATTTTGAAGGAACTCTCTAAGCTTACATTAAAGTCTGATATATATGAACAGTGTTTTCTGTCTTGTGAAAATCTGATGGTTTTTAGAAGAAAAAAGTGTCAGATTAACACAAAACCCCCAAATTTAAAAGTATTTCCCAAACAGACCTCTGTATGCATGTTTCAAATGAAAAAAAATCTCATGTTAATAAATCAAACAGAAAACTTTTTGACATTTTTGATACATTTCTGAATGGAAATAGCTATTCCAAAAGGAAAGAAAATAATTTCACAGTCCTTTACACCTTCTCTAAAACATTGAAGTTGATACAGTATATGCAACATTTGGTTTAAAAACATTTTCAGACAGAACTATTTTGACAATTTGTTTCAAAATTTTGTAGTAAAATCTAAAGGAACCAGAGCAGCCAAAATATTTTATTCTATGGATCTCACAGGAAAAAAAACTTATATATCTGAAGATACTATTGTTAATAGAGGGTTCTCTCAGAGAGGGCAACAAAATCTCTGTGACATTCCCCCTCCCACTGAAGACTGATTCAGTTTCCCTGATTTAGATAATAATGGTACAGTTTGCAAATAACCAAAAATTGGGTGGTGTAGTGTGATTGGTTGACTGTGGCTGGACACCTGGTGCCCACCAAAGCCGCTCTATCACTCCCCCTCCTCAGCTGGACAGAGGAGAGAAAAATATAACAAAATGCTCATGAAGTGAAATAAGGACAGGAGAGATCACTCAAACAATTACTGTCACAGGCAAAACAGATTCGACTTTGGGAAAATTAACTTAATTTATTGCCAATCAAACCAGACTAGGATAATGAGAAATAAAACCAAATCTTAAAACACCTTCCCCCCACCCCTCCATTCCTCCTGGGCACAAGCAGTAAATAATGAAAACAGTTTACTCTGATATCATGGTCTTCATTGTTCAGATAACTAGTCACAGGCCAAGAGAACAAAATTTAATATATTCAAATACAATTTGACATATTATTTGAAAAAGAAGCAGGTTATGTCTACAGGGTGAAAACCTCTTCTAAAAAACACTGAATCAGAACAGGATTTGTAGGTCATTGTAGATAAAACATGGCAACATGGACTCAGTGCACAGCTGTGCCAGTAAGAGCTGAGTTATAGAAAGTATTGTGTAGGAGCAGGGAAAAAAGTCTTGATTCTGTACAAAGCACTACTAACAACTCAATCAAAAAACTATGTGCATTTCTTCTACCCATACTTCAAAGAAAGCTATAAATATATTCAGAAGAACATCATAGAAATGATCTCTAGGCTGAAAAAGAAGTCTTCAGGATGTGAGTTTAGGGGTCTGAACATCTGACTGTACATTTGGCTCAGTTCTGAGGCCAGGGCTTTGGCCTTCTGAACCTCTGATCCATCTTTGCCATGACCACACTCAAAGGTCACCAGGCCCTGTCTTCACCTGGAGACATCGGCTGAGAGCTGTACATGCACCTTTCCTTAAAAAAATGGCAGATTATACTCAGTCAAGGAGAAATGGAATACAAATTTCTGTTTTGCATTCAAAATACCCTTAGTATTTGCATTTAGAAAATAACTGTGAATAACTTTTGTGCTTCAGGGCAACAACTGACCATCCAGGAAAAATCCTTCTCTCAGTCTCTCTTCCTTTCTCTTTTATTTTCCTCTGTGGAGCATTGGCGATTGGCTATGGATGGAAAACTGAATGAGAAAATTGGCCAAGCTAGTACCAATAAATCTACATTTAGCCATCTAAGTCAGATGGTCAGAATCAAACTGATCACCAGATCAAGCCAGGTTCTTAACTTTGTTTGGCAGAAATCCATAAAGAGTATTTTTTTACCTTCTCTTGGAACAGAGACCACAATCTATTAAGTAGGATCTTCCCAGAACAAGACTAATCAATTCCCAGGGGTAGCAGTAGTGACTGTCTCTTTGAACACAACAAAAAAAATGTTATTCTACTAAAGACATGAATGTTTTTTTCTTATTGATGTTGTTAGAATCAGTATATTGGTAGCTGAGTAAATGGCATGTGATTTAGACAACATTCAGATGATTTAGATGTCCCTCTGATTTTAAACATTGTGAAATTATTAATCCAGCTGCTGTCTATACTTTTAGAGATAGATATATTTTGGTTTTCAAGTCTAGAATGTCTTTTTTGCATGTGTAAGAAGTATGAGATTTCAAAATTATCTGTTTTCCGAGATGTAAATCTTTCTTAGGCAATGTGCATTTACATTTTTGTTTAGCACCCCAGGCCATATTTGTTATTTAATCTGCCTAATGTCAGAAGGAAGCACAGCTCTATAAAGCCATGTGGTGATGAATAACACTCCTAATGGAGTTATAAATTGAGACTAATTGGTTTACGTGATTGTTATTAAGTCCCATTTCAGCTGGTTAATGGAATTTTGTTTGGCAGGGGAACAGAGCTAATGTTATCAGATAATTTTCTTTTGAAAATGGCTTAAATTTCAGTCTTCCAGATCTGCAGGTTCTAAATAAGTCAGGGCCATTCCCCCTAAAAATTCCTTAAATGTACCAACACAAGAAAATTACAATGTTATCAATAAAGTGGCTTTAATATTTCAGTGCATTTTTACACCCTAACACCATGTCTTATGTTGCATCCAAAAATGGCCAAAACATTCCAATCAGTGAAACATTTCAGCAGAGACTTTAATCCCATCTCACAATTGCTTGAATGGTTTCAAATGTCACATAATGAACAAATAAATTGACTTTCATGAAAACCAGATTTGGCAGGAATGCATGAGTGCCTAGTTAAATAAGCAAACTGGGACTTAGGGGTACTTCTACCCAATTTGTTGTTTTTCAAGTGTAATAGTTCTTAAATTAGTCTCAAAACATGGACTGGTTTGAAACTTGAAATCAATATCCACATGTGATTTAAAAGTTGATGGCTTTCCTGATCGTATTAAGGTTCTGAGGACTTTTTTTATTTTTTTAATTATCAGTATAATCCAATGATGCAAAAACACGTTGCCAAGTATAATATCCATACAGCAATTTGTCTGCATCAGTTACTGCTGCCTCCTTTGACCCTTGTTGGTAAGACTAAGAATACCATGTTTAAGATTACGTAGGGCGCAAAGTTCATGAAGATTGACAGTACTAACATGGGTTTCCCTATTTATAAGCCTTAACAAGTTTATATTTCAGCACATTATAATGCCAACACCAGTGGCCAGTAGGGCAGAGTTTAACAATCACAGATATTTAAAATAAATAAATAAATAAATAAATAAATAAATAAATAAAAAGAATAAAAAAATCATTTATTCCTATGACCACAAGCAAGAATTAGAACTTGCAATAATAAAATTTGGAATTCCTAGAAATAAAGATTTCCTAAATCAGCAGGCTAGGTAGCATTTAGGGAACATGTATGTATAAAAAGAAAGTGTTTGAAGATATGTGTGTGTTCCCTGATAAAGGAGAGCTGCATGAAACTATGTCTCCAAACATAGGCAGCTGTCCTTAATTGTGACAGTAGTGCAAAGGGAGAGTGAAGGTTCTCAGACACTACATACTCAAACCAAGAAGCTATTTATAGACCACAGCAACATCTTGAAAGCAAATCTGGAGCCAATGAAGTTTAATATTCTCTCTATAGCTATCATCACCAAGCAACCTGGCCTCTGCAAGCACACCAGCTGTAGCTTCTGAAAGGTCTTCAAGTGTAATCCCACATTGAATGAATTACAGTAACAGAAACTGGAGGCTACAAAGACAAGGATAACTTTGGAATGGTGCACACCAGAAAGCTAATTATAACCAGCACAATAAATGAAAATGCAGCGTAGTTATTTTACCCATGCATGCAACTGTGAGACACCAGCATGTTAGGTGAGAAGGAGGACATGAAGGGAAATACTAGGATGGTAACAGGTACTAGCAAACCATTGGCAAATGCCACTGACCTTGGAAAAAACTACAATTTCTCCCACATTAATATGTTATGAAAATTTCAGCATCAACTCAAAATAACTCAATGTTAAGCCTCAACCAACATATTAGCAGCACAACCAAACACTTGTTTCATTGTATTTCTACCTGTTTCTTTTTAAAGCCTGTTTGTCAGTCAGTGGGCCTTTATCCATATCACAGTATCATCTACACCCTACAGTTCAGATTTGCACATCTTGAAGTTTCCAAAATCCTACTATTAGTATTTAGGTTTTAAGCCTTTAGAGGCTCCTAGCTGTTAGAAAACGATGCCCACATGGATTTATGTGTAAGTTAGAGTGCCTGACTTCAGGCCCCAGTCACTCTTCGGATTGATGAAGCTGAAGCTGTTAAGAGACACAAGTCTTAGAACCAGTATTTTAAAGATACTTCCATGCACCTTGCTTCAGAGTAACTTTACATGACAATTCATCCTGAAAACTAGGGAACGGCCTGAGCAGTCACTTTCATATTTGTAATAATCATTCCTAATTGTTTTTACTAGATTCTGCATATTTCTTTCTAAACTTCTCTGAATGTTCTCTGAGAAACACTTGTCAGACAAGTGGAAATTAAAACACAACCTAATACATTAAAAATTCATTGCATTACCTGGCATTATTTTAGAGAGGAAAAGAGGCTCTCTCACACAAGATTTCAGTTGCTTTCCCCATTCAAGACAAAATAAAAAAACAGTTTCAAAATACAGTAGTTAAAAAAAGAATCATACTTTAGGTCCACTGAAAAGTTGCCTTTTAATTTTTTGCTACTTTCAAAAGGGAATCATGGTAAATTTTGAGGGTTTAAAATGAAATAATCAAAACTTCTCAAAACTACAATGTTCTGGAATTATTTTTAAAGAAAATTAAATAAAAAGTAGGAATGGTATTAGAAAAGCTAATTTAATCAATAATGTGATTTCAAATGGGCACTTTTTTCCGAGAGAAACAGCTCTCTTGAGCCTGCTAAAAATCTTTCACTTTCATAATACATGTGCTTTTCTGAGGCATTGATAAAATTAATTTTTAATTTGCATTTTACAGTCCTTTAGTGTGAATCTTTGAACATTAAGAATTAATACTTCAAGAAGACTCATCACATTACCATACTTTATCAGAAAATTGGAAAGTAATCCATTTAAAAATTGCTTGCATATTGTATGCTTTTACTCCATTTTCTCAATTTGAAATTGTAATTTTGATGCCTATTATTTGATCAGTTGGTACATTTTAAAAAATAGACAGGCTTTTGGATTTAGAGTACCTAATTAAAAGAGCATAAGTTCAAGAGTTTATCTATAAACCTGCTGGTCCCACAAAAGGTTCTCTCTACTTACACTCTGTACTTTACTTTGAAATATTTTTAGGCCACCACAGCTATGACCAATGTCCAAGAGTGATCAATGCTAGAATTTTGATTCTTTTTAAAACAGATAGCTTCATGTAGCAAAGAAGAAAGAGATTTTTTTTTCCAATTTCTGTAGTACTTTTCTGAGCCTACCTACTTTTGAATGTCAGTATTCTCAGAAAATGTAAAGCTTTTTTTCAGTGTTTGACTGGCTCTTCCAAGTCAGAAGACTGTCGTTGGCAAAACAGGGATTCCTCTAGCCAGACTCCTGATGTTTCAAGATGCCAAGCACCTTCTGTAACCTGCTGAAGGGTCTAAACCATCGGCCTTTAGAAGCAGACACCATACAATCCCCAAATCCTTAGTTTGCCTGTTCTCCTTACAATATCTTCCCCAAGGGGACAGTTATACTGTTAAAATTTTAGGCAGAAATATGTTGATTTTCATGTGGTCACTTTCCATCACCACTTACTTTGACTACTCATTTTCAAATCGACATTGGAAAAGTTTATTCATTATAATTATCCAGGAAACAGCACAGAACTTTTGGAACCAGTCTCAGTTAAGCAATGCAGTTGGAAAAGAAAGTTTCAAAGAAGTTTAATTAAAAAGCTCAATAGTTCAATGAAAAACATGGGCTATCAAATACTTTGAAAAACAATTGTAAGCCTTTCATCAATATTTGTATAAAAGAGAGACAAATTCATAGCACAGTGTAGTCAAACTGAATATCCATTATACATTTGATCCAGTACAGATTGTGTTTTTCTTGCATAGAACAATCTAAATTGTTTAACTACCTCAAAACTCTTAATGAAAGACTGTACATATGACTTGAAATACTCTTATTACTCCTGACTTTTTATATCATTGCAAATGAAGATGCACATGTGAACTTCATATTTGAAACAATTTGAGAGCAAGCGTGGTATCATTTGACTGTCTCATTGTCCTCTCACACTATACCCTGTATCGTGACTTTTCAGATGATAACCTGAGTTTATAAAAATAAAGACACGTTAGCAAGAAATAATGATCATTCAACTCCTGTGCTAATTTATTCTTAAAGATAGGCATCTTTTACAAAATGCTGATTCCAAACAAATTCAAAGGAAACCACTATCAAATCTTAATTAAAAAATCTGTTCTGCTCTCTGCCTGGTTGTCACCTCCACATCTGCCAGAGACCAAACAGCAAGGAGGCAGGAATAGATTATAAAAGAAGGAATTGAAGAAATTATAACTAGAACTGGATTTTTTCCCTGTATGTGTTATTGATTTGCACTGCAGGCTGCAATGGGGGAGGAAGAAGAAAAGAGAGAGGTTCATGTTGGTTCATGTTGAAACTAGACAAAAAGGTTATAGATTCTGGCAAAAAAATTTTTTTTTGCAGTTACTGAACTCTTACGTTTAACCTGGTCTGTCTGACCCATCCCCATCCCATCCCCTTTTTTTCTTAGTTCTGTTTCACTTCTTTTATTTTAAATAATTTCTGGATTTTGTTACAGTGTCTGCTGTAACTCAGATCATCCACATCCTTCATAACTGCCTCAGGACTGAGTACAACTTCACAGTCCTCAGGGTGTGATCAAAATTTATATCTAGAAAAACAACAAAAGATATGCATGGGGTAAAAAAGAAAAAGAAATGAGTCAGAAAAGAAACACAGCTCACACAGGAAGGGATATTATTAAAAAAAAGATTGGCTGTTTGTTTGGAGGAGGGAGGAAAGAGGAAAGGAAAGGGAAACCAGTAATTTCTACTGGGTCTTTAGGAAGACTTTTTTCTGATATTCTCCCTGAATTCTTATTTAAAAAAAAAAAATAAAATCCTGAAGACGAGTTAGAGAGAACTGACAGTTTTTATAGTATCTTTTGGCTTCCACAGATATACTTTTGTAGTAACAAGTCCCAGGTAACTTTAGGGTTCCTGTTAAGACCCTAATTGTTCCTGCAAGTTCAGCTACCGTGGCTCTTTCATCCAAGAGCTTTTTCGTTTGAGTTGGGTGAGATGACTGCACTTCATTCTTTGAGATACAAACTACCCATGTCTTGGTCACCATGTAACTAGCTTGTTGTAATGTGTTTTACATGCAATTACCTTTTGCTGTCCTTTGGAAGCTGCAGGCCATATTTCCCACCACGTCTATTTAACAAATTTACCTGCTTTGCACTGGAAGCCACTCATTTTTCTAGCTGCAGTTTAGAGTGCTGATTTTAAATTTCACAGATGCACTAATTCTGAAATCTGATTATGTGGGACACTGTTTCTTTTTGTGTGATTCTGCACTCCTGTCAGAGGAGGCCAGAAAAGGAAATTCCATTTAGTATCCTCAACTCTGGAACTGGCTTCTGGTCCAAATCTTTTGATTTGTTGAATCTGGCAAATGTGCTGCACAGCTGAGCTTTAATTTTTTGTGGGGACTTGTAATGGATGAGTTTGTAAAATGCAGGGATTTTAGTATTGTAGTAATGACTGTTCTTGAGTCCAACACAACTCTTTGTTTAATCAGTCAACAGTAATTTAAAATTTGCTTTTATTTTTACTATCTTATACCCAATTATTTTAAGCACTCAATGTAATTGTTGAATTTTTTTTAATAAATTGAAATAAACAGAATAAAATATTTTCAGATATTATGCTTGTTTCTTGCTTTCATAACAAACAGAAAATTCTTATTTATTAGTATTTGTCCTCCCTTCCTTGACTCCTGTGCTGAAGGATATTTTGTATTTCATCTCTGTGCTTCTGGATTTTCACTGTTTTTCTAGAAAGGATGTAACCATCAAGTAATTTTTCATTTATCTACATTAAAACTATTAGACTCAGATGAGAAAAAGCCATATTGGGTTACTACATAAAAAACTGGTTTATGCCCTGCATTTCTTTCTATTTATAAGCAGACACAGAGTAAGACAAAAGCAAAGTAAGCATGAATAAGTGAAGTGGAAATGCATAGCTCTTGGGTTTTCTTTTCATTTCCATTTATTGTGCATAATGGTTTGGAAGGACAACCTCTCATTGCTAGGAAATCAGCCACCATCCTGCCGCCATGTCCTCCTGTCTTGGTCACCTCTCAGCCAGTTCTGATTCCCTCCTGGTCTCCTCCACATGCTCCTCCTCCCAGAGGTTAGTGCTCAGCTTTCAGCTGTGATGCGAGGAGGTTGGCAGCAGAAAAGCCGGATATCTCCAAAGGCCTGCAAATCTCCAACTGCTCCCATTTGCCCTGCCTCATTCTGCTCCTTGGGGCAGCGCTGTGCTTCTAGGAGACATTGAAACTTGTGCATCCCACAAGTGGAAAGCAGGGGTTATTGGATTGTATCAGACAACCCATAAAGGTTAAGTTCCAGAGGAGGCAACAACAGGCTGTCCTAAGCCTACGTAAACTCACCCTCCTGCTGCTTCTCCCCCAGCCACCGTCAGAATGGCTGGCTGACCCGTGAGGCACGTCTCCCACATGTGGTCGGAGTGGTGGGGTGGCTGCCATGGGACTGGGGATGCCTCGCAGGCGCAGGCCAGCACGGTGGGGGCACCCAGGGCCCACAGCAGCCCCCGCTGTCCCCACACACGCTTCTCCCCCTGCGCAGGGCCACTGGCTGCCAGAGGGTTTCTCGGCGGATTCTCTGGTCGGTGAGGAGGTGGCTGAACTGTCACCAAATGGCCAACTTTGAAGTCGCATCAATAGGTTTCAGCTGCGGTGCAGAAACTTGAGCAAAGAGGCGAATGTGGAGCTTGGAGAGGAATGAAAGACAAAGTTACCTGGCACTGAAAATGTGCTTGGCTGAAGCTGTGTTCTACATCATATATGTTATCTATGCCTTTTTTCCAATAAGTCCATCACCACAGGACATGGGAGCTCTCTAAAACGTCAGTTAAAGGCATAATTATCTTATAAACATTGCAGCACTGCTTGGATCGCCCTATTTTAATTGTACCTCTTGTTGAACCTTCAGAGAGTTTTTACACTGAAAGAAAATTAGTGAAACAGAATGTTTCACAATACTCATATGTCTCCCTTTCCTCCACATTTTTCTGCCATATTACTGGGGGTGCCTGAGTTCTGGCTAGGAATTGTTCTGATCTCCCTGGTAAGAAACCGTACAGCTACAGAAGACATATATAAATAGTTTACAACTTCTTTCATCTGCCTTGTATGGCCAGCTTGCTGTTGCCAATGCTATTCTTAGTCATGCATCCCCACAAATGGGACCAACAAGTGACACTTTGACCCTAAGTAGATTGATATTACTGTTTTTGCTAACATGCCAGAATGATGTTAAATGTAGCAGGGAGTCAAACAGATTAGGACTGCATATTTAGGAAAAAACTGGGTCAGGCTGACTCAGTACTGAAAAGTGCAGGATCAGTTTGGGTATTTAAGAATGTGTAGGAAATAGGGTGATTTTTCAAACAAGGCAGGAAACTGTGGAATGACCGACATGTCAGCAGCAGCAGCAGTGTTGCCAGTGAACCACACCCACTTCTCTTTTAAGGTATTTAAAATACACTGAAACTCCTCTTTTCTTTAACCCTCAACAAGAAAAAACAAGAGTTTCCCGCAGTCTTCATAACCCTGAAGAGCAAAAATGTCCTCCAGTAAATTCACTGCAGCGCACCAATGCCATCAGACTCTAGAAAGTGAAAGGGTTGGGGGTAGTTAATGGATCAGACAGTCCATGATCCCAACTGACAAGTGCAACTTAAACTTTAAAATATGATGAATGAACAATCACAGATGAAGCACAGTGGTGACCTGCCTGTTCCCATATTTCCCTGCTGTCGTGATTTTACATGTTACACCATGGCAGCCATGCAAATCAATTACAACTGGAAATGACAACTCTTCCAGTAATGCATATCACTATTGTTTAAAAGATACAAAAACCATTCCACAAGTAACATAAAATCTCTTGCTCATCACTGCAGTCTCCACAAAGAAAGTAAAAAAAGCATTTCTACTATGCATACAATTAAAGCCATGAGAACCAAACATAAGTACTCAGGATACAGCATTTCAGAATGTTAACTCTACTGTGTGAGTCGCATGGTTGTTTACATGGTACATACGGAAATAACATTGAAGAACAAAACAGTGGGACACAAAACCTTGTACTACTATGAGACAAAATACTCATTTTAATGTGGAATAGAATCATTCTCCTGTAACTGGGGAGGCAGTAATAGCAGTTGCAAATATAAATCTCATTCTGATCATAAGTATGCACATGAGCCTCAGATGTACAGTATTTTAAATGAGGGTCTTTGTAAAGCATCAACAGGTGATCACCCGCCTTATTGGATTTTTTAATGTATAAAATGAACCACCAGGTATAGTCTACTTCTTGTACAGTGTACCAGACATGGTCTACTTCATGTCTGGTATTCAGATCTCTTATATGTAAAGTAATAAATAAAGCTGTACAATATTTTCTTTATGAAGTTTGTCTTGCTAAATGTACCATGGGATGTTCTATAATTTGTAAACTTTCTGAGTTTTATTACAATTTTATTACTATAGGATTAGGTAAATCAGTAAATTTTCAGTTGCCAGGATATTTTTGCCCAAAAATGGGGATTACTTTTGCTCAAAATCAGATGCATTTTTATTTGAAAATGAATCTGTGTTCTCAGGAAATTGGGGGGCTATTTTTGCTTCAAACTGTTACAACACTTAGGGAAAACACCAGGATAAAAAAAAAAAAGGTGCACTTCCAAATCACACAAAAGGACAAAAGCTCCTTAAATTAAACAATTTTGTATTTAATTTCTATATTTTGTATATTTCCAGTAGTCAGAGCTTATACAAATTTGTCTGATAGGCAACCTTCCTGTGAGATTACATAACATGACACACTGTCATCTTCAAAGGAGGCCTTGTCTATATTGTTTTCCTATTCTAAAGCCAGAGAGCTAAAAGGCGGTTACAATTTTTCAAAGTGACAAGGTTAGAATATATAATTTACAATTTGCCTTTCCACTCCCACAGAAGAATCTCATGCCTGCAGTGAACCCCTGGCATGTATAAATATTTAAAATAAATATACTTCTATCCTTTTGGCATTTCTTCAAGCTATGGTTTCCAGCCCAGATATCCAATATAGGCCATGACGATTAAATAAATATATTGCATCTCACTAGTGGTTTTCACCATGTGCTCTCAGAGACACTTTCTGCTTATGACGACTGTTTATCAAACTCTTAGATCCAGAATCCAAAAGGTCAGGTAGTCAATACTATACTCCTCCATCTACACAATAAACAGAAGGATTTCATCTGCTGACACTTCAGGTGCCCCAGAGCTTTACTTCTTTTGCACCTACCCCCCAAAGATAACTTTTGCTTTTTCTTGTGTAAAACATCTGTGCCTGAGAATAAACAAACAAAAAGCTTGCTCTGATTCTTCCCTAAAACATAGTTGCAAAAGGGCTGAAGGCCACAAATCTGACTTCCTATGGTTCACAGACTGTTACACTTCCCTTACCTGTATTCGGAATGAGAGCTATTTTCAGCCCTTGGAAGATTAGAGAAGTGTATTTCTTAGGCAAAACCAGGGTAGACCAATGTGCCATTAATTGCCATGGCTGCTCTAGTGCTAGAGGATTGATTAGGTGAGAGATGCCTGTTAGGATCATCTGAACAAGATACTTTCAAGGCTGTAGAAGAAGGTAAAAAATTCCAGCCTTGGAAAAAATCTTCTTGTGAAAGTCAGCTGCACAGAAACAATCTCACAATCCTCAGTAAATGGGCAAGTGTAGAATGCTCACTGCTACTGAGTCTAAGGAAAGACGTGCCTTTAAGGCATTGCTTCTCATACAGTGTCTTTGTTGTAGCTCCAACTTCTCCTTTTTCTGATGTCCTACATGTTATTTTATACCTCATAATAAATTTTCCCTGGTTGCTCTGTGATAAATAAAGACTAAATTTGAAAAGTGAATGGTCTAAAAGGTTTTTTCCAAGCAAATACCTGTACAGAAGCTAGTTAGAATTACAGCTCACTTTTTCTCCTTATCAGAGGGTGGAAATTCCAAGTTGCATCTCTAAATATGTATGGAGAAACTGTAACCAGGGAGAAAAAACAGGCTGATCCTACAGCAGCACACAGGAGAGATTATATAAATGTAGAGGAAAGTTTAAATTACAAGTTGTGACAAGAACTGAAACAATGCCCAGAATCTTCCCCATATTGCATCTTCTATCCCACCAACAACATACTGGTTATTCCACCGTTTCCAAGTTCTGATGCAGAACAAACTCTGGGACTGTGATTTGTTTGGCAAAGAGCTAGCTTCTCATTTGGATAGATTGATTCAGAACCAATGAATCCTATTAGGGCTTACTTGATGGTATCATTTTGTATACTTAGAAACCTTTAGCTCCTTTTCTTGTCATGGGTTAAAATCCAGAGCTGAGGATAGATAATGGCAAAATATATCAAAATAATTTGAAAATCCTCCTCAAATTAATAAGCTTTTTCCCTGCTACTCATTCTGCTCTTTTGGAGGAGTATGATTTTCCCACTACCTCAAAATTAGCAGAGTAAATTGTCTTGAATATATGAACACATTTTCATACATGTGACTTGAAAGATATCTGCAGACAGTCAAAAACAAACATGAAATCAAAACTAGCTTAATCATAGAATCATATAATGGTTTGGGTTTGAAGGGACCTTAAAGATCATCTAGTTCCAACCCCCCTGCCATGGGCAGGGACACCTTCACTAAACCAGGTTGCTCAAAGCCCCATCCAACCTGGCCTTGAACACTTCCAGGGATGGGGCATCCACAACCTCTCTGGGCAACCTGTTCCAGTGCCTCATCACCCTCATAGTGAAGAACTTCTTCCTTACATCTAATCTAAAGCTGCCCTCTTTCAGTTTAAAGCCATTACCCCTTGTCCTACCACTGCATGCCCTTGTAAAAAGTCCCTCTCATATTAGTCACATCAAATAGCCTAGTATCCTTTCTCTTATAGTGACCAGGAGCAAATGAGTAGGGAAAATTTATTAGAAACAGGAAATAAAACAATTCCCCATGACTGTTGCTAGACTTTCAGGTAATCCCCCATTTAAGAACTTCCTGAGTTGGAGTTTGCATCCAGACCATGGTAATTGATATCCCCACTATGCTTTTCTAACATCTTTTTCTATATCATCTCTTTGAGTTAATTTGTATTTTGCCTCTCATAGTATCTCATAGCAACAGATTCCTCATCTTAATGAACGTTCCTTCCCAGTCCTTCATGATGCCCTATATCATTTGCACCCACATTAGTTCCTGAAGAGTGTACCAAATAAGGCGCTGTGCTAGCTTTAAAAAATTTACCTTAGTTTCCAGAAGTAGTCACTGTGGCAGCAAAAAGCTATAAACTAGTTTTTCCACTCTCCTGTTCTTTCTATTTTTCCTTCCTTCTGAGTTGTTCCTTGTTATTCATCTTTTAATAAAATAATTACTGAAAACAAGTCCTGATTTTATAACAGCAGTCCACACAACATGGTTTTAGGTTCAAAACATGTCCCGTTTGCCCTGTTTTTACACAGTGGGAACAAAAAGCCCTTACATTTTTATTGAAAGTCTGTTTCTTTGGTTTACTGAGTAAAATCCCTTTATTCAACCAGTATTTTGCGAACAGCCTAAATCTCAAAGCATGAGATTAGTGAATATTTCTTGTAAATCCATTAATATCCAGAGATCCTTTTTCTTTTCAAAATATTTGTGAGAACTGAGTAATTTCCACAGCAAATTATGCAAATGTGCTGTACAAGTTCTCCAGCACAGCTCAGCCAGTGCAAATCCTGACCTTCCAACACTCCTGCTGTTCCTGCTCTGGGCTTCTCTTCATGAGGCTGCCAATCATATGTTACAATGCCAAGTTTTGCAGTGCGGATAAGTGTCCACTGGAAGCCAAGATAATATCAATGAGTTTATTTACACAAGAGGACTAAACCCAGATCCGAAGACTCATATGCAAAAAGAAAAAGCTTCTGGACTGAATTAATCCAAAAGTAGCTAAGCTTGATGCAAGGGTTGCTAGATAAAATCTGCAGTCATGTTATGCAAATCTAGATTAGGTAGATTGTTGGGTCAAAGGAGACCATTAGAATGATGAAATGTATTAACTTCTTTAGCTCCTTACCACCTGCAATTAAGAAAAAAACCCCAAACTATTAAATTTTAATTTCAACTGCCAATAAAGAATGTCTGGATAGGTTGTACCCCACATAAGGTTCATACTGCAGTACTTAAGATCAAGTTGGCCATTAAATGGCAAATATGCATCTTCAGAACTGTTGTATTTAAAAAAAAATAAGTATTTTTTGCATGTATGGATGCATTTGTGCTCTCCTAGGTAGATACCCAGAGGTATCGTAATAGTTCAATGAAAATAAAAACAGCTGCACCAAAAAAAATGTTACATCAAGATAGCCAGTATTAAAATAATTTGCCCTTGAAATCTTAGTCAGTTTTACCATTCTGACTGGAAAAATGGGAATTTATAATGATTTCATCTGGCTAGATGACTGGAAGACATCAACTTATTAAAGTGCTGAGTTTAAACTTTCTAAAGCATAATCTATAAAAAGATCTATAGAGATGCTTAAAGTTTAGATTTTATGCTATTGCTTTCTTTCCATAAGAGGCCAAAGAAGGAACAAGTGAAAACTCTAACAAGGAGTTTTCCATTCCTTGTAAGGGGATTGTCTTCGCTTTTTAAAAGATTGTGCAGAGAAATGCTTTGTCTCTTTACTAATTTACTGTCTACTTTACTTAATACTAATAGATGTTAAACTGCTGATTTTCTTCTCCTGGCTTCACAGTTATTTTAGGAGTAGGATTCTTTTGCAATGACAGAAGGTAAGTTCTGCTGTCAATACATGTAGATCACTGAAAGCGATGAAATTCACACTCTTCAACATCTTCTTAGTTGCTTCATATGAACCTGGACAAAGAAATCCCTGTACACCATAAAGCTTTTTTTACTCTAAACCACTATAGCATATAAAGTAAAAGACATACTGAAAGGATATTTGGGCCTCAGGGCAGTAATAGAATCTAGTGTAAGGTTCTCTGTATAGTGCATGTGGAGACTTAATCAGTTCAGGAAAAGGATCTAAACCAGCAAGAAAGCAGGAGGGCAACCTACCATTAAGCAGTAGAGAAGTGCTGAGGAGTCAGGTGTGTCTTAAATCCACTTCTCTGTGGAATTTAGATGATGTGCTTAGGGTTGTAGGGAAATACTTTTGTGATCTAACCCCACATCCACTAATATTGCCTGCTCTACTACACAGGTATGATATCCCCAATGAAGGTGCCCACCAAAAGGGCGCAAACTGACTACAGAACAGCAATGTAGCTGAGTAAGAGAAAATCACTGCTCCCTAAAATGTCCCAGATCTAGCTTTCCTACCTCTACTGGTTGTGGAAATTTCCCTGGTTCCTCCCAGCTTCACCCAACTTCCATCACATCACAGCTTAAAAAATATGTATAAATTCATTAGCATTCCATTGCTGGTACCATACTGGATGCTGCTGCAAAGCAATGAGACTAAAATGAGTTACCATCCTTGGGATGGTACAATCAGTTTTGCTTACTTCCCAGAGCAGCTTGCTCTGGCTGACTCTCACCAAAATTTATTTCCCTTTCTTCTTGAAGGACTAATCTCTGTTATGCCCTTGAAGGTATTGCCTTAGTCACATCTATAGGTAAATGTGAACGCAAAATACTTTCACGCTGGAGCTCTCCCATTCTGATAGAAATTACACAAATTCATTGCATCAGGAGCAACACAAGATCTAGCAGCACTCCTTGTAGGTAACCCAGTAAATGGAGGAAGGCCCTGGAACTGAGAGAAGTCCATAGCTAGTCCTTCAGTAAAATTCCTTACTTTCATTCTAGCCATATACTCTAAGCTGAAGGCTACATAAAGGAGTATTCTCATCCTTTCCTCTCAATCCATGGATTTGGAATTCCTTTCTGCACTGACTCAAACTTAAAAAAACCCTCACAATAACTGCATGCTTGGAATCGATCATTGCATGATGAGTACCATCTTCCTCAGGGAAGTGCTGAACCAAGGTTTAATCCTTTAAGACAACAAAAGGAGACATGACCTGAACTTCCACACCTGTGTAAGTGCTGAATCTAACAACTTGTGAAAGTTGTAGGCACCAACAGCAACCAGAAAACAGTAGTTGGAGCAGCTCACCTGCTGCAGTGAAACTCTCAAAAGAAGCAGCTGGATGAGGGATCAGGATCAAAACCAGGGCAATTGGGATGCAAGTTAAACACCAAGCTGCTTAGCTCTGTCAAGACTGGGGTGCTTAGGAACTTTAAAACTGTAAAAAGAAAGGCATGTAAAGCTACAGTTTTTGGATGATAGTTCTTGACTAAGATACTGAACTTCAGTTCAAGTCCCAATTTAGCCATCTGCCTTCTTTTTAGGCCTTTAAAAGCCCTAGATCTCACCAGAAAATCTTTCTTCTGTTGTAATGTACTGCAATCATTATGTGCTCCTTAGAAGGAAAGCATTTGTGTTAACAGGAAGAAAATCATCCATTTCATCATACCTTCTTTGCAGCTTTCAGCTGACATGTTATAACAAGCTAAGGACCCATTTCATTACTAAAAAAAAAAACCCACAGATAATAAACTTATTCCTTTTTGCCCACTTTTGTGAACTGGCTACAGGAAGTGGCAGTATTCTGCAAAGCACAGCATGGTACTGGCAACAGCTATTGAGAGCTCCGTCTGTACCTTTGGATAAATTATCAGCTATGTGTTGTGTTTGTCTGCTTTGTGTCAAAGTGCTTGCAAATGGGAAGCAGGTTACCTTCATATCACTTTCATAAACAGCAGTTTCATATAAAGTGAATTAGTATTTTGCTTTTCAGTAGATTCTGTTCTGAGTTATGTAATAGCTTGCAGAGGAGGAAACTAAAAAGTAAGTGCAGGAGGGATCCATTACTACTATGTAAAACAAATGAATGATTTTAATTGCAATGTGGAAAGGATTTTTTCTTTCTGTTTAAATAAAGGGAAAATACAGATGGTAATTACTTTTAGTGAGTTCACTTTCAGATTGTGCTTCCAAAATACTGCATTTAGCAACTAACTGGAAGAATACTTTTTATGATATGCTCTAGCTAGACAGATAAACACCTACACAGTTCAAAAGCATCAAGAATATTCACAAACCGGCACACTTTGTGACTGAGCAGCTGTTCTGTACTTTAATGCTGCTGAAATTTAAAAAGGCAATAGCTCTCCTTAAAAATGCCATGCAGTTTTCAAGAATGATAACTGTTCTGCCTGGGTTTTCTTTACTTGCGTTTGACATTTTAAAACAGTTATAATTGACATTATAACTGACTACCTGTCAGAATTGAATTGCATTTAGCTGCTAAACAACATTATCCCTATTGATAGTATTGTCCATCACTGTACTAGCATTACCTTAAGTGTTTGTACTGCCTTACAAACTCTTGTAATTAATAATGGCCAAATTGCCAGAGTTTGAGATTTGTTCACATTTGGAGAAGGACCAAAAACCTCATCACATGAAAACTTTCCTAAGATGGTTACACCTGCCAGTCATTCTAAAAGTGTCAGGTATTGCAGATAAGGCCACCCATTGTGCAATCCAGGATATAGGACAAAGTATGGTTACATCTATACTGTTCTGTGACTTTGTTTCTGAGACAGTTCCCAGCAGAGAAATCCCAGCTTGTGTCCATATCCACACTGCAGACCTTCAGCCCTTTTTGGCAGTGCACAGTGCTTCCCCCTCCTTGAGGGATTTGTTGGGCCCTTCCAGTTCAGCAACATTGTTCCTGGTCAGACAGAGAACCCAGGCTGTGACACAGGAAAGGCCTGTGGTACATTCTCAAAATTAGCAGCCTGAGTGAGACCAAACTCAAACCTTCATCAGCCTCTCCCACTACTGCTTGGGTGGTTCTGAGGATAGACAGCAGGTAGGACATAGGAAGATAGTTCATTCCTCAAGGAAGGTCCATAGCCAGTGTACACAGAGGTAACACTCTGTGCTCTTGTTGTGCCCTGTAGCTGACCTCTCTTTGCCATTCACCCTAGGTCTCAGAGGCCTTTTCCATATCCCAAAATTACCCAACAACAAGGATGGTGAATGATCCTTCCTGCTTCTGAATATGATTGATAAAAAAAGTTCCTTCCCCAGGGGATCAAATCAGGGGGCAAACATCAGCTACCTACTGCTTTATTTCTGGCAAGAGCATCCACAGTCATCAAGGATCTATGCCTGCTGGTCTTGTAGAAGCAAACCCAGATGTTTGATAGAAAGGACGCCATCACTTTCATTGCTCTAGAATATTTTATCAGTGGCCTTCTGAAATGAAGCCAGGCTTAGACCATCTGTACCAATATTAGATAGGCAAGAGGAATTTCTGCACCAAATTAAGTCTACTGAAGTGCCAACAGCTTCTGACACTAACCAACAGAAATCTCAGAAAATCCACAAGCTTCTTCAAGTGTCCAGCGTAACTTTCAAATTACTATTGAGCATGTATGTCCAGCAGTCCAGCAAACATTCCTCAAGGAATATTGCCCTTGGCCTTTGCCATCTTTCAATCTTCTTTTCCAGTCTCAAGCTCCTGAGTCATTTTAGCCCTGTTTCCATTGTCACTGACAATATTTCAAAGCAGCTCTGCAAATATTCTTTGCCATCATCCCAATCATTGCTAAATGTTTTAAGGAATTTCTTCGGGGTTTTTTCAGAGGCAAAGAAACTTTGCCCTTCTTTTGGAAAGAGCAAACCTGTAAAGGTGTGACTGAATGCCCCTAGCTCCCTTCTGCCCTTTCTTTTTCTCCAACATGGCAGGCATCTTAATGATGAGGCCCCAGGACAGGGAAACTGGGGAGGGGATAGGGGGGAGATCACTAGCTTGGAAGTGGCCCAGTTATGTCCATAAAAAGAACAGGAGAAATGGGAAAGACAATAGGTTATTTGGGCAAAGAAGTTGCAGTGCCAGAATTGCTGCCTGCAAAGTAATTGCCACTGCTCTCTATGCGTTCAGCCCCTGAAGTCATCAGACTCAAAAATGTTAAATTTGAGAATGCTGAGGAAAATAAGAACTATGTGAGTAGCTGTGATAACCTTTGAGTGAAATGTCTGTGTGTCCACCCTTCCTTTAGAAGGAATAGATATTTCTTGCACTCTGTTCTCCTCCACAACTCACTCAGTTTGCTATTGCTGCTCTCTTTGCAGGTATCTTTTCACAGTCAGACACTGGGTAGGCAGTAGACCTGGTGCCCCTATCAAGCTGCTAGGCATATTTCTGAAAGAGCTGGAAGAAAAAGTTCAGTTCCTGCTATTGCAGCATAGAAAGCAAGACATACTCAATACAAGACATTCTGTGACTCCTCTTCCTACCTCACACCAGGTCAGCATCACTACCCCATCTCTTTCTTGGAAGTTTAATTTCAATGGGCTAATACAGATATAAAAGCTGGACCAGCTTATGAGTGGACACGTTTTCAGTAGAGATAAAGGTTGTAACAGCAAGACAAAGGTACCAAAGCACTCTTACAACTAAGAAGGTACTAGAGGGGTTGTCAGTAAGGTTGTCCACGTCTACCCTAATACTATACCTTACTGGGACAAACTAGGCTGCACTGAGTTGTGTTTCTTCTGTGCAATAACAAAGGCTAAGCAGTGGGTGGTCCAGCTTGCAGGTGTTATCTTGCTTCTCTTGTAGCTTGCTGAAACTGTAACCAAGGTCAGGAGTGTGTGCTCAGTGTTAGAGGATGAGAATAGCCTGAAGAATGTTTCGTATTCAGGAGAGACAAAATGGGAAGCTTGTGTAATCTTTACACACTTTTCCTTCTGGGGTTTAGGGTTGGGTTTTTGTTTGGTTTTCCCCTTCATTCTTCTTCCTAGAATGTTCTTTTAGTGCTAGTAGCTCAGAAACAGGGCTGCTGTCCGAAGCAGCCTGTTTTTGCTGTGGCAAGAGAGGAAGGGCAGTAATGGTTGGATGAGCAAGCACAGCCACACCAGGTAGTTTTCCAAGTGGTCTGATGGTGACAGGAGCATTCATGTGTGTGGAACAGCCAGCTGGAGCACTGTGCGTGGCAGGGCCATTCCAGGCTCTGCCCATGGCTTATAGCTGGGAGATTTGGATCTGCTGGCAGCTCTCATTCTGAGGTTTTGCCAGTAGTGTCAGAGGAAAGACTCCAAGTGAAAGAAGAAGAGTTGTAGCTGTGCTGTTCATCATTTGGACAGTTCTCTAGTAATCCTTGTGAAGACGAGGAAGGTTCTGACTCTGGTCATGGCTGAATGTCTGAGAGTTTCATAGACAGTTTTGTGTAGGGATCCTCTGTCATGGATGGACAAATATTCTGTTGCTGTAGGGAAGTGTACTTAGCTCTACTGAGCCTGGTGCTCTGCTGTGCCACCGTGATCTGACAGGTGGCTTCACATAAGGTTTTGTGAGCCACACATCATATTCCAGTTTATCAGGTGATAAAAGATATGGACTACAGCAGTGTCTGCATGAGAACAAAGTAGAGTAAAATATACAATGTCTTGATACATTAAAACATTTTCTATGAATGATCTCTAGGTTGTTCTTTTTTCCCCTCTGGGGCATAGAAATAACTGGCCAGGTCTTTAAGTTCAGCTTGACTGAAGGTTATAAAATAATAGCAGAGGTGGATTTATTCCCTGAAGATGTAACATTTAAGGATTGCTAGACCATAGCAGAATTCATCCATACATAAAAAACATTTGCTAACAGTCCCAGCATGTTTCCAGTGTTTTAGAGAACAAGTTGAGGGAAGCAAGAGCAAATCAGAGAAATGCTGAGATTGCCACTTCAGTCATACTCTAGCCAACCTCTACCTACACATGGTACAAAACCAGCAACAACAAAAAAAAAATCTAGCCCAGTTTTCAGAAAAATATTTTATTTGTGTATTTTCCTTGCCGAGTTAAAGAATGTCATTCAAGGGAATCTCTTAAAAGGTGGCTAACCTAGTAAAATAATTGATCAATTTTTTTACATCTGCAGCAGAAGGAGTGATAATAGGGAAGTTTAAGCAGCAGTTGTGGGCTGCAGAAGACCCAGAAAGAGAGCAAAATCTTACAGGCAAAGATAAATTAATTAATAATGCAGAAAGAATGAGCTGAGGGAACCTAAGAAAAAGTCTAAGGCAGAAGTCTAAAACACCCCTTGCAATTTCTTTTTGGTGTCTTTCTTCTTTGAAAAGATTTCCTCAAGATTACTTCAGTGACATCCCTGTCATATGATTTCTCCTTCTGGAGTCACCATTGGAAAAAATTAAATCCCTGACAGTGCAAATGCTTACGTGGAAACATAAATAAAATGGTACATCTAGATAAGAGTATGCTAGCCAAAGTAATGAATTAAACTTTAAGCTTTTTAGTTTCTAACCTAATTTTCATGACAGTTTTGTGGCAGTTCATCCAGAGGAAACACATTGGGGTGGGTAAGGTTAAAAAAATATCCTAGAAATTGGTAGTTGGTGTCTTTAAGCTTCTAAGCACATATGAATGAAGGGTCTCACACATGTGTGTTGTCCCATGGCACTGATTTGAGTAAGACTTTGTAGCTTAGAGAACAGAATTTTCTCTTCTCCAATTGATCTTGGCCAGTATGTTTGGACATGAAGGAGGAAAGTCTTTTTAAATAATCTTCTGACTTGTAACTGTTTAGAAACTCCTCCTGACAGTTTTAGGCCACTTGACATCTCATAGGACTATCTGGCCAGAAGAATTTTGTACTATTTTCTCATTAAGATGATCAGCAAGGGATTAGTGACTCCATTGGAAGTAATTAAAACTTTGAAGACAAAATAGATGAGTTGCTATATTTTTAAAAAATAAATTTAGTCATTGACTCCTTCAAAGTTACAAAAATAAAATCCTCAATATGCCAGCTTTTGAGCTGTTTTCTTGATTATTCAAAAAGAAATTATTTGCTGCATGTATGATGGAAATTGCCTGGAAAATTATCTGTTTTTTCTCTCTGCCCAGACTATGCACTGATCGTAGAGTACCAGTAATATTCATCAACAGTTCAGAAATTATTACAAACATGTTCCCAGCTGCCACATTGATTATCAGGCCTTCACAAAAGTCCTGACTTCACTAGTAATATGACAGAACTTCCAGAGCTTCAGAGGAAGAATTCTTCAGAAACAATACCCCCTCAGCCTACAGGATGCAAGTAAATAATTTGAATTCATGAACTGCCTTTGAGAAACTTAAACCATTTTGAATTGTAAAACTGAAAGTAACAAAAAGTATTTGAAATGCCAAAAGGGCAGCCCTCCAGTGGAAAGTTTTGCTGGAAGGAGCCAGATAAAGACTCCGGAGGAAGCTGTCACTACATGATTAGTGTCATCAAGTTACTGCTCTGTGGACCAGTGACACAATCACCACAGAAACAGTGAGGGGGAGGAAGAAACAAAAACTATACTAGTTGGTGAAAAGTTATATGATATTCCCCTTTCTCCTTCCCACCCATTTATTTTTCATCCCACTTACCCATAAAGCCTGTTTTGAAAAACATTTTTAGTCTTCTTCAACTGTAGAGAGTCCAGAATCTTTTTATGGCACCAGGACTCAGCTCTCTCTTGGCCCAAATTTTCCCATATTCAGATTCTTCATTTCCCAAGAGTTTTTTTCTCCTCAGACATTGACTTGTTGTAGCTATTAAACTCTCCTCACCAGAGTATTTCTTTCTGATTTATCATCCACAGAAAAATACAGTTAAGATAATAAAAGCATGAATTAAATGCTACATTACTAGGCAGTTAGCATCCATGTAGATACTCTCACATGCTGTTACTATTCTCATTCCAGAACCTTTGTTATTTTCAGTATCTCCCCATCATGCTACAGTCTGCCAGTGTAGACATGCCCTGAGATTGATTAGAAACGGCTGCCTCCACACTTAATTTTCACAGATGTTCCATTCTTTAGCTGCCTCTCTGCTTCTGCTACAGCCAAGATATCTGGCTGTAGCTTGAAGACAAACCTGAGTTAGTTGTAAAAATGCTTGAGTATCAATACCAGTATAGACAGCAACATCAGCTGAGTGTCTCAGCAAGTATGAGTATTTGATGTGACTCAAAGTCAACAACAGTTCAGACATGTCTGCATGGGCTACAAACTCTACCCTGACTTGGGTGATCATCAGGGTAGGTGTGTTCTTAGAGAAAGTGAAATTCTTTTGGTACGATTTGGTTTTTAATCCAGGTGATAGCATAGTCTCTCACAGAGTCTGTGTGGCAGGTACACCCACCCCAACAGGAAACTAAACTTCTCTGAGCAGGGGGGCAGAGGAAAAAAAGACACAAATGCTTGAGGCTGCAAGTTGAAAATTGAACTGACCAATCCAACATGTGCCAGGCACATGGAAGAGTTGACCTTTTGGCCAATGGGCATTAAAATGATGACAGATGAGATTCAACAAGGGTTTAAATGGGACCCTGCTAGACGACATTTTGAGTCAGTCCTCCTGGGAGCAGCAGGTCTGCAGCTGGGGACTCCCCCTGGGGTCGGGACACTGCCCTAGGTAACTCCTCGAAGTTGAGAGCTCTCATCTTTTAGGTGAGTGATATGCATAGTTTGAGTCATTTTTAAACCTTAAGACTTCTTAAATTGGCTGTGTAGTATTAATTCCCCTTACATCATTGAGCCTGTGGTTTACTAATGTTATCAGAGTTTTAACTAATTATTTTATTGAAGAATAAATCTGACTTTTGACACCTGTTGAATTTGATTGTGTGAGCCTCCATAACAATCTGGCAGATTTTCACTGCCCTCCTACTACTGATTGCATTGTCTGTGGGAAGGAATAGGTTATCTGTGAAATCATTATCCTCATGGCTTTCTTGGATTATCTCATTTTTGCAATGGAAATTTGTCCAATTAAAAACTGAAGAAAATACTAAGGGCCTGTAATTTTTTAATTTCTTGTTTTCTGAGCTCTTGCAGTGATGTAAGAGTGCCAGGGGACACCTCTCAATAGTACTCAGTAAATCTGGCTGAGTGACTGAGAGTTTTGCATTAGAGTGGCAGGACACATTTTGTTTCTTTTTCTTAAGATTTTGTACCTGTTAGAATTAAAATCCAATTTAGTTCAACCATAGGGTTGTAGTGAAATCCATTACATTAAAAACCAAGGCATTTAGCTGCCAAGAATAGGTCTTTATGAGAAAGATATTTATTTACAAAGGTATGCTTTGTGATAACATTGTATGAGACAGCAAATAAAAATATGTGTGATGGATAAACTTATTTCAAAATGTATTGCAAATTATTGATTTCTTTCAGGTACCAGCAAAGCAAATATGAAAAGAAAGATAGTAATCATATACAGCATGGCAAGCATGTACTTTCACTGACAGTAAATATTTTATCTTAACATTTTCTATTAAAGGTGCACATTGTAGTGGTGAAGGGAGAGATCCGTATTGATTTATGGCCTTAATAAGCAATTGTTTTTTTCTGACAAAGAAAGGGATAGTTGCAAATATCATGTATTTTATTGATCAGTGTTGATTAACAGATTTAGAGTACTTTACTTGGTAAAGGTATTCTTTTTCTCTGCATAGTGACTTTCATATGCGTTAATTAAAAGTGTTTAACAAATCAATTGTGTAAACATGCTTGAGACGTATTGTTGATAATTGAGTCACATAGGTAATGATTTAAATGTATTTTTTTTTAATCCTAGGTGGTTGATGTTCTTTTTTTTCATCGCTATTCTTTAACTGAGAAAATACCAAAACACATTCTCAAATGAACGCATGTACCTAAGTGTCTCTGTTGTTCTCTATTATAATAGATTTAACACATCTTCTGTTCACAAGACGGATGTAAACATATCATGTAAGACCCTTAACTTTACAAACAGCTTCTGGCTTAAATGGAAGCAACAAAAACCTTTTTTTTTTTTTTTAATCTGAAAACAACCAAAGAGTTTTCTTTATTAAATAACTCCTAACTGCAAGCCTAAAAGTATCATGCCATAACTATTTAAGGTAACCAAACTTCAGTTAAGTGGATTGTGAACATGGGCTAGGAACTGAGTGCAGGCAAACAGATCTAAAACTCATTTATCAATACAGTGCCTTGACTGCTATGTCTGTTACAACTGTTATTACCAGGTATCCTATGGGAGACCATTAGAAGAACCAGATTCCCCATCCCATTAGGCAGACTTAATGTACTTGTGCTGCATGTGGATGAAGAACACACATTTATCCTTTGAGTTCAAAGGAAAATGTCATTGTCCCGAGCTTAGAAATTCCTCCTTGTAATCGATTTTATTATCACAGGAGACACAGAGACAGTTGATACTAGAGCATCCTGGGCTTGCAGAGTAATCAGCTCAGCTAGACTGATGTATCTGAATACCCTTGGTTTGTACAGATGTCAGGTAACTACCATAGAACCTTTTTGATTAGGGAAATCTTTAGCCTCTTAAGGAAATAATTTCATGAGAAGTAACTCCTCAAATGCTTTATTTTCCACAAGAATGTATCTAGAAGATAAAACAATGAATCTTAGGGCCAGTCTGAAACTTTAGGCAGTGAGATACCATTGAAAATCTGGCCCTGAGTCAGGAAGGCAGAGGCAGGCTGTGAGGCTGCTTTATCTTCATAACCTAACAAGAGAAAATAATCTCTAAAGTATTATGTTTTCCATTACACAGATTGGGTTTTTACTTTTACTTTTTTATGACATTAATACTTAAATCACTGACAATATGAATCAGTCCTCTGTCCCAAAGATACGGGACTTAGAAACACTTAGATATAAAACCTCAAGCCAAATATTTGAATACCCTGTGTTCTAATCAGTTGGCTATTAATTGTAATCATCCTGCACAAGACAAATAGTACTCTCATTTAGCTAGCATCTGACTCGTTTTCAGTCAAACTTGATCAGTGCTCAAACTGAGACAAAATGAGCCACACCAGAGAAATTAAAAACCAAAACCAAACAAACCTTATATATGAAATAGACCAATTCTTAGTTTATTGAGTTTCTTTCTTGGGATGTGTGTGTGTGTGTGTTTGGTTGGTTGGATTTGTTTTGAGCTAGACCTTCAGTTGGTATAAATCAGGATAGTTGTTCTGGTTTTAGTGAAGCTATGCACTTTTACCTGGTTACCACACATAAATCATCTCTTGGTTAGAAGAGCCATCATTCCGCATAAAGATGTTGCTGAGGTTATTCTCATAATATTAAAGAAAGTTTCAGGTGACCAGGAAGAGGCATTAAAATATCTTGCAGCTTCCTACTATTTAATGGGTTGTTTCTGCACTATTGATAGAAAATAGCACAGAAATCACTTCACAAAGTTGAGCCAAAATACAGTTTTGGTTATTTTTTACTAGTATGAGAACTTTCACAGTGTTAACCAGCTTTAACTCTCTAGAAACATGAATAGAAGTACTAAGAATAATCATCAATACAAAATCAGGAGAGAAAGAGAATGTGATCAAAAAATTAGCAGGGAATTTGGCTCATATGTGCTGTTTCCCCTAGAGCAGCAAACAAAATTGATGAATAAATTCATATATTTCTTTCTGTCAGATTACTTGTTAACACTAACATCTAAGCCTTGCAGTTTTGATTCAAGATTCTCATGACAGTCTTCAGGCCAGGAAATCACACAAAATTAATTTCATTCTTGTAAAAAGAACTGAAAAGAGAAGAATAAATGGTAAACATCAAATACGCTCTCATGATAATTCTAATGCTATTCTGATTACTTGTCATATGGTCTTTCTTGGGTGTCATACAGTTACAAAAAAAGAAAATGCATTGTTGATAGGATCTCTGATAAAATTTTTTTCACCATATCAACATTAACCAACAATTTAAATGTATTGCATCAAGAAAAATTTAAAAGGTATCTATGAGATTATGTGTTACCTGGGATACAATGGTAATAATGGAACGTTATTTTCTGAACTCCCAATTTTCAGCCATCTGCTGAAGGAGAGATTCTTGGATGTTATACTTGTTAAATTAAGGACGTTTTTATATATTTAAGACTTTTGACTTTCTGTCATAAGAAAGGGAGGAAGATCCTGAAATTTGACATTCATTGCCCACTAAAGTGCTTGCTGACTGCATAAAGCCCTTTCAACAGAAAAAGAAGGTTGAACTAATGAGTTTTTCCAGTTGTGTTTAAAAACATTTCAACAAGAAACAGAGAAAGTATAAATCCTGAGTTGCCAAATACCAGTTAAAGAAAAAAATGCATTTAATATTTAATTAATGTATATATAAATTTTTTGTATATATGAAATTTCAGCCACACTATCTGCCCAAATCTTGAAAATGCTAAAAAACTTCAAACGTTATTTGTGTAGAGCAAAAATATTACTGGCAGGTTTAGTTTAGCTGTGAAACTGTGAATCTACTCTTTTAGCTCAGTAGTAGGCTATGTTTCATGAAATGTTAAAATTGTGATTCGAAGTAGTGACCTTCACTGGATTCCATCCACTGCTTTTTTTTTTTTCTCGGGAATTATATATCTATTTCATATACCAAAAAAGCAGCCACAGAAAGCGAAATACTGTTACAGATTTATATACGTGAACTATGAAGGTCTTTAAAAGGACTGTTTCATTGTGTTTGCTCTTCTAAAAGCACAGGCATCACTAAGTAGTTTAGTAATAAGTAAGAAGATGAATGTCTCCAGCCTGTATTTTAAGGAACTTATAACCTAGAACTACTATTATAATTGGACTATAATCATGGTTCAAGCATTTGAGTGCTAGTGAAAAAGTGCTAGTAAGGATCACACTGAAGTTCTTATGTCTAGCTGTCATTTTTCTTACACTCATTTAATTGGTGCTAAAAAAGATCTCATTTCATACCTTCAAAATCACCTATATATCCTTAAAGTTGATCTTTACAGTTGACTGAAAACCTACTAGTTAACATACACAAAAGAGACACATCCAAATACAAAAGAGTTTTGTTAAGTAAATTGATGCAGGTGGTACAATGATCATAACCTACAGTGTAACACTGCACTACAAATGCTGAGGCAGAAGGCCAGGGCAGAGAGAGATCTAGAGAACTGTAATTCATAAGTCCTTATCAGTAGACACACAATATGTGTTATATGGCAATGTACCTGACTACTTGATGAAAATAATGGGCCTCAACTGAAATGTAAAGTTCTTAGTGTTATGAGAAAGCTGTAGCATTCAAAGGATCTCATGCAAGAAATGAATCTGTGGCAGCAGAAAATTATAGCTATCTCAGATCCCATTTCACAGTAGAGAAATGTGTGAAAATTTATGGCATTTAGCACAGAGGTATGTGAGCTCTGAAAACAATTTTACTGGAAAATGAGTATGCATAAAATTCTCCAGCTTTTTCTGTAAGATCTTTTAACATTGAATGATAATTCCAAGTTAACTCCTTCCAGAATAGAATAAATAAAAAATTGGACCTTTAGGTTAACAATAAGTGAAACTTCAAAGGAGCCCATCCAGATGTCCCAGACAGTAAGGACTTTTTTTACAAAAAACCTCTCTCCTACATGCACAGAACCTGGCCTCTGAGTTTTCTGGGTTCAGCACCCATTTATTTTGCATACTATCACAGCACTGAAATATACTGAGATGCATTCTGCTAAAACATTTGTACTTGCAAACACACACACACAGACATCCAGACACACACACACTTTTCCTTGTTAGGAAACCAAGAGTCTAACACCATCACTATATTTACTACAGTCCAAATTTGGCTATGCAAATATGGAGTCTTGTTCGATCTGCACAAAGAACTCCATGGTAATGAGTGGGCAAATGTCAGCAACTTCAGTGGATGTTGCAAAGGGCAGACAGCACCCTTTGTTGTACCTATGCAGCATGCTCAGCAATGCTAAGGGCAGAAACTCCTAAGAACTACTCCGGCCCTTCTATGGCTATCTCATACAAGACTGTGATAGCAGAAGATTTTCTGTTAGGCTGTGTAATAGATTAAGCTACATGTGTTTGCCCCTGTTTGCCTTCAGGTGTTTGCACTGTATATGAATGGACTAAAAGTAGAAAATAATAGAAAGAACTGCCTGTAGACATTTTCAAACTCATGTCAATGCATGGGGCCAAAACCAGGATTTGTGGCAGGATATATAGTATACCAAATCCTGTCATGTCTCTCAGAATATGCATGTATTACCATGTGGACTGAGCAGTACTTCAGAAGATGCAACCTTTTCAGAGTCTGTATCTTAGTATCTAATCATGGATTGTAAAAGAAAAATGTTATCCTTTGGAAGCAATATTATTCATGAAGTAATAATAATGGACATCTCATTTACTTTTAACCTCTTCTTCGTGCTCTTTGTCTTTTTACTGTTTTCAGCTACAATCTCCTTGGCAATGCCAGTGGTGCTGTTTGCACTGACGTCAGTGGAGTTGTGCTGCTGTAAATGAGACCGGAATTAGGTATGTGACAGACCAACAGTGCTGCAGAGCCCACCAGCTGAACGATGGTATTGTTTGCACTACATATGCTTTTCCTACAATCATTTAATGTGGAAGACAGTTTCAAACTGTGGCTTTTGCTCATAATGTTATCAGCATTCTTTCCTTCCCCAAATAGGGGATTTGGAAGAATGAATTCATTCCTATAACCTTTGATGCTATGAACTTTTGAGGAAGCATTTAGGTTATTTATGGTTTTAAAGAGGGAACTTTGAAGAAATAAAAATTATTATCTGAATAAATAGTACAGCTAATCACATTTTAACAAGAAAATTGCTAGCAAACTTTTATAAAGAATAAATCTTGAGTTTTAACATCTAACAAGCACACAACAGAATGGTGCATATCCAGGATTTTTGCAATGAGACCGCTCAGGGGCTTAAAATTAAGCAAGTGCTAAGAGCTTTACTGGACCATAGCCAAAATGCTCAGAAACCATGCAGTTTCTCTTAAGGCTTAAATAGTTTTGAGATATTTCCTATTATACTATTCACCATCTTCCCCTGATATTTGTTCAATATAACAAAAACCATTGTACTCAATACAGGAGCATGAGATTTCCCACTGTTGACCACTTTCCATGCTGGAAATTAATAATATATTCCTAGCCTGTGAACTTGATTCTCCTGTTCATTTATCAGCTTTATGCCAATGGAATTATAGTGAATAGCTTTTTATTCCAAAAGATTTTGTGAAAGGTTTTCTGAAAATCAAAATAAATTACATTGACCTTAGCTTATAGCCTCTAATCACTGCTTTTAAATATGGTTTTACTCCCTATAGCCAATATATTTTCAAACCTTTACACGGTTGCTAAACAATTCTTGCTGTAATCTCTGTAATGCTGACATGCTTTATGAGCCATGAAAATTATCTAAATATAAGAACTAAAGCTAGGAAAAAACCACACCAAAACCCCAACTCCCACCTCCCCCAAAATCCACAGTTACAGTGGTAGCAGAGTAGGAACAGGTTAAAGCAAAATCAACATGTTTGTTCATTAAAACAATCTGAATAACTAGAAGTAACCATGGCACCAAATTAGTAATTTAATGCCAATTTGTCTTATCTTCAACAGAAAAAAACAAAACAAAAAACGCCTACAATTTTTCATTTCTAATTTATAGGATATCCATGCTCTTGTATGATAGCAATTATCCAGGCATTCTCAAGAATAATAAAAAAATATATTTTTTCTTCCTTGGTAACCTTTAGCTTAGCACTATGAAATAATATGCTCACTCCAGCACAATTAGACACAATAAATATGACTATTCTGATACTTTTTACAAAAAGAAAAAAGATGTTTTTCAGAAGGAAAATGCAATATGATATGGAATTGTCATTTCTACCTTGCATTTGAAAAGAATTTCAAAAGCTTTGAGATGTAAACTATCATAGTAAAATCACTCAGAATGCAGCCAGACTTAATGGATCTGCATATTTGAACAAGAAATCTCATGAGGATGGGCTATCTTTGGCGATTCCCTGCATATTACTTGCCATACAAAAGTTGAGTTGCCCACAGTTACTAGTCAGTAACAAGATTCTAAATTTTGTTCCCATGTTTGGAAGCAGTAGGTTGTCACCACAAAAAATTCCATGACAGCCACTTTGGTATAACCTATTCCATCCAGAGGAATAGCATCAACTGTCTGATGTCTTAGTTGCCTTGAGTTCAGGGAAACAATGTTAAAACCAAGAGCAGAGAGACCAGAAAAGAAGTGGGAATCTGCATGGAAAAACAGCAAGTCTTAGCAAAAAGATTAATCTTGCCCAAGCTTGGCTGGATGCAACTTAGAGATAGTTGCTGGCAACTTGCCTGCAGAAGTGGTGGTGATAAGGCCCCAAATGCATAGAAAATTTATTGCTTTGAACATTTTAAATTAACTTTAAGTTATAAAAACTTGGCCAAACCTGTAGCCAAAGAGGAAATCATGGAAAAGAGTATAGCTGGAGAGCAGAAAGATTGTTTACCGGGGATTGTCCGGCAAGAGAAAATAGCTTGGTGGCAGTTTCAGCACCTGATCTATAGTCTATGAAGTCAGTGGGAGTGCTTTAAAGGGATTTAAGGTCTGGGAGAACAAATTAAAAGCACAAGCCTGGAAGCTGACCTGCACTGTCAGTACAAGGGTCAAAGGGTGGCCCTTTGAGAGAGAATGAGGGACCTTCAAGTGGCCTTCAAAAGGAGTGGATGTGGAATATGCAGGTAGATTTTCTCCAAGTTTTCCCATGCAGATTCGTGCAGGGGGACACAGGACACCTCAGAAACCAGTGCCTCTGGTATTTCATCATCAGTGCTAGCTGGTTTGCAGAGATCTGCTGGTACTACATGCCGATTGTGACAGCTGCTATCCCAGTTGTCATACGGGGGACTGGAACGGGAGCTCCAGCACTCAGAGCAAAACCTGCTGAAGCTTGTAATCAAGCTTTCTGGTACAGATTAGTACAATCACATCCTGTGGAGAGTAAGCACAGATGGAGATCTGTAATACATGTTCACCGGTGAGTTACACAGACACGGACAGGATGTAGCTGACCTCATGCTCTTGAATTTGTCAAAAGCCACTAAAATTATTATCAGTGAGTTTGTGCATCTGACTTGTCCCCTGAGAAAGAGAAAAGCTCTTATCTTCAACCACTCATTCACCATCATAAAGCATATTCTTTAATCCCATGAGAAATAAGAGCCTGTGGGTTTAACTGTGTGCCTTACTTAGAAGGTTGTGGGAAATCAGTCTTCATAAATTTATCATCAGAGCAAAGTAACATGTTCTGGCAAAAAAAATGCCATCCCAAGCCACTTAAAGCCATAAGCATGACCAAAATTCAGTGCTGATAGCAGGGCTTGCTTTTTTACCGTAGAAATGTCAACAGGCCTTTATAGTAACACAACTTTATTTCCTGAGTAGTATAAGATATAAACTTACAGAGAAAAGGTTGGACAGAAGAGCTGGCAGATGGGTGGTACACCCTCCCTCAGAAGAAAACCTTGCACAAATGAGTTTTTTTCCGAGACAAGCTCTGTCTTGCTTGCTAATTTCCAGAGGAAACATTTATTGTACTACAGTCTATTTTCCTTCTGCTTAGTCTTTAAGTGCAGGACAGTTTAATACAATACTCTACTGTCTATATGTGTATATTTTTAATTGCAATATAATTTAATGTAATGTATTTTCATATATTAAATAACAGTAAGGTAACACTTATTTCATTCCAGAAATAAGGGTGCACTAAAAATCTAGTAATATTTTAATTTTGATGTGTTAATATGAATGAGAAGAAAGCTAATACCTTGTTTTAAACTGGTGTGACATATATGTGAGAAAACTTGTTTAGCTAATTTTTACAGAAATATGTAAACACACAAAAAACCACCTAAACATTGACATGTACGGGCTTGTAATTTCCCTGGGTTGTTCTGACACAGTTCAGTTTAATGTTGACCTCATGTATGTTGATGAAAGAAGAGCTTGCCTCCTGAAAGTAAGTAGGAGATCACCATATATTTACACTGCAGCAAGGCAGAAGAGCAGGGGTGCGCAGGGAAGAATAACTTTTCCAAAGGTTTTGTCTTTTTGTGGCGTCTGAGATACTCCAGTGTATCCCACCTAGTGTCCAGATGCTGGTGTAGAGTTCATGTCCTAGCTGGGTGCTGTGTTGTACCTCCCAGCTCAGATGATTGCACTAGATGCCCCTGTTTAAGCAACTGCATTGCCCTCTTTGCCTTTCAAACACAGCTGGAGATCTAGATCTCACACCCTGGAAAGGTCACAGCTTGGTGTTGGCTCAAGGCTTATCTTACTTCTTAGCATGGTGGAAAGCACCCTCCCTGGGCTGCAAAAGACTGCATGTTTTCAGTCCAGTGGGAGTAAGGTAACTGTCAGAAAAGTCTGTCCAGAATTTCCAAGTTAATACTCACTGGACACAGATATATATCACTATTTTGTTCCCATTTTCTCCTCTACGTTTATATCAAAACTTTTATGTAGTTTAAGTGCCGTCATAGCAGTACATCTTTTTTTTTCATCCTTTCCTCTCCAAATTCAAAGAAATTATCCTTTCAAGGACATATTGACAGGATTTTTCTTAGTGAGATATTACTTCAAAAATGAGGTGTAGTTCCTCCTTTTGATGGTTCTAAAGGATAGGGTGTTGAGAGGAACTATGTCTATTTGACCAGCTGGAGTTTTGCCTAACTGCTCACAAGAAAGTATTACATGACCTAATGTGTCCAGTACACAGGAAAATATAAATGTCCCAGCTTCCCAAAACTCTGCTAGAAATCATAAGACATTTTAAACTTTTAACTGATACAGACATTTCTTACTTAAGACACACATTTTTAGTTCAGATTTATTAACAAAATTTGAACAGCTTAATCATGTTCAAAGTCAAAATATTGCCTCTGGGAGTCAAATGCTTTCTGTCCTGAGCCAAACCTGACCTGTGTGTGTGTGTGTTCCAGATACCATAGGCTCGCTGCTTTCTGGTGGGAATTCTTTGCAACATGCAGCTTTTATTAAAGTTAGGAGTTATTGGATCAAATGTTGATGTAAATTCTCATCCTAAAAAAATAAATGAGAATGCCTATTTTTTTTAAAAAACCCACAACATTTATTTTACTGGAAACATTTGTTTCTCATTTTAGATGTTTTTGGTTTCACATTGTTCTGTCTTGTGAAGTTTATTTTCTTAGTATTGATCATTGCAGCTTCTATTTGAATTTTGTCATTGGACTATATTGAGAAAAACCTGTATGTCTTTGTTTTAACCAAAACTACAGGATGTGAGAGAACTTGCTAAAATCCATCAACAGCAACCTGTGTGGTTGTAGGACACTGCATATTAATATGCTAATTCATCTGTGTTGAAAACCCTCCAAGTTTCTACCAGCATATCTTGGAAAGAAAATTGTCTCTCAGCCATGGTTTAGCTTCTCAGTTTGATTCTGAGCAGAAAGCACAACCGTTATGGATCTTGCTTAAATTACATCAAAATACATTTGGTGTTAATACTTATGTTCAGGAATGTTTGAGAATAATGGTGCTAACATGAAGAGAAAATGAGAATTCTGTCCAAAAGACAGAATACAAGGACACTGCTGCATCATTTCATTTTTACACGCTACCTTCCAGTGGTTTCTCAACTTTACTTGTGATGGTAACAGGAACGGTGATATAATCTAAGACTCATGCAGTCACCAGGATGGAGATATTGTATTCTTGTTAAGTCTTCATGAAAACTGAATGGGTCTTGATCTAACTCTCATGTAGTCAGTGGAATTCTTCCAAATGGCAAGGATGAGATATCTTTACTTACCCAGTCCTAGGAAGACTCCTTGTTTGAAGCTGATAAAATGCAAGGATTACAAAGAAAAAAAAAAAATAGAAGGCTGTAGCAGAGGTTTCCCCACAGGCTTCCTATCCCACAGAAACACCAGTCTCTTCCAAGGTCTCTGTTGGCAGCTAACTGGTGGAATAATGGTTTTTTATTTGCAATTGGACAGATTTTATTTTGTTTTGATTCTCTACAGACAAAACAAAACATTATAGTGAAGGAAATAGGTTTAGATTATTTTATTTAAATAAATTGTCAGATAACCTGCCATTAAATTTTATATTGTGTATAATAATGGAGGAAAGTTTAATTTTATATTAGTTGGGTAACATCAGTTATTTCGAAGTCTAAAAATTACCAAATATAGGAGTACATTCCAACAGGGTTTGGCATGTCAAGTTCCAATTCCAGCGCCATAAGCAGAAAGTCAGGTTTTTCTAAAGAGGGTTTATCTGTTTCTGGCTAGTATATGAAGTGGTCAAATTTAGTGCATAATACTATTGAGAATAATGAAACTGTTTCATTAACATGCTCATCTGAAAGTACAACTAATAAAATTTAAAAAAATAGTATATTAAGGGTTTCCTTTCTCCATGCATTTCTGCATACATTTATGGATAAAAGCATAGTATTCACATTGAATTAGTCAAATATAATTTACACTGAAGATCTTACATCTTTCCTGTGTCATGTAATCTATTCATAAACTACCAAGGGAGTGTAAAACTAGTGGGATTACATAGTATGGACTTACTGTGGAGAGAGCTAGAGCCTGAACAATAGTCAGACTTAATAGTCAGCCTGTGTTTGAATTTGTTCAATAAAGATGGATCAAAGGAGAAAAATTAGTAGACTGATATTCAGCTCTGATTTATACTAATCATAGATAATATCATGAATCAGTTGCATAGGTAACATGAATCACTAAAATACAATTTGCTCAAAATATCAAGATACGATATAATTACAGAGCTGTTTTGATACATGATGAACTATAAGGTTTTCATTGTTGCTTAGAATTCTTATTATACTAAAGGTTTCTTCTTTTGATTTAGAGCCTATATATCATAAATTTTAATTATCCTTTTCTTACACTAATTTTTCCATCTGCCCTTCATATATCTTTTCATATAAGAACTTCACAGGTCACAAAAGCATCATGAAGCACAGCAGAGGTCATCTGAAGTGTATGAGCCTTAACTGCTGTGTGCTTCCAACTAATGGAAAGAAATAGATATAAATACTTTGTCTGGTTTTGTCCCATTCCTCAGGGACATAAGTGCTGATAAGGTCAGTAACAAAACGCTACAATACGTGAATCTGAACATATGTTGTTTGTTTCTGACTAAGGCAGAAAGTGTAGGAAAGAGACCAAATATAATTAATCAATAGTCTGTATTTATTTGTATATGCAAAAACCAACCTCTGTTTGCATGTATGTAAAATTTAAGTGAATCCTGTACTGTGATTAAGATGAAATCCAGGGAGTACCACATCTAAATATGACTCTCCCTGCACACACAAAGTCATGTGCAGGAAACTACTCACATGCATATGAGAAAGGATATTAAAGAAATAATACGCAACCTCAGCTATGCTTCTTATGGTGGTTCTTAGCAAGTGACTCTGTCTAAATCATCTTTAAATTGAGCCTCTGATGCCCAAGGTGATTGAATCCACGGTGGATCTAAAGATCTAGAGCTTGACTGAACCAATCCCTCATTTGTTCTGTACTATACAACAGCTTACAAAGTGCAGGTTTTTGGAGGTGCTTAATAAAAGCCCATTATTATCTCTCATATATGAGCAATAAAAGGTCTAAGAAGGGAAAGGCCCCATTTTTGTGTTCAGTTCCTTGGCAAATAACTGGAATGCCATCATCTATATCCATTCTTGAGGCAAAATTTGCAAACAAATAATGGGAATTTTGCCTGTTCGAAGACTTCAGCCTGGGTCTGGCTTACCAAAAAGCACAGTGCAACTCATGCTGAGAAAGATAAACAAACAAGGCAAAGTGTAGTTCCTACCCCATACTTCTGCATCTGAGAATTCCCAGAGTTGAATCTGGGGGGTAACTCTTATTACAACGGAGTGAAAAATCAGATCTGAATTTGTTCAAAGCATTTGGATCTGGTAATTTGGGCCAAACTCATCTCTATCTAATGCTAAACCGCTCTAGATTTCCTATGACCTCCTTTTTTTCTTTCAAGCCTGCCAAAGTCCATGGAATCAAAATCACTATAAACAAAAGAACTGAAACTAGAGACAATGAAAACTAGTTACTCTCCAGATCCCACACAAGATGTTTCCAAAGGCCAGGTAGGTGAGAACTATTTCTCAAGAAGTAGAATATGGGGGTAGGTGAATTCCAGATTAATCAGTTATACCAAGATTATGAAAACTTCTAAAATAAACATAAATAGCAGTGGAGTGACCACTGAAAGCAACAGACTGAAAGACACTTTGGCAGAAGAAAATGCTCAGGCAGTTTATAAAAGTCATTATGAAAATATTTCTTAACACTTTTTAAGTCCTCTGTCAAACTACAGGATCACTGCTTTTATCAGCACAGCTCTTGTAGTGTATCATGCAAAGAGCAAGAAGTGGAATGGGGTTATTATCTCAACTTGTGATAGAAAACCCAGTAAATCTCAGAGAAAAGGCTACAGGTAGATTATGAAGGCCTTACTGTCTTTTTTATAAAATGTATTTTTCTTTGTGTAAGAATGATGGTGTTGATTTAAAGGTGTGGAGAGAAAGAGAAAATGAAAATAGGAAAAGGGAAGTGGAGGGATTTTACCTTCTACCAAACAAAGTAATGCTTACTTTCTTTTCACATCTCAGGAAAAATTAAAAAAGCACAATGTTACCATTTGTGGAAATGATGACTATGGTACAGCAGGCAATGTTTTTAGTTTATAACAGCCTTTAGTTATGTAGCGATCAAGATATGCTATGCTATGTCTACACTGGTACCTGAGCTCCCTGTCCTTGTCACTGTCATAGACCTGGTGTAGCTCAAGCACAAGAATGCCTAAACTCTAGTTGTCCACAAGTGGCTGGATTACAAAACACTTTGATTCACACATCTTCCCAGTCTAGCCAGGCAGTTTAAGTGTCCTGCAATGAGAGTCCTACTCCCCTCAGACAATGGCTGAACTTGGGGTAAGGCAGTTTTTGAAATAAGCCCAGAGTTTACCTACTGAATAATGGGTGAGTGTGTTCATGAGACAAAGCTTGAGTCTGCCTCTGTCAGTGTAGCTAAAATCTTGGATATCCAGTGAAAGCGTGCCTCTCCAGGGAACCATCTGAAGAACAGTTTTAAAACAAGCCACGCATAATTGCTCTGCATTATGGGGAAAATACGGTAACCATTCTGGGATTACCTGGCTTCTCTTTGATGGACCATTGGAATGAAGGCCACAAGAATTTCAGCTGCTTCAGAGCAGGTGCCTCCTCAGTTCAATAGTTTATTCTTTACCAACTAGAATCATTAAGCATATACTTCAGCCTCATGATGCTGGAGCCATAGAAACCCTAACAACACTTTTAGCCAAGACTAATAAAGAAAGATTAACAAAAAAGAGATAGACAGACCTTCCTAAAAATGGAAAGCTTTAAAGGAGTAATATTATTTTATAGGCACTATATTTTTGTAATTGCTACATATAGACTTACTTTCCCTTAAAAAATGCCAATGTATTCTCACAATTTATTAGCAATTAAAATACAAGGAATAATCACAGCTGATATAGTATGATGTATTGCCACTGATATAACTTGTACCTACTAAAGTTCTGAGCAATATAAGTACCTACTGAATTCCAGAGACACCTATGCAGTATCTGAGATGCCTACAGACTCACTGACATAAAGTTGGTTCTCTGCACAGTTATATTACCTCCTCTGCCAAATTTTTTCCTTAACAAGTTACAGTATTAATTTCTGAGCACAACTACTGTGCTTGAATGCATAGGTGGATGTTCAATATGTCTCATTGTCGTGGTTTAACACCAGCGAGCAACTAACACCACGCAGCCGCTCACCCCTCCCCCACCCCAAGTGGGATGGGGGAGAAAATCGGGGGAAAAAAAGTAAAACTCGTGGGTTGAGATAAGAATGGTTTAATAGTACAGAAAAGAAGAAAGTAATTATAATGATAAC
>JANZLQ010000056.1:29550827-29572382 GCA_026212715.1 Elanus axillaris | reverse complement strand
TCATACTGAACTTAAAACACAGCACTGTACCAGCTACTAGGAAGACACTTAACTCTATCCCAGCTGAAACCAGGACACTCATTTACAAAACATTTACATTTATGTTAAAAGTGAGGCTGTGGCTTGTTTTAGTTTAAGAAAAAGCCTGACAAATATTTTTCTAAAGGATTCCACTCTCTTATCAACAATAAAGTGCTCTAGGGTGTCCCACAAAAACTTACTATGTTACTAAAATTGCATACTGTAATATTGAGATTGGTTCATTTTAGCCTGTGAACTGCTGCTCCAGGATGGGTAAAAGGATTCTGATATACTATTTCCATTTTTGTCTGTCCAAGCTCTTGGAAAATATGCTTAGTTTGCAACTTTCAACCAACTTTTCATAGATGCCAGGAACCACAGTGAGATCTTTTTAGGGTGCCTGTGAGGAAGGGCTGGTTGAATGTGAGGTCGTGATATGAAATATGTGATCAACTCCTTTCCAACTAGAACTCCATCCATTTAAAACATAAAACCTGTGGTTCTTACTATTGCTTTGTTATTTTTTTTTATTTTAAATGCATCCTTTGCAGCAAAGCCAAGCTGGCTCTGTCTCCTACTAAAACACTCCCCCAGAACAAATGAGCATTTTTGTTAAAGCATGAGGATAGTGGCAGAATTATGATTCTGTTGGATAAAATCTTTTTGGTTTAAATAGTTACCATTTTTCCATGGAGAAATCAGACACCTTGTTGGTGTTTTCTTATAGTAAACATAAGGTCACTGAAAGGAAACAGGCTAGATGGAAGATCACCATGGTATTAAATTACTTCCATCTGCAAACACTGTAAATCGTGTAGACATAAAAAGAGAAGTTATGATAAGAACTCTGAAGTGTCATGTATCTGGACTTTAAAATGTTCTTCTGCTAAGGACTTTATTCTACTGCCAAGATTAAGAAACATGAAGTCATGACTCAGGAGCTGGGCCCTGTCAAAGGTATTCTTCTCTAGAAATGTACTCCTTCCTCTTGAATTTTCTTTTTCATTTTCTAGAGGAAAGATGGTCTCTGATTACTGACTGTCCATTGTGATTTCTTATATATGCATTTTCTTAGTCCCTGTCTTGACACTAGTTCTAAGACTGAAGCTGGGGAAAGTGTTAGAAAAGTACAGGCTTATTTTCTTTTTCTATTTGTTAATTGCCCCTAAACAGATATAACATTTTCTTATTTTTACTTCAGATATATCTGAGGCTATGAATGCAGACTGTTTTCTATATACACAGTTCTGCAAGTGCTGAGGACTCGTATGTGCAACTTTAAGCACGTAACTTACTTTGCATTTATAGCACTTAAAAACTTGGTTTTCCAATTTCATCACAGTTGTTTTGGTCATTCATTTCACATAGCACTCTCTTGTTTGATGGTTATATGACTTCTAAAACTATACAAACTTTCAAAATTGCTCTGTAAAGATTTTTACTGTATCATCTCATGAAAATATATGTTAATTATGCTTCCTTCAAAAATTGTATGACATACAAACACAAGGTAAAATGAATGCAGTTCAAAAATTTTGCAATTCCTTTAAGTATTTCTGGGAATGATGATATACAGGTCAATAAATACATTTAATCTCAATTCTTTAATCATTGAGTAATTTCACTGTTACGAAGAAAAATTCTTATCTCAGTTGTGATTTTCATTTTTCTTTGCTTCCTTTAAGGAATTTGCTTACAATTCTTCAAAGGTGCACTTTTATACAAAAGGATTAATGTGGTTTTCGGATTTCTATCAGTTTAGAACAGCATGTTCATTGCAGTTCATTGCATGCACCGAGAAAAGTAGACATGTGAATTGAAGTTTTTTCTCAAGGAGGTCCTGCAAACTTGCCTAACAAAATACATTACAAATGTAACAAAAACATATACGCACAGACCACAGATATAAACATTTTACAAGGGTAACTCCCATTCCCGTCTGTCTTGTCCTTGTGTATCAAACAAATTACTGTGATGTAACAAAGGAGAGGCTGTTCCTTAAGTTGCTTTTCAGTTGGAGCTTTGTCTTGATATATGCACAGAGAGAACAAAAACGTTTATTTATACATGTGGCTCTTTATAGTTGCTACTCAAAAAGTGCTGCATACAAACATCCAGGATTTCTCCAGCAGAAGGAACACAAATGCATGCATTGAAGGTAATGACTATAGGTGAAAGTTCCATTTGGCAGTTGTCCACACAGCCTGAAGATATTAACAAGGGGACTTTAGAGAGAGATGCCAGATTTCTCTTCATCACTACCCAAAGCATTGTTACAGAGATGTCTGGCTCCAGATTCAAGAATTTCTTTCCAGCTAAAAAGAACTCCAGGAGTTTTCTTTGATTCTACCTTTGATGGGCCCCCAGTAGCCCTCCCAAGGAGATGATGATGAAGGACAGTGATGAAGAAGGTTAGACATTTTTTAAGGAAAATTACCCTCTCCAAAGACCTTCAGTCTTGAGGACTAAGCTAAGAAAAGAGGAAGAAAAGATAAAGACCAATGGTTCCCTGAAACTGGTGCCTTTGTGTTAGAAGAGTATCAGAATTACACAGTAGAAACAGAACTGTTCTTTTTAGTCAAATTGTTTTTCATCCAAATTCTGGCTTCTTCCTGGATATTTTAGCAGTATAGAAAATACCTTCTCTCTTCAGTTCAAACTGTTTGGTTCTGTCAAACCTTTCCCTACTTTGGTCTTCTCCACAGTTGATTGGTTAATAACACTTCAAAAAGATGTACAGGAAAGGATCATTGAATCTTAGGATTTCCATGTCATTTGAAATAACTGGAAACAAAGAAATTTTCCTTCATTCATTTACCTCAAAGGACCATCTACCTTCTTAGTCAATACAAGAATGTTTTTTCAGTCCCATAAAACCATACAGTGAAAGTTAATGAAAGTTATTTCATTTAGTTGCCAGCAGAAAACCAAGCTGTCTCTTAGTGCTTGCAGGAGACATATTGGAATATTTCCATGCTAAAATAGCAGTTGAGATATTTGTATAAAATCTTGTAACTACTGTAGGTGGATCATGAAAGTATTTTAGAACTGGTCGGTCACAGATCTGTTCTTTTATTTATAACTTCTGAAATTTGTTCCAGCTATTGAACATTTGAAATATTTATTCCAACTGTTACACCAACTATTACAATATCTTTGTTTCTTTCCAACCTGTTGCTTAAAACAGGTGAAAAAAAAGGCTTTTCTTAGGATGAGAAGAGTCAGTTACCTACTGAGAAATCCTGAATTTTAAGCTAAACATCTCTATGGAAAACTATGGGGAAAACAACTACCCACAGAAATATGGCAAAGTCATCCTCCTGTAATTTTTTTTACTTCTTTTAAATCAGCGATAGACATATTTGCCATACCAAAATATAGATATCCATAGCACAAGCATTTAATCTGAACTTGCAAGCCTCAAACCCTATTATAATCATTGAAGAGGATTAGCAATTTTTTGTTAAAATTAAATATAAGCCTATTGTAAATGCCAAAAAGAAGTACAAAGGTTTTGACTCTTAATGGATTATTTCTCCTTTCTTAATATTCTGGGTCTATTTTCTACTGAAAAACTGCTGACACCACAAAATTATGAGCTTGTCCAGATTGTTTCACTTGTAGTGCTATGTTAATATAAATATAAACTGAATGGAACTGGAAGGTAAACTACAGTAACAGTGTTCTATCTCCTGTGGTTTCCTGTGTGTATGTTGTACCCAGTGTTGTCTTTTGCCTTCCAGTATGTTATAGATCTACAGGACAGAGACTGACTCTTCTGAGCTGTATATCTACCATAGAATGATACCTACTTCTAGCTGTGACTTAACAAAGTCATAGTAATATAGCCCTATCTGTAGGTGGTAATGAATTTTTAGTCAACAGTTAAGAATAGGCAATTGAAAGATATATGGGGTTTTATCTATTAATATCTCAGTATTTACAGAAAACATTTTAAAGTAGACCTTAAAATGCAGAGCACTGGGAACAAGAACAAAATGTAGAATAGACATGAGAATGCATGTAGTTAGAAAACTTAAATAATGATTTTTATGATAAGAAAAATATTGTAGATAGAATATAACTGGTTTCAATTGGAAAAGTTTATAAGTATTGGGAGATAGAAGATAAACATGTAAAGATAGGAGGTGGGTTTTAGGAAAGACTATATCAAAGCTAAACAAAACCTTTATTTATTTAAGGTTTATTTCACTCCAAGAGGGCAAATAGAGACTACTTTGGTTTTCATGTGTGTATATATATATATGTATAGGCATATTTTATCTATGCTATATACATGTATACATGTGCATGTATCTATCTATTACTTGACATATTGTTGTAGAAAAAAATGAGTCGATTTTCTGGGGATTTTTGTTTTAGAATAAGTATTACTTTTCTCAGTGATGAACCTTATTTCAACAGCATTCATCTAAACCATAGTGCTTCCTTTAACTCAAAATCTTAGGATCCAAAATTATAATATATAAAATCTCAAGCTCTCCTCTTTGCTTGCCATTCAGACTGTAATGCTGTCTTCTCAGAGTTACTTCCCTGAGTCCCTTAATTCCCCATAATTCCTTGTTCTCAGAGTTTCTTCCCTGCTTCTTCATGCATGTCAACCCCCTCCACAAATTTGACCTTTCCTTTAAAGGCCCTCAAAACTTAATTTCATTAATTATAAGTACAAAGTTAATATTTATATATTTATCAACTTTATCAACTTCTTAGAACAATGATCTCTATCTTTCCTTCATCTTTGTTTCCAGTATTTAATTAATTAATCCAGCTTTTAACATTACACAACTTTGTATTTTCTCTTACACACACAAAGAAGAAAGAAGATATGGAAAAGTATCCCACTCTCATACTCTCCTTTGATTATTTCCTAAAGACTTTTCCTTAAGACTAACTTAATTATTGGTTGTTACTCAGCAACTGGTAAGTATCAACTATCAATCTCCCTTTGCTATATTTGTCTCCCTTACTCTTCTCACTCTTACAATTATTAAGTCCCTTGAATCTTCTTCAAATTAAAAAAAAATGTACATAAATAACTAAAATGTATAAACAAAGCACTAAATATACACAGAACTGTTCCTGGTTTTCCTTATTTCTATTTTCTTATTTATATCCTCATTCTCTAGCCTTTATTTCATTGGTATCTTCTGAACTTCTAACTGCACAAGGCAGAGGACATTTTATCATCCAGCCCTTAGAGTTACCTAGCTTTTACTGCAGTCCTCACTCACTATCAAGATAAAAGCATTTAGTATTAACATTTCTTTAATGACTAAACAGTACTTTCATTCTCCAATCAAATGGAGAACTCCGTTATCCAGAGCTCTCAATACAGTACCCTAAGTAAGAAGTTAATAGTCAGTAGATTAATCAATTAGTAACAAGTAATCAGCACCTTAAATAAACAATTGAAATAAATATTTTCTTTCTCCCTTACTCTCTTAGGCCCATGAATTCCATAGGGAAGGCATATAAACGCAATAAAAGTTTATTATTAATATACATGGGTTAAAGGGGATTAGAAAGAAAACGAATCAAAGACATGAAGTGTTTTCATTGTGCCTGCTCCAAGTCACTGCAGAATTTCACTTTCTGTCTTATTTATTAAGCAAAAGACAAATTACCCTGATGCCAAGGAAATATAGCAGGGAGGAAAATGAAACAAGTGGCCAGTGTACTTAAGTGTTTCATGTTGTTTCTCTGTAGATACATTTTTCTTTTAGGTCTTGCTTTCACATTGCTTAAATAAAATAAAAAAAAAAAGCAAAAAAAAAAAAAAGCAGACTTCGTGGAAGCACTTCAGCAATTAAAATTCCTCTTTTTCCTGTCAGGTTTAACAATCAAGGTTTGCAGCAGCACTGACATCCGTTCAGTCTTATTATCCCTTTGGCAATTTGTGCTTTCTGGTATCACAGAAATGTTGTAATAAAGCAGATCATTATTATATTTCCCTCATTTTTTTTCATAGATTCATAGAGATTAGCACTAGTAGGAATCAAAAGATCATCTTGTCTGACCTGTTTTATATGATAAGCTCTTACTTTTCATACAATTACCCTATTTTAAATGCTACTACTTCTCTTCAGTTAAAGTGTGTTTTCATAAAGCATCTCATCCAGAAACATGTCCTGCCTTGATCTGAAAAGAGTAAAGAAGGCCAGTGCAGAATCCACTGTTTGGTTTTGACAATTTGTTCTTCAAAAGTGCTAATAATTCCAAAAAAAAATTTCTAGATTTTTCTCAACACTTTGGGTGCCAGTTTTATTTTCCAATATAAGACCTATGCACATGTTGGTGTAAAACTTCTAGACTGGTTACTGCTCATTTTTCCTAATTCATTCTTCCAAGGCCTCTATTATCCCTTATTGTCACAAGCATCCCAAGACCTCCCAATATGTTGTGACCCCAAGTGTTTTCAGAATTAATATTCCCTATGTCTGCAGGTAGGACTGCATTCCTCATTCTTAGATAATTTTGTTTGCATAACCAAAGTTGTCCTTTTCCTTTATTATGGATTTATAGCTTTTCATTCATCTAGTAAACTCATCTTGAAAAAGTCCTCCTTCTTATTCACACTTCTCTATTTAGGTGTTCCTCTGTATCAATTATATTCCTTATTTCCATTAGGTGTGACAAACTGCCTCCTTTGAATCATGGCCTATTTCGGTAATTTCTGCTGATTTTCTTTTATTCGGTTACACTGAATAGAAGTTATAATCGCTAGCTAACCATCAATTTCTAGTCCAGTGCTTATTACATTGTCTTTATCTCTTGTGCTGAAATTCAAAATAGTGTGATCCACACAAATAGCTTACAATACCTTTTGTGTTAGAAAATTATCCTGTATGATTCTTTAAATACTTTAAGGTTGTTTTACTACTGCCTGCCTGAAACCCGCAACATTTCTCTGAATGTGAGTCCTCCATAGCATAGTACAGTTGGGGTTTTTTTCTGCACCTTATGGACAAACAATGAATACATCATGGTTTTGGTATGAGTCTGTGGTCTATTATAAACTCCTACAGATCTCCCTTTCTGGACAATGTTCAGAAGCATGCTTATCTGCAGGTATTCCAGGATCCAATCATCCAATACTATTAATAGTTTTATGATAGGTAATACCTGTCATAAAAAATGCCACCTGTTATGCCCTCTATCTGCTCTGTTTTCTTCTATAAAACTTACAGCCCGTGATTTTAGGATATCATATGAGACACCCCAGCTGGATTCACTGATTCCATCCACATAACATATTTCTTGCCAACAAAAATTTCCAATTTGTCTCACTTGTTACCCAGATTCCTAGTACCTGGCGGCTGAAAAATATCCCTTTCTTTATGTTCTTCATTGTTCATGATGCTCCAAGTCTCAGTTTTTACATTGCTTGCCTTCCTCATAATTTCGTAGCATGTAGTTAGGTCTTTGTTAAAGGGAGTTTACAGCATAATGTTGCTTGAATGCCACAGAAACCACAGCAAAATCTGTGAGAATGACAAGGCTGTCCTGATAATATTCCTTCTCTATGCTCTGGTAGCAATGCCCTCCTTTAGGTTATGAAGACTACCAGCTGGCCTCTGCTAGGCAGGAGAATGAGGCTGTTTTACTTAAGTCAGAAATCTTGCAGAGCATCTCAAATAAGTAAAGCCATTTGACAGCTCAAGACACAAAAAGAACTTGCCTCAGACACAAAAAAAAACCCTTTCAAAGATCCCCTGATGTGGAGGGAGAAAACTAGTACTCTGAAGACTAGTCTTAGTTCACTGCCTGAGGGCCTCTACCAGATTGCTGTATGGCTTAGTGTATTTCTATGTAAAGCATTACTTGCATTCTGCATTAGAAGACTTCTTATCCTGCTGCACACCTTGTGTGCTTTTGCCTGTTGCTTATAGGGGGCTGGGGGCATGGGGAGGACGAGAAGGTGGAAGTGAAAAGGGAGACAGGATGTTTGCTCATGAACTGCTTACCAGAGAACTTGTCTTTCAGTAGCCACTGTCAGAACCTGCTAAAAACATGCCTTTGATTTTTCTTTTCTATCATGAAACATGAAATGTTGCCAGCATACATTTTTCTCTGCCAAATATCCAACATATTTTGCCTTTTGTGGAATGACTGAAACTGAAATCACATCCCTGTATGACTAGGGTGATGTTCCCTACATTTTCAAATTGATCTTGGACTTCTTCCATAAAGATGTTATCTGATTTATGGCAGCACCTAGTGATATGCCTGTTAGGTACTGACTCCCCACCTGACCATCACCAACAGCTGCAGAGGAGCAGCAAAACTGGCAACTTAATTCCAGTGAGTGGGAGGTCAATGCAACATCTGTCTTTCTTATCTTCTGCTTATTTGCACATGACTGCACTTTTTCTCTCTTTTGCTGGTCAAAGAGTCTCTCAAGCATTTCAGTAATGCTTGCTTCACTGCATGTTTTGTTAGGCTGTCAGATTTCTGTAGCCCATTTAGAACATAGTTTTATTTCAAACAGAGTAGGTAAAGTGGATGCAGATTTTTTAGCTTATGTATTTCTAGTACATCTCCTAGAGTTTAGATTATGATAATCAAATCAGTAGGAAGCAGGTTTATGCAATTTATGTGTATGAAAAAATGGGTAGATGTAGTTGCTACTTCTACAGACATACATAGTCGAAAGCATGTCTAATACAGCAGTGGCAACACTAAAAGAAGAGAATATAAGTATATACATAAGCTTCACTGATACTTGTCTGGTGTATCATTTTCCCTAAAGACTTATACTCTGTCAGTGCTATGAACTGATAAAGCAGTGTTTTGGAAATAACATTGAAACAGAGGAATCTGGGTAGAATTACACACATCTCACCATTAAATATGAAGGGAAGCCTAAGTAGCCAATGTTAGAGCACACACATACCTTCAGAGATGATTTCTGGATTCTCCATGTTCATTAAAAAAAATTGAAATTACTGAAGTTTAAATACTAAAAAGTTTAAATACCATTGTTGGTGCTATAATCTGTGAAAAAAAATCTAGCATTCTCTGCCTCTATATTGTCTACAAAGCATGGTTGCAAGAATGTGGCAAGTGCCAGACTTACCTCTCTACCTGTGAAGCACTCAATCAATGTCACTGGTCCTAGGCTGCCCCTCAGAGCAGGCTGAGATGTGGGTACTTGGATGCATCACCCACCACATTCAGAAGGCAGCTCACAAAGCAGCAATGTGAGCAGAACCAGGAGGTGAAAACATGGCAAGGACTTGCTTCTTCCAGGGTAGACACTTCCACTCCAGTGCAAGAGAACATGATGATACTGATTATTCAATGAATTATTGTCACACCTTGATCTTAAACTCATGTGTCTGTAGGGGATAGGGAGTGTGAGATAAAGTGTAAAGAAAAGTAGAATAACATGTCATTATTTATTTTTTTAAATTGCAACTTTATACGATACTTTGCATTACATTATTAAATCAGCACCACTTAAAACTAAACAAAATTTATTATATTTTTTAAAATAGTTATTATATTAAACTTAATTTTACATAGCTAAAACATTTTACATATGCCAAAGTTTCTTCAGTGTACTTCAATTGATGGGCATATTTGTATTAGGTTTGCGTGGCAAGGATTTGGTTGCTGGGGGACTACAGGGGTGGCTTCTGTGAGAGATGCAGATGGGTTCTGTGCCCTTACACCGTGATGGCACTAGCACATACTGTGCGCCAGTGTCTACCAAAGCCTCATACCTCTGTGGATCTGATGTGCCAGGCCATTGAATCCACACAGTCTAGTATACCCGGTCATCCTTTTCCTCCTTCTGGCCAAAGGCAGGGACCTTCTATTGCTGTTCCTCATCAGAGCATTCACTGTCTGACCCTTGCAGTGCCAGACCAGAAGCACCCTCACCAGAATCAAGGGAGGTGATTTCAGTTCTTCTATGTCTGCAAGATCACTGCTTGCCACCTTGGGTCTCTACAACAACCATGCTGGCAGCCTTCTTGGGTGACCCCTTCTTAACAGCTGCCTTCCCTCTCAGCTCATGTACATGGGCTTCCAGCTTAAAGGTGGGTTCATCATCCCAGTTCCTCCTGTCCTTCCCTTCAGCCAGGAAGAACCAGAGTGCACCACACAGCATATGCCTGGGGGTCCCTTTCCCTCTGACTGGGGAAAGAGGGGACTGATTTCTTAGGGCATCCCTAACAGCCAAGACACTGTCTCATAGAGATGAGGAGATACAGAGATTTTCTTCAGAGTTTGGGAGCCAAGAAGACGCTCTCTCCACAGTTGGTGTAACAATATCTGGGCAATTGCCAATCTTGCACTGCCAAGCTGTTAGAATATGATGCAGGGGCACTTTGAATCACCTTCCTCCACATGGCCCAAGTGCACGGGACATCCTCTGGATCTTTGGAGACCTCATCATCATCTAGATCACTGTAGAGGACTTACAGCACCACTAATTCTTTCAAGTACTGGATGCCTTCATCTGCAGTAGTCCAGTTTCCTGAGGAGTTCACAAGATCTTCCTTGAACAGATATCTTGCCTTCACACTTGAGAGGAGTTGTCTCCAGAGACTGCAAATTGCTGCCTCTTTTCCAATTCCTCTCTCAGTTCCCTGGTTTCTAGCAAGGGATCTCAGCAGTTGGGCTTCCTTGCATTCCATTTGCTGTCAGCCCCATTAGGCCAGCATTGGAACAGCCAGGCAGCAATCCGCTCACCCGGCTGGCAGCTGTAATCTTTCCACATGTCTCAAAGTTCTGATGAGATCAGGGACTGGGTAGTTTCTGCTTCCTAAGTTCTCTCATTCTTTCTTCCAATTTCTTTGTCAGAGGACTGGCTTCTTGATCAAACCTTTCCTCTTATTCTTCCCTTACTAATTGTTGATATGGACCCATTGATCTCCTTGTCCACTTTCTTTTTCACTACTGGGGCAATCAGCTGTTGTTGTTTGGGTCCGTATCTCAAGCATTGTGTCCTCAGATGCAGTTTGGGTCCCTGCCTCAACCACAGTCCTCTGAGACTGCTGAACTATGGCTCAATAGGCACAGGCCAGGCCCTGGTACAGTGTGAAAAGCTGCCCATTTTCATTAAGGTAGGCAAGGCACCCCTCTATCAGGTGGTGTGTCAGTTTGCCAGGGTGCTTGCCTGTTCTGGTGTAAAGTCCCAGGTTATGGGAGGTGATAACCATCCTAGCAATCTGCCCAAATCTTTCTATACACCTTGCCACCCAGCAAGGGCACAGTTCAGTAGCACCTCCCCCCAAAGTTTTCTCCTCTTACACCAGGACGAGACCAGATTCCACAAACCCCATAATATGTCAACAGTATTTAATTAGTAGTATTAAACAGCTCACATAGAGGTGAACAAAAACCTTGGGAGCCTGCATAATAAAACCATCCACGTCAGTCCCAGGTAAGGAGAGGGAGATGTATTCCCTCTTATTCTCCACAAGACAGCTCCAGCAGCACAGCAAGGCCATCAGTGCCAAGGCAAAGCACATAGCCGTTATTTGTATTAACATGTTCCCAAGCTCAGCTAAATACAGACATAAGCAATGCAGCCAACAAACTCTGTGACCCACACAGGAGCTTGCCACTTAATAACTATTACAGCTATAGCACGCTTAATGCAAAACTGCCATTGTCTTGCCCCACTTTGGGTGCCAAAAAGGACTGTGGTGGGTTGACCCTGGCTGGATGCCAGGTGCCCACCAAAGCCGATCAATCACTCCCCCCTCAGCTGGACAGGGGAGAGAAAATGTAATGAAAATCTCGTGGGTCAAGATAAGCAGAGTTTAATAAAACAAAAGCAAAGGTCATGTGCAAAAGCAAAGGAAAATAAAAGATTGCATTCTCTACTTCCAATCAGCAGGCAATGTCTGGCCACTTCCTGGGAAGCAGGGCTTCCGTACGCATAGCAGTTGCTCCAGAAGAGAAATATAAATAATGAATGCCCCTCCTTCCATCTCCCTTCACTTAGCTTTTATGGCTGAACAGACGACATATGGTATGGAATATCCGTTTGGTCAGTTTGGGTCAGCTGTCCTGGCTATGTCACCTCCCAAGATCTTGCCCACCCCCAACCTGCTGGTGAGGGGTGGGGGAATATTGGAGAGACAGCCTTGATGCTGGGTGACCACTGCTCAGCAGTAGCAAAAATGCTGGTGTGTTATCAACACCTTTCTGGCTACCAATGCAGAGCACAGCACTATGAGGGCTATACAGGGAGAATTAGTTACATACCAGGCAGACCTAATACAGCATTACTTGAAACAAAAGAGAGAGAAAACACTAGGGCAAAGATTATAGGTGAAAGTAAATAAAGGAAAGGAAAAAAATCATAAAAATTTCAAACTTCTTCAAAAAAAAATAAGAAAGTTGGTGAACAGATTAAGGAAACAGTAAGGAAAGAATGGAATTTACCAAAACCAAAAAAGAGTCTTTGAAATTATTTTGACTAAAAAGTAAAAATAAAAGAGGTATTCTACTGAGGCTGTATAAAGAAAGATACCAAAGCAGCTTTGAATTAAAAAACAGAGTAGATAGTAATTTCTCTAATGAACATTATCCAGCTATTACTGCATTTAGTTTTTTAAAACAGGTCAATATTGGCAGTCAAGGGAATCCACAAGCTGTACAGTACAAGACATGCTAGAAATATCTTCCTGGTGGTAGTGGATGGTGTCCAGAACCTATTTTTCCAATGAGAAAAAAGAAGGCAAATGTAAAAATTTATTCTTAATGCCTAGGAAATATGTAAGTATTATATGTTTTATTATTTGTGGAAAACAGTCCACCTGAGTAAATATTTCAAAATTCAATTGAAAATAAGAAAAAACAGAGGAGTTTTGAGCAAGCATGGGTGAATACAAGTAAAGAGGAGTAAGGAAGAAAGAAAAGTGAAAATTAATAACATTCCTATAGACCTATGCAGAAAGTATATGTCTATGTACCTAATAGACCTATACAGGAAGCTGTAGCCTAACAAAGTCAAGCACAAACAAGGCAAAGAGCATAGAATGACGTAGGATAGGTGTATACTCAAAGATTTGGATTAATTTGTCTGTAATAGCACATAAATTGTTAAAACTAACAAAATTATAGTGTTGGTGAAATATTTGCTCAAATGTGTGTTTTAATAAGGCTGGCTGAAGGATAGCAGAAAATTTTTGGAGAACATATGGCATGAAACCAAAAGATAGTGCTACTCGAGACAAGAACTAAGTTTGGCTGGCTTGAGCTATTTATGATTGAAAAAGTAATACTGACCCACACCTGAAATAATTAGGAGGGCTTTTATTAACTCTAATGAGTTCTGGATATGTTTAATGAGCAGGTAAAAATTTGCATGACAGAAAACCAGAAAAGATGTCCAACACAAATAAAAGAGAGAGAGACTAAATCCAAAGAAACATAGGGAGTAGAGGGACAGAAAAACGTCTTGTGCAATTGTCTGCATAAGAGGGGAAATGAAGGAAGAAGCGATTCAATAGTCACCTAAGCTGTAGAGCACAGACCAAGCATACTTTAGTCCTTACACTTTAAGTTTGCAGATTTCAAAGTTAGTGTATAAGACTGATAGAAGTGAATGATGTGAATTTCCCTTTAATCTGTTCCACAGAAACATTAATGTTAAATTTTGTTTAAACCACATCCAGTAAGACTTGTGGAAACTAATTGACTGTGAGGAGAAGGTTGTAAGATTTTACTGAGGTGCCAGGATATAGCTTTGATTAATAGGATATTAAATAACACTCAGTAATTTGGCTGGTCATGAATTAATCTTTTTTCTTCCTGTTGATAGATCTCATACCTCACTTATCACTATGTCAGACAATTGATATAAGGTATTAAATCATTTTGAACATTTTTTAGATTACTCAGTTATAAACCTTGTGACTGTTTTATCTCATATCATTTGTTTGATGACAGCCCATTACATTAAAAAGTCTAGAGGAATATAATGACTCAGTTATCAAAATTTTGCAGTTAGCAGTAATTAGCATGAACACCTGGTTGTAAGTAAAAGACAGAAAAAAAGTTTCTTAGAGAGATGCCCTCATTACACAATAGAAGAAATACCAAGTTTTGCTGTTGAGGAAAAAAAAAGTGCAAATCCAGAGAGACCACTGAAAAAAGTGGAAAGACACGTTGGAGGAGAGATCATATTTTATCCTGTAGTGCTTTGTTATGACAAACCATGAACAGAAGTAATAAAATGACAAAAATATGTGTCCATGGAAATGTCCAGAATGTGCCAGAGTATATACGTTCCCATTTAAGGACAAGTCCAAAAGAAAGGTATTTAATGGAGGAGTAAAAAGTGCAGTGAACATGTTATTTTTCAAACAAAGCATGCATTCATATTAGGCAGGTTATGTAAGTGAGTGGATACTCTAATTTTTCAAGTGAGTAGGAAATTTTCAGCTTATTAAGGTCCACAGAATTTTGCTTCAGTTTGAGGATAGTTTTCTTCAGCATGGATTAGATGTAGCTTCTAATCTTTCATTTTAATTGACTTAAACTGACTAGATTTGTCCTGATAGATCACCACTGAAATCAGCTAGGCCTGCAAATGTTTATGTAGAGTGAATTGAAGGACCATCGGTTTTCTGCACCAAGATGAAAGGCAGGAGAAGGGAAAGAGAGGAGAAGCATGATAGGTCCTCATTACTTACATCACACTGCGTTGTTTCTGCAAGGGGATCTACAAGGGATCTAGTACTGCTCCCAGAAAGATAGAGACCCACACTCATCTGTTTTCCTTATAGGGCCAGGATCAAGATGTCATGGTAATAATTGCCAGTAAAGAGAATGAAAACATGTAAGAACATAATTAAATAGGAAAAGTAAAATAGTATTAGAAAATCTGTAATAATAATGACTAACGTAACTGACATCTGGCACCACTTTACATTTGTTCAGAGTAATTGAGCTGACTAATTGAACTTGTGTTTCTTACTTTTCATGACAAGGCTTAGTATCTAAAATTTAAGCAAAGGAAATTTTCTGAAAATATAAAATATCCAGAATTTATATTATAATTTCCAGGGAGTGCTTGAATGACTCATGACCTTGTGAGCTTAGTAGTCCCAAAACATATAACTTGATTATATAGGCAGTAAAATTACAGGCCAAAATTGTCCTTGATTTTATCTCATTTCATCATGCAAACTCACAAACTTTATTTCCATTTTTTTCTCCTTTTTGCTGTCATGGGGCTGATTTTACTTTGTGCAAGAAAAGCTGAAGAGAGGATCTAGGCCTGAGAAAATATTATCTTAGAGCATAGTGTCCAAATTCAATTTCCTTCGGCAGTATCAACACAGAACTATGTTGTACTATTTTAGAGGCAGACTCTGATCTTGAGCTTTCGATGTCCAGCTGTTCTCCATTTCCTCTAGAGAAAAGGTGGTAATCCACCTTAGTATGTGTCATTTTGAAATAATTTGAGTCACACACCACTATTATGATAATCAGAATCTGGAATTAACTGTTTAAGATGTTCTGATAGAAAAGGAGAAAGTCGTTTAATACATCCATGATATTAAGCCAAGATAAAGAGGAAATCTACTGCAAACAACACTGTCAAATTTCAGCAAATAGTGGCTGACCCCATTCTGAGAAACCCATAACTACTAAATACACAGATATCTTCCTAGGGTATCTTTCATATATATATAGCTTCCTCTCTGTTAAGATAACTAGGCCAGCCTAGCAACTTTTATGATAAAACATTTATCTCCATATAAATAATGCTAAAAGTACATCTACACAAGACCACAAGACCTGAGGCTCTTTAGCATACAGCCAGTGGTATAAAAAATCCCCAGTAGCACTTAAACAATGATTCAAAGAGAAACTGTTCACCAACTACCCACAAACAAACACAGTTCACTGCCACACTCCGACTTAATGGAAAACTTATCCATTTCCAGACTCCCAGAAAACACACACATTTTGCACTATCTCCAGAAGAGCCTTTCAGTAGTATGTGGGAAAAATAAAGGCCCAAATATGATGAACTTCAGGGAGAGGTGATACAGCTTGATTGTTTGGGTTCTATACAGCTATAGTAGTATGGCAACAGAAGAAAGATTACTGCTTAGTAAGGGCATATGCTTTATGGGTCATAACGAAAACAGCTGTTGACAAAAGGCTATCCATCTTGGATACCGAAATACTGTGTTACATGCTCACATAGGAACACTTAATTCAAGGTCAAGACACTGCATTGTGGAAGACCATAAAGCTGGGAATGCTTTAAAACTGTATCTCTATGTTGATTTTTTCTAATCTTGCAATAAGGAATTCATATATAATATGGCAAAGTTATCTGACAGACTGTAATTTCCAATTAGAAGCTCCAAAAGCTAGTTACTTGTATTGCAATATACCTTCACTGAAAGTAGTAAAAGCCAAGAGCTGTCCTGAGTTTGAATTCTTTAAACTGATGAAGAAGACATGTTCAGTAAAATGATTGATATCCTGCCTGTCATCCTCCAAGTACTTCCCCAAACCATCCTGGTCACATCAGTCTTAGAAAGGTCACCTGGACTCATTTTTCTTCCACCTCTTGAACCACCAATGAGAGATTATATTGATCTTTGCCCCAGGAATTCCTGATACAAGTAGATGGCAAGGTAAGCCAGTACAGCTTCGTGCAACGGTAAGCAGAAGGCTCCTACTCTCCCAAGTCTTTCACCTGGTGTGCGCTTGTAAGTGTAAAATCAGAGACAAATTTCTTATGCATGTTACCAATGGTAGCATTTAAAACACAGAATGTGGCTGGAAATAACAGAAGGTAACAGAGTGGCAGGGCATATTCCAAATAATATAATGTCTTAACAAGGTTACAGGAAGGAAAAGTTTTGATGCAAGGTTGTGACATACACACCTCAGACCTATGTATAAATGAATGTAGCGTGGCTCTGTAGCAACACAATTTAGTAAAGAATGTAAGTTCTCCCTTTTGAGGCTTGTGGCAAATCCTCAACTGAAGTTTATATAGTCTGTTTTAAATAAATTATCCTATGCATTTGCATGTAACCAAGCTAAAAAGGTGGTTTACATTAAAGTACCATTACATTAAGGAGAAAAGCAATTAATTTTAAAACAGTTGTACAGAGCGCATAATTACCACTCCAGCTGCTCAGGGATGGGATTCAACAGAATCAACACCACTTTAGTGTAGTCCTCAAATCCCATTTAAACCCTTGGGGTCATAGTATCCACTGTGAAGGCACTTATGGACTGACTGTCCCTGCCCAGCCTCACCTGGGCCTCCCCCCACCCTGCCCATAGCCCCATTTCAGCCCAGCTGGGGTCATCCGACCCTGCCCCAGTGATGCTGGAGAACTGCTGGTATCATATTCTTGTCTTCTGCTCCTCCTGGACAGACCCTGGGCCTGGTTTATTGCCTTGCTGTGTCTGCTATGGGACCTTGTCACTGGCACCCTTCTCTACCCATCATGGTCAGGTGCTTCTTGGAGCACGACCTGTGCTGGATAACCCTTGGCTCCTGGCACACCCTCCCACATGGAGGAGCCCGGCACTCATTGCTCCCTGGCACACTAGTCCAGGTCCTTTGAAGTTGCCAGGAGCATAGACATTCAGCCACTTGAATCCAAGTTGCCTTTGTAGGAACTTAGAAAAATCTGTTGAGTTGAGGACTGGGTATACACCCATCAAATTTCAAACAACTCTTCAGTCTCCTGTAGGATTTTTAATTTTGTTTTGCTCTCCTGGGGTCATCTTAACTCCCAATTCTTTGAATAGAAAGGGAAGTAGGAAAATTTGGTACTTTGAATACTTTTCTTATGATTTGTCAATGAATTTATGCTTTAAGATACAGTTTTATTTACAATGTGCTCCCTCCTCTGCCAAGACGCATGTTCTCTGCACAACAATTCACAATAAAAACATTGTAAACTGTGAAAACACCAATCTGACAAAGTAGCTTATTGTCATTGGTATGTGATTGCTGAAGTAACAGGAAATATTTGCTGCAAGTGTTTCTGCTATATTTGTGAGAAGCCTTGTGGGATACTTTTCTTAAATGGGGTTAAACTACAACATGACTAAGATGAACTGTTACTTCATAAATAGTCTTAGATGTAAAACGTGTTGCTTGATAAAAGGTCCAAATGTATGCCAGAGAAATGATGAGAGAAAAAGGAATGACATTACTTGAAACAGCTTCTAGCAGCTGCTGAACCATGAGCACCCTGAAGCCCCATTCTTCAGCAAACTCTCAACGGTGTATCTTGTAGGGGTAGAAAGACAAGAGACTTGGAAAAGAAGACTGAATGAGACTTCCCTTCAGCCAAGCATAACACAGAGAACATACAGCAGTGTTATTGGATTCTGGATACTTCAGCACCAAAAGATTTCTTTCCACTGTGCTGAATGAACAGAAGGAAGAAGGAACTTCTGCTCACCTCGATGAGCTAGGGTGAGAGCTCATAAAAAAAAAGGCAAATCATCTCCTCACCTGCCCTGTATACCATTACGTTCACTGGGATGAACAAAAGACATTCCTACTTAGAGGAGGGAATATTTCTCCTCTGTTGTGCCACCTTTGGGTCAGCAGTAGGGCTCACTGGAGAAAGGTAGAGGCAAGTGTCCCATCACTGCCTGTGAAGATTCTGTGTTTCAGGTGTTGGTGCATCTTTCTACATGGACCATAGAGCTTCCCACTCTTTCTCCCTATATCTTCTTTCTTAATGGCTAGAATATGGGACATGTAGATAAAAACTCGCATATTTTAACAAAAATATTTTACTTCAGTAATCCCATTTTTGTTTTGTTGTTGTCTAGCTGACTCATTTTCCTCAAATCTCTTTCCATTAATCCTTGAAAACAACTCAGTTTAACTTCACATTTAATGACTAATGGTTAAAACAAAGAGCAATAGAATTATGTGTTTGGCAGGGTGATAATGGTGGAGGAGGGATCATCTCAATGTCCTGTATGTGTTTCTTTTCCTCTCTTGGTGCTAAGGTTCGGGAACCAAAACCTTGGCTTTATTACACAGGAATGAGAACAAGTAAACAGGATAAAAGGGGAAAAGGAAAGCAGAGAACTGTGCAAAAGCTTGTTGGCATTGCAGTGAATGATATTACAGTTTTGTGACCCAGTCATGTTTGTTATTAATATAGTATAGTTTTAAAGAAGTATTTTAGATATAAACACATCTGTTGTATTAACAATGGATACCAGCTTTGACTTGTAGTTCACTCCACAAGACACTTTCTTAAACTTAAGGGAAAATATATTATGCCTACTCTTTCCTATACAAAGGTGAAGTTTACAATGAGAAAATTAATGCCATCTGTTTATAGTTTATTGTACTTTGCATTGCTAGCAGTTGGTTTATACACACAACAGAATATTAAATACTGACAGAACTCTGGACTTAACAGCTGTGCCTATTAGTGGTTCTACCTTTTAATATAGTTGACTTTGCTATAGATTATTAGGAAATGTTCTGTTACCTGTAAGGCATGGAACATGAAATGGAATCTGTTTGAATCTCTGTGGACTATTAATATAATACAGTAGATTAAATGTGGCTACTATGAGATTGCCTCCAGCTGTGAAGGAACCAAGTTTGATATTCCTATGTTCCCTTCCACTCTTAAGTTCTTTGTTCACAATTTTGGTACACTAATATAGATGAGACAGGTTTACTGAAGTGTAATGTTAAAGGACAAAAATCTTTCATTCATTGATGCATCTCAGAAGGAAAACACTACATTTCCTGTTCAAGCCAATGTAGATTAGAAATTCCATTCATAAGGTAACTAAATATATTGGGGGGAGTATGATAGTGTAATTTGGTTTATATTAGTCTTTCTGCTTCTGTAGTGGGAACTGACAGAGAGATTTTAAAAGTTCCTCTGGTGGAAATCAACTATTAATTTATTAAGACCAAGACCAATCACATACTTTACCAGAGCCAGAATATCTACACAGAGAAGAGAACTTCTTCCTTCTGCATAACAGCTACAACTACAACCCAAGGTCATTCCTACTACTAAATTCACTAGGAGACACATTGATAGTCTTTTCTGACTGCAGAGAAGGATTGTCATCATTAGAAAAATGCAATATTATAAATGACTGCCTTGTCCTAGTCCCACTGAACTCAATGGTTACAGTAAGAGTGGGAGTGGATTTATATTTGAAAATCATTCTACCATTTATGTCTTTGACAATATTATCTTTTGATCTTTACCAGGTTGGGGTTTTTTTGTTGATCTGCTGTATTAATTTAAAAATAAGATTATTATTAATATTGATAATCCCTAGTTTGGTAAAGTGGCTTCTTTCAGAACTGTACTGTTGAAGATATTAAAACTTAATAAACCTTTGGTTAATTAGTTGTTCAGCTTATACAGGGACCCAAGATTCTTTCTATACCTTGGAATTCAACTTTGAGGTTCTTGGTCCTCTTTATGTCATGATTTCACAACATCTTCTAAGATGAAAGAGTCTTCTGAGCCTAATGGCTCAAAAAAAGAGGCAAGCTCTTTCTAAAGAGCAAAGAAAATATGCCTACTCAAGCCAACAAAGAAATCATTAGGTTTATGTTTTTCTTTACTAATAACTGCATGTATTTGAAGAGCTACATGTTGAATAAATTGGAATAGACATCATTCTAGACCTCACAGGAACATGCCTAACCTTGGCAAAAATTACTAGGTTAGGTTATGTGACAATTATTATTTATCATTAGCATATTTATTACTTTATTCATATTTTTTAAGTTGCATGTATGTAAAAACTTAAAATCTGCATCTATGAATTTATCAGATTATTTTTAAAGTAACTTGAAATACATTTTTTAAATGTTATAGCATTTGTCCTTCTTTGGTAACAATTTCATATGTTTGTTTTGAAAGTTAATGGTGTAACATATGCTTCTGTCAGTGGTATATCAACAAACTGTATTTATACTGCATTGTATGTTCTCCTAGCCCACCACAGCTGAGGTCTGATTGAGACTATAGCCTCAAGTGACTATAAACCAAACAATTATTTTTGAGACTAATGTGTATGCTTCCTAATGATTCACAACATTAAACTCTCACTTGGCAAGATAGCAAAAACCTCTCTTTTTTTGCTCTAGGCAGAAAAATTCTGCGGAACATTTTTTTAAATGGTCGTGGGTGACCAAAATGCAATTTAAAACTTCAATGGTATTTGCTCAGGGTTGCTTGCTTATTTGTAATTGTTTCCAGAATGTTTGTTTGGAAATTTGTTAGATTATGTATCACATGCAATAACTCTATATGCCAAATTCACTGCTGTAATACTTGGCACTGCAATTGGTTATGCTTATTTCAGCACCACTTAAAATAGCTAGTTCTTTATGTAAGCAAGAATAAAGGTGATTGCAGCCTATGGTTCTTTTTTCTGCATGCTATAGCATTAAATGAGTTGCAGCAAGAGTTACTTCTGACTATATGTTTTGCAATTTATTATGGTCACTTTTTCTCCTTGATAACAAAAGTGAACGTCTCCCCCCCC
>JANZLQ010000056.1:29520837-29550748 GCA_026212715.1 Elanus axillaris | reverse complement strand
CATGTCTGGAACAGACTTCAGTTACTGTAACAGAGAAATCATTTGCACATAGAATATATCTCAAATCAAAGCAAGTTTCCTACCACCTGAAACTGATATACCTCAGACATGATTTGACAGTATTTGATTTTAGAGAACAGCAAGAATAACAGCAACATAAAGATTAAATTTGAATAACAGTTTGTGAAAAAATATATTTTTATGTTCTCTGTTGATGTTCTGAGCAACAATTACACGTCTGTGGAATTCCTGCTGATATCTGAACTTATAGAATAAGAGAATGATTTAGATTGGTAGGTACCTCTGAGATCATCTAGTCCAATCCCCCTGCTCAGGCAGTGTCAGCTAAAGCAGGCTGTCCAGGACTGTGTCCAAATGGATGATTAATATCTCCATGGATATTGGGAACTTGGGAAGAAATCTCCTAGGGGCAGGTTCATTCCTCTAGCAAGTTAAATCAGCTGGCGAGTGTGAGAAAAAGATGCTCACATCTTCCCCAACATCCCAATGTCCAGAGACATACCATTACATTGCAGTAAGTGGCCCTAATGCAAAGTCTGGTAGTTTTTTCTTTTGCTATCTGGAAAGACTCAAAAGGTATTACCCTGCCCTGACTTGTATTTGTGGTGAAGAAAAGTGACTTTAAGGAGGTCTTTACTTTCCTCCCTTTAATACATCAGCCAGCCAACCCAAGTGGGAAAGTGCTAATTTATTACTCTTTTTTTGGCTTAATGTTGTTAAAACAATGCTCCAACAGCAGGCAAAATGATTAAAGGGTGCTAAACAGTAGCACAGAAAAGCTATGGTGGCCTTGCTTAATCTTCTTGATTATAAAGCTAGGCAACATTTCATGTTTAATGTCTTTCATGCATTTTAACTTGTCCTTCTTGCTTCATGTCCCATCACTGGACACTGCTGCGAAGAGTCCAGGCTGAACAGTCCTGGTTTTCTCAACGTCTGCTCATATGACAGATGCTCCAGTTCCTTAACCATCTTTGTGTGACCTGCCGTGGACTCTAGTAAGTTCAAATCTTTCTTGTAGTGGGGAGCCCAGAAACGGGCACAGCATCCCAGATGTTTCTCAGCAGTGCTGAGCAGAGGGGAAGGACCACCTCCCCCAACTTGCTGACAACTTTCTTCCTCATGCAGCCCAGGACAATGTTGGCCTTTTTTGCCATGAGGGTGCATTGCTGGCTCATAATCAACTTGTTGTCCACCTGGACTATGAAAGGTAGATATCTATGGATGACCTAGTTTTCCTTGGGAGAGATTTTTCATCTCAGCCTGAGGCAGAGATCTAAGGAGGTATAGATGCATCATGTTTACAGGGTTTTGTTCCTCTCTCTGTAGAAAGTGACTAGACAGATAAGTCAGATTGTAAGGATGTTGTACTGGGTCTGGCTGGGATGGAGTTAATTTTTTTTCATAGGACCCCATAGGGTGCTGTGTTTTGGATACGTGACTAAAACAGTGTTAATGAAACATCAGTGTTTTGGTTATTGCTGAGCAGTACTTGTACAGCAACAAGGCTTTCCCTCTTACCCACTCTGCCTGCCCCAGTGAACAGTCTGAGGGTGGACAAGAAGTTGGGAGGAGACACAACCTGAAGAGCTGACCTAAACTGGACAACATATTCCATGCCATGCTCAGCAATAAAAACTGAGGGGAGAAGGTTTTGTAGAGGTAGCCATTGCTTGGACACTGCCTGAGCATCTGTCTGCTTGTGGGAGGTGATGAGTGACTACCTTTGAATCACTTTTATTTTTTTTTCCTTCCACTTTCCTTCACTTATTAAACTATCTTTATCTTGACTTGCGCTTTTGCTCTTCCTGTTCTTTCCCTTGTCCCACTGGGGCTGGGGGGAGTGAGCAAGCAGCTGCATGGTGCTTACCTGCTGGCCTGAGTGAACACACCCCAGATGTCCACACTGTAAGTCCACGTTCCCATCCCTGCTACCATTCTGATTTCTAGGTAACAGAAGGTTTATATAGTTTGGCTTACTAATTTTCTGCTAAGACCACGGAGCTTCCAACTATATAAACATATTCTGTGAACAGTAGCTTTTAATAAGTAAAATCCAGATCTTTTAATTAAAAATAATCACAAAGATTTAGTGTGGGAAACCTGCATATCACCTTTGAGTGGTATCAGCTAAGATAGTTTACCTTCTCTGTCAAAACAACTAAAATTGTAGGCAATTTACTAATGTGATTTGCATAACTTTTCAGACTATGCTAAATAAGTTAAATATGTATTATTCATTATAATCTACTGCAGAAACATTATTGTCAAATAGACAGTGTTGATCTGCCACTGTCATATTCACTTCCATTCCAATATTTGTAATACAAACCTCAGAAATTCTTCAGAATATAACTATTCAGAAAGAAGAGTTATAAAAGGAGCCAGAATGGGGTACTTGCCTTAAGAAATCTAGAACTTCAGTAACCTAGTGATAGAAATTTAATTAAATAGATAATGCATTAGTTGTTCACTATTCCCAAAGGTATATGATAAAAGTTATGCAGAAAATAAATAAAATTTATGTTGTTTAATGCAACACAAACCTTCAATACATTTCACCACTTTATTGGTTCTATACAGTTGAAGAAGATTAAGTTTTTAGCTGAAGAAGAGTAAAACCTATTAGAACCAGAATACTGTATCTGTAGCCTATCAGGTTAGGAAATTTTACAAGCAAAGAAGAACAAAGTTTAAAGGGCTCTTCTTGCAAGTTGTAGTCAGGGCTGCTCACCTGAGAATGTCTCTTCCTGAACAGTAAATAATCAACACATGAACATAGTTTTCTTTTTCCCTATTTTTAGATAATTTTAGACCTCTCTACACCTTAAACTAAGGGCATTGTTTTTTTCCACAAACACAAATGAAACATAAAAGTAGAAGCCAAGCAGGAGTTAGTACTAAGTAGTGAAAAATCCTAATTGTGAAATATGATTTGATTTAACAGGAGTCAGTCAAATGCAGAGTAGAAAAGATATTAATAACTATTCCTCTGAATGACAAAGGTGAAAGTAACAGTTCTTTTGATCTATTTTATCTCATGAGGTATTCACTATAAACAAGTTCTCATCTTTTATTACAAGTTACATTTCTGCAAATTATTTGTTTTTCCAAAATTGTCTACAAACGAGGCTGCATTTATTCATACATGGTATTTATATATGAATTGATAAATTACTGTGAGAGCAGTCATAGTAGAATGTACTCACTTGTATATCTCATACAAAACTGAAAACACAAAATATACAAATTGAATATAAATTACTTTCTCTTCACCTTAATCAAGAATGCATCCAAATATGTTTAAATGTGATGCATGAATACAATTGTAATATATTTCTACCTGAGCAAAGGAAGATAAGAACACATTTTAAATATTCTGATAGTTCCAGGTGCTGCTTATCATTTGCTATTTTGCATTTTCTAATGAACTTGCACTTGCATTTCTCTTTATAATTATTAGATCCCTTTCTCAGTGAAGGTATGACCAAGCTTACAATTTTTGCTACTGACCATAAGCTTTCAATGTGAATTCCAGCTACTCGAAGGTGAATTACCTATCAAAGAACATTTTTCTTAAGAATAATGAACACATACATTTATATAATCCACTATCAGTCTATAGTTAACTGCAGAATATGCAGTCAGTCCAAGTGCTCAGTTTCTAAGGCTGTTGACACAAATCCCCCTCTTAGGGCTGTGCTTGCTGGAGAATTTACTCCATGCAACTTGTGTGGCTGAGATTGAGTTAACTTCCTTCGTAGAAGCCTATATGGTGCTTTGCTTTCCATTTGTGGCTAAAATAGTGTGGATAACACAAATATTCTGATATTTGCTTTCCCTATTAAACTTTCTTTATCTCAACCCACAGATCTTCTCTCCTACCCTTCTATTTTCTTCCATTCCCCCAGGAGAGGTGTACAGTGAGGCTGGGTGGTTGTTCGCCAGGATCAAACTGCCAGAGTTCTATGGTTTTTAAGTAATCTGCAAATATCCTATGACTGGGGAAGAGCAATACCTCTATTCATAAATAGGAAAAAAAGAAAAAAAAAGTGTTCCAAGCAATTCTTAGTCTGTTAGCTTGACTTCAATACTGGTTTAAGTCATATGGTAAATTTTGAAGGAAAGAGTAATTCAGAATACGATGGTAAATAGAGTATGACACATTTTCAGCACAATTTTATGAAGGCTATATTGTATCACATAGTTCCATTTTCTCTGGTAAGATTTGTTAGATAGCTAAATGCTGTGGAGTTCATCTATTTAAATTTAGGTACAGAAATTAGCTAGTGCCCCATAGGAGGTTCTTATTTCAAGTAGAAATGTCAGTACTAATATTAGTGCTACAAAACAGAGAAGGTACCCAGAGAGGGAAATAGGTGAGAGTTTTCATAATTTGTGAACTACACTAGTTGTGAGTTTCCACTAATATAGAAGATGACAGGATCATCGTGTAGGAGGAATGTAAATGTGGAGTCATGTAAATGAGTATGTAAATGAGTGTCAACTAGTGCAAATTAGAATTAAATTTAATAGAACACAGTGCAAAGTTATGCATTTTCTTTATTTTGTGGAGACAGATTTACAGGCTTCCATGGCTTCACTTCTTAAAACAAAGGCCTTAAGAAGAGAGTATGATGGCGTTTCAAACACTCTTGGAGGATAAATATCAAGATACAGATGAACTACATAGGTTACAAAAGAACACCAGCACAAGATCAAAAAAGTTATAAATTAGTCATGAATATATCTTGACAGAAAATTAGAGGACAGTTTCTAACCATGTGAAGAGTGATATTCTAGAATAATACCAATTAGATAAAAGAAATCTGAATGATTTCAAGATGGAGTTTGATACACTTTGAAAAGGGTGAAAAGGGGTAAGAAATTAAGTGTACAGTGTAAGCCTTCAGATAGTAAAACTAAGTCAAGAGTTTTGATTTAGAGACTGGGACAATGGTGTTACAGTTAGGAAATACTGGAAGATGGTATTAATCTCATTTGAGTGTAGAGCATGGTCTACTTCCTCAGTTAGTCTGGGAGATTTGTTAGCAAATTCTTCACCTTTGTGGGATCTGGAACATTAATGATAATTGTAATCTATTCTGTCTTCCTATAATACATTAGAGTTGTGACTTTGGTCTTTTACTGCAGGTTTAAATTTGTTACAGCATATTGGGACATGCTTCATGGCCACTCTTGTGAGATGCTAAATAAAGCAGATGTTTTGTGGTTCTTTCTAAACTAGATACATTGTATGGTTGTTGGCCTATGCCTGATTAGCTCATTGATGTAGATTGTCTCTTTCCTTCTTGCATTCTTTTACCACCAAAGTTCATTAACTCTATCAAACTCTACTGAGATCATCATCTACCAAAAAATAGTGTCATGTGATGGAATTGTTTCCCAGCTACAACGAAATTACATATGAAAACAAAATTATCATTTCTTTATCCAAGATGAGATTTTATTAAATACTCATCAATATAATACTTAATTGACATTATTTATTATTTGCACTATGGTACTAAGGAGATGAGAGCAAGGATCAGGAGTTCTTTTTACTACATATGGCCTAAGACCCTAACTTAAACCAGTACCTTTTCAAAATAATTTCTAACAAAAATAAGAATATTAGCACAAGCTGTTGAAGAAGTAGTACTGTGAGATATTGCCTAGTTTGGTTTTAGTTTATTTTATTTTTCACAGAATAGATGAATTTTTTGGAAATCCATACCCAAGTGTTACCTGAGGGACAAATAGATTTTGGAGTCTAAGAATAACAGATGATTTTACTTGTAGTCTAAACAATTTTGAAAATGCTGTAATCACTCAGAATTGTTACATATTTAAATAAATTAAAGGTAAATAATCTTTGAGATATAGAAGCTATTTACTGAGCACTTCTTGCCAACATTTACATGCAGATATGGAAAAATGTTTGTCTTACTTGAACTTAACACTGAAGTCAGAATCTCTGCTGAAAGAGAGACAACAAAGGAAAACATGCATCCTTATGGCTAAAGTGACATTCAAAGAAGTAAATATTTCCTGTAATGTTATGCAGAAATGGAAAAAAGCTTTACTCACCCTTTCTGGATTTCTTTGTTATTCCTAGAGTATTCCATTTTGCACAAGTACAAAGGGTAAATAAAAAGTATACGCCTTTAAATGTTGCCAGCCTCAAAAAACAAAAACCCAAACAAAAACAAAACAAAAAAAGGCCCCACCAAAATACCCACAAAAAAATCTGTTATCAATTAAGCACATTTTTAAAACTTTTCACAAAGAATTGTTTTCTATAAGCACAAAGGTATGATGGAAAATATTTGGGGCTCACAGAAAAGCTGCCTCAGATGCCTACCATCCAGCAGGAATACTTGATCAGCTATACAATAATTGCTAAATTTGTAAGCATATGCATCACTGCTCTCAGGACTGCTCAAGTTTAAGTCTTAGGCTTGTCAATAATTTAAAATTCTCTGAGACCAGTGCTATAGATCTGTGCTTTAGAAGACAGATTATCTGCCTTCTGGTCTAGCTTATGACATGAAATTCCCACCTTGCCCGGTGTCTGGCATGAGTAAGATCCACGTCTGCAGTAAAAGATAGCTGAGCACAAAGTCAATGCAGGACAGAATTAGTACCCTATTTAGAGCCAGACAGCAAATTGTTAGCACTGTGTAATAGCTAATATAATAATTTAACTCGAGTATTCTTAACATAATATGGGCTCATCAGTGACCACAAATATTGAAGGTCTCTGATTTCACAGCTTAGCTAATGAGAAAACACCTGCTGGGACATTGGACTTACACTGGCTACATAAGATGATGTAACCTACTGAGTCAACAGCACCAGTCTTTCTAGGTTTCTCATGTTTCTTGGAGAACTTTGCATTGGATTTACATGGCAAGGTGTTGGCAGCAGGGGGGTTGCTGGGATGGCCTCTATGGGAAGCAACCAGGGGCTGCCCTGTGCTGGACACAGCTGCTCTAGCTGACTCCAGTGGACCCACTGCAGGACACAGCTGAGCCCACCAGCCAAGTGGGTGGTGACTCTGGGAAAACGTATTTAAGAAAGGGCAAAACACTGCACAACAATGTGAGGAGTGAGAAAAGAAGTGTGACAATTATAAAGGGAGCTCCAAGGTCAGTGAAGAAGGAAGGGGAGGAGGTACTCCAGGTGCCAGAGCAAGTATTCCCCTGCAGCCTGCAGAGAGAACCATGCTGCAGCAGATATCCCCTCTGCAGTCCATGGAGGACCCCACACCAGAGCAGATGGATATTCCCTGCAGAAGGCTGCAGCCAGTGGAGAGCCCATGCAGGAGCAGGTTCTCCTGACAGAAACTGTGATGCACAGAGGACCCATGTTAGAGCAGATTTTTTTGCCAAAAGACTGCAGACCATAGAGGACCCATGCCAGAGCAGAGGAAAGATGTGAAGAGGAAGCAGCAGGAGAAAGGAGCTGTCATAGACTGACTACAACTCTTATTCCCCGCCCCCCGCACTGCTCAAGGCAAGGGGGAAGTACTGAAGGTGGGAATGAAGGAGTGAAGCTGAGCATGGGAAAAAGGCGAGGGATGGGGGAAGGTTTTAAGTTTTGTCTTTGTTTCTTACCATCCACCTCTATTTTAATTGGCAATAAATTACATTGATTTTCCCCAAGACAAGTCTGTTTTGTCCATGACAATAATTGATAAGTGAGCTCCCTGTCTTTATCCTGACCCACAAGCTTTTCCATCTTATTTTTGCCCCCTGTCCTGGTGAGGAGGGAGAGTGAGAGAGTGGCTAGGTGGGCATCTGGCACCCAGCCAAGGTCAACCCACCGCAAACTTAAACTCAGATATTAATGATTTGTGAAACTCATAAGTGGTTTGGGTTTTTTTTCCCTGAAAGCTGGACAGATCAGAGTCTGTAAAGCTGTTAAACACTATAGATCTAGCAAACGTTGCACAGGATTCACATGCCAGTGTTTATCAACAGTATTCAATAGCCTGTTCACTGTAAAGTGGAACAGTAAACATGCTGAGATTTATCGTCCTAATTATGCTTTTCCTAAAACAGGAAATTCACACTCACAATATAGTATAAAGAACCTGCAAACGCATACTTGTACTACAGAAACCCCTGATTTAACCTAAAGCAACTTAAAACTGTACTTAAATAGAAATATAGAAAATTTAAGTGCTCTTGGACAAAACCTGTGGCAATCAAAGATAATTTTTAACAGCAGACAGGTCCTTTGCTTATTGAAGTAAATAGAACTGTTATTTACTTGTGTGAGTCACCACTTAGGCCCAAATCTGCAACTGTATATCAGAATAAATTCAATATATTTTGTTTAGCACCCAGTAGACCCTGAAAACATCATGCTTGTCCATGATGCATAACGTTAAAAATACACATATTTAATTAACACCTAAACATCTTCATTAGAAAATATGTCTTTACTGACCCACAGCTTATTACCTAAAGAGAATGATAACAAATCTCCTCAGCCATAATGTCACAATAGGTGTGGCAACAGGCTAAGTGAAAAAGATGGGGAGAGGTAAAAAGCAAAACTGCTCAGTTAGCAAACCCTTTGTTACTCTGAAAAAAATTTGAGAACTTCAAGTGCTACTTTAATGCTTTTATTTCTTTAGATAAATTGATTTTTGTTTTCCACAGCTTTCAGTATAAAAAAATATACTTTTCCAAAATTTATAATTTCTTATTTATGTCATCATAGTACATCATAGTAGGTCCAAAGGAAAAAATATATTAATTTTGAAAACATACTGGTTTGGAAATTCTTTACCTAAACACTCAGGAAACAGGTTTTGGTTGAATACAGTTTTCTCTGAAATAACACCTTCAAGGACTCCCAAGTGGTGTCTTGCCTCTCTTCATTTGAGCTTTTGTTTCCATGTCTCAATTTTGTTCTTTCCCAGCACAATATTAATAACTTGGAAGGGAGCCAAGAGGTATGCCCTTGGTTTAACGAAGTAAAGTAATTAGAATATTAAAAGCACAACACTGGAATAACAAGGTGATCTGTGAGAATTTTTCTAGTTCAGTTATGGCTTGGTAGCAAAAGTAAGATATTGCAGTACCTCACAATTTTTCCTGATCAGAAGAGTGAAAATCTGCAGAAAGTTTCTAATCTTTCCATGTGATCACTTTCTTGTGGGCTTCTGGTCTTAGAAAAATATTAGCACGAATCCTGGGAACACTCCATTATCCTGAGTTCAGGGAGCTCTGCACTTCTGTTAATTTCTTTGCTGCCTTTCTCGTCTTAATCTTTTTAGCCACCAAAAAAAAATTCCATATCCTGGACTAAATTCAAAACTTCTGGTAACATTTACAATTCACTGTATTCACCTGTATCTCATTGAAAAGTCTTACTTGTGTAATGCTTCCTAAAGCTACCCTGCAGGGCAGGAGGAGGAGTAGGATGGAAAAGAAAGACATTAACTAAAGAAAGGAAGAAAATGGGGAAAATAGTAATCTGAACAACATACAAAACAGAGCTTTTCTTTTTCTTTTTCTTGAATGTTCTAATCTACAAGATAGTGATTGTCCTGAACACTCAGCACTGGGGAAAATTCAGATTCAAACTCAGCCTTGAAGTTTGAACCTCAAGTCCATCTCCAGTCCAAATGGATACTCCAGTGGCCCTCCTGTGCTGAGTGCCACCCTGGATCCTCCCGCTATTCCTACATACACACAGAGTGCAAAAGCAAATTTTCATTTTCAGTCCTGAAAAGCCTGCCAGAGCCAGTGCAACAAATTACGGGGTAAACAGCTGTTGTGCTCCTAACCATGGCAAGCAGGAATGACATGCCTGCTGCCTTCCCCAAGGCACGCTGCCATTCTCTGACTGATAACTAATGGGAGAGGGGGGAGGAGGCTTGCTCTAACACATCAGCAGGCTTTGCCCACTCAGCCCAAACCCAATATAAGCCACTCAGCCAAGTGAGACATCACTGGTCTGTAAAACACATCTGTGTCTTTAATTACTAACTTGGAAAAAACAATAGTGACCATATTAGTATGCTGGCTGTGGAGACATAAACGCTCATTATAAATGTTCAAATGTAATAGAAAAAAGGAGAAATGGCTTGTGGTTAAAAGGCTTCCTCCAGGCTATTGAAATCAAAATGTAATAATTTACCTTGGTGGAATTAATTACTTTGTTCTCTCATTTTGACTGAAATGTTACTTATTAATTATTAATTAATTAATTTTAGGGCAATAGATGGTTAATGTCTTTCCAAACAGTGCAAATAGACCTAAACAAGAGGATTTCAGTTTGTGTTTGTGCATCCGTTTTTCTCTCCACCAAGATCCTGAAACGCACTTTTGTAATTGTATTGTTATTAACACCATCATTATTACTATTGTTTGTGTAGTGTCTAATGACTCTACCCCTGTCTGTTTGAGGCAATGAATGTCTGTAGCAAAAAAGTATGGACTTTGCCTCCAGAAACTGTGTTGAATGAAAACAAAAATGGACAAGTTGCATTAGAGCACAGAAGTTAATCAGGGGGAGAACTTCTTAGAATGTTCCTCATACGGAAATAGTTGCTCATTTTAAATTTAAATAAAGCTGATGAACCCAAGTGGAAGGCTTTCCTAAGGCACAACTTCTGTGAATTTCTAACTGAAAGTGTGGCTAAAAGTTGAACTTTTAGAATGAAAGATATATGTCCCTATTAATGCTGGCATTCCAAGGGAAAAAGATAGCAGTACTGATACTGAATCAGTGCTATTTAATTTTGTTTATAAATCTTACACCCTTCATTATCTTCCTTGAGTCATATAGTTTTACTGATTTCTTTCATCTTCATTTTTCCCTGCTATGCCCTCATCTGTTCATTTGAAATATCATCCTAAACTAGACCAAATAAAGAGCGCAGCCAACGTGCAGCTTTTACAACCAAAAGTCCTCAATAGGATTAGAATACCCTAATTGTCACAGCTATGCAATGCAGGATATGGAATATTCCACTCTCTCCAGCTCCAATATATTCATGGCTTAGCTTTGACAGTATTCATAATAACATATTTAAAGTATTACTTTTGTCACTCAGGAGGCCCACAGAATTAGGGGAGTTAATAATACATAGCTCTATATCAGCCACATTATAGATGATAAAAATGCCATATCAATAGTATCTTGCTATATTGAAAGATATGATAGTTTACGTTATCATGTCCACATAATTTTTATATCATATGGCTAGCAAGACAATGTATCTGTATATATGTATGTGCACACAACCACATACACAGATATGTACACACACAAGCACTTTTCACAACTCCTCAGAAAATTCATGATCATCGTCTCTGTCTCTAGATACCAATTCTGAATCCTTGACTTCACTGTCAAGTCTGAATAATCCCTGAGTAAAATCATCACTGAACACCAGTATGAGACAAAACCTCACTCAAACCATTTCATTATACTACATAATTAGACAACATTATTAGAATCCTGTCATTTTGGCTATAGATATTGCTAGAGCTTCAAAATAGGTATGTGGATCTTCTTAGCACACCTAGCACCTTTTCCTTCAGTGAGTGTACAACTGCCTCCTAACTTTTTTTACATAAGCACAATGCACTTAGAAAGTATCCAAGAAATGTCTGTCTAATTTTAACCTGTTATAAGGATGAATTAATTAAAAAATCAGCTGATTTGCTACCAATATTACCTGAAAGTTTCATTCAATGCAAGGATTTGGAGAAAAAAATTAATCTAAGTGCTTTATTTTTTAAAATTACTAAGGTACAGATAATTTAATTCAGTTTGGGCTTTATCTTGATCTGTAAATACATAACTGAGGAAAGAATCTAGTTCATTAGGCCATCCAAGAAAGTCATATTGTTCTGTGTTTTAGCTGTACAATTCACTGCTTGACCACGAATCTGTGCTTCATTAAGATCAAGTTGTAGAGCATGTGGTTTTTTCCAGTAATGGTGTATCATTTGCCAGCAACAAAGGAGACATTGTGCACAAAGCAGAATTAAAAAAGACCAAATCTGAATCCTTGAGGTACTTTTTCTTTTGGTTCTGTACTAAAGTAGAAGTAATCCAGTGTAACAAGCCAATCTGCTTCCTCTTCATGGATTCTTTAGCAATGAATTACTGATGTTCTTTTGCTCATCATTTTAGAATTTTTAGGCAACTGAAGGGTATGATCTACCTTGTCATATGCCATGGTCAGGTAAAATAGCAATATTGTAGTATATCCCACTGGGAGTGCTACCAGAGAGAGAAAATGAGAAATTAATATGTGGCTGTAATATATGCCAAGGTAGCATTTGCAGCAGTTAATAGACAGAAGATTAAAGTATAGAAAGCTGGAAAGATACCAGCTTTCACAGGTCCTGTTAATAATTCTTGCTTCATGTCACAACATTATCACTCTGCAAGAATTCCAGGATACAACTGCACTAAGATCTTGTTCCTCTCCCTAAAGATATGGATTACATGAAAAGACTTTTTCCAGCTCAGCTTGATGGGCAAATTTCCACTCCATCTCTTTTTTTTTAACTTGTCCTAACTTGTACCAGCCTTATGAATATTGAAGAGACACTGTTAGGACTGGTAAGCCTAAAATTAAATCTACCAACTTCATCTGGTTTGCAAGCATGACACACTGCCCCTCTGCTCTGTCTGTCTATTTTGTTGCTGTGAGCAAAATAAAAGCAATGTGAATTGCAAGCACCCCTCTCCTGAAACCCAGTGGTGTGTCAGTGTGGGTGCCAATGTGATTTGCATATCTGAGGAACTTCAAAGGAGTGAAGAGCGAGTAGAGCGTCTTTTCGTCTTAAATCTGTCACATTTTCATCAGTGTGCTTTAGCTTCCCATCTTTGTCTGTTCTATGGTTTTATTTCAGGTAGGACACATCCTATTCTTTTCCCTTTTCACTAAAAGCAGCAGCATGAACATTGAAACATGCAAGGAAAACATCACCTTTCTTGTACCCAGAAAGCAAGAAAAATCATTACAATGAAAGTCTCGAGCAAACCCTTAATTTCTGGTACAGAGCACACTAAATTTCCCAGAAGAAAATGTTTACAGTCTTATTGCCATATAGGATCAGTCACAATAGAGAATATGAAGTGTAAATACTCCACTGAGGAAAATTTAATCATCAGGGTTGAAGAAAACTTCATTTATTAAGTGTGACCTGAGACTCCTCAGGGGCTTGCATTTCAGCAAAATTTTGTTGCATTTTCTTGAAGGTGGAAAAAACAGCAAAGGTGCTCTCTGGCATCAGAGTAAAACCACTGTTGAATCCCTGTGCTGTGACATAAATTGATGCTGGAGTGTCTCCACAGAACCATTGCAGTAACAGCTACATAATGTAATAAACATTTTATAAATACTTTATAACCAATACTAACTTAGAAAAAAAACCACAAATCTTTTCACTAAATCTTATTCCAGTGTATTTATTTTTCTCATTTTCATTAGAACACTACATCTCACAGAACACTGCAAAAATTTGGAAAGTTCTATAATACTTACTAAAAAGTATTATATACAACCATTTTACCTTAGCTGCTCCTAATTCAATTTCAAATAAAGGGACTTGTCTATAAAAACTCTTCAATGTGGATGTTATGGTGAAAACTGGACTTCCTCTGGAATGAATCCACATTGTCAGTCTCCCCAGCAATCTTCACCTTTTATATATATATATCTGTGTGTGTGTGTAAGATACACATAGATATAATCACATATGTGCATGTGTGTGTATGTATTTAGAAAAACGTAAAAAAAAGCAATTAAGTTTTATACATCCAGACAGTTCTTGGTGGGAACTGCACATAATGGAATAAGGGAAACTGGAGAAGCCCTTAAAGAAGGCAGTCTCAACTCAGACAAAAATATAAAAGTTGTATGCTGCCTGTAAATCATAACTTAAAACACAAACAAAAAGAGCTTGTGTAGAAGAAATTTAGTTAGACACTCTTCTCAAGTAGTGAAACTGAGAAGCAAAAAGTTGTTTTATAAGCAGTTGTATGCAATAAACTGAAAATAAATGAATTTAAACTTTTTTATGGGAATTACCCATTCCATAAAGCAACATATATTTGTTAACTTGGAAATTTCACTATATTTGATAACCTTGATAGTCTTTTGCAAACCAGAGAATATCTCTGAATTCATTAATCTGCTTGGCAAAGTTTTACATGAAGCATGAAACACAATTTCCTACAGACTTTTCTTCTAGATAGCTGCAAATTCTAACTAGTTTTTCTAAGTAGCTGGAGCACTTCTAAGGAGACTGTTCTGTGTAGATTCTCTAGTGTTTAATATCAGAGTTACAAAGCTGGTTTTGCATCAGTTTGGGAAACTGCGTTGGAGATTTAGAGGGGATGCCTAAACACAGGTATTTAATGCTTTCTGAGATATACTTGTATCTGATACGGTCAGAGAGGGCCCTTCTGTTATGGTAGCTGGAGGCTAGGCAGGAAACTCTACGATAGCACAAATATTGGTACAGCCCATGCTCAGGCAAGTAAATCATGCCCAAAGAGTCTCCCTCTTCCATCTAACCTAGTTTTTATGCAATTTGGAGAAACCTAATCCATCTGAAACTTTTGCCTGTCAAATTTTGTTTAAATCTGTCGACAGTTTCAAACACACAGACATGATGGTGTCCCAAACTCATTTTCTTATGAAATCATGCTCAAATACCACACTGAAATAACGTGCAAACAGTCCAACCCACAAATATTAGGTTAGGAACAAGCATGAGGAAATAAGCTCCATTCAGCTTCTAGGAGTTCTCCATGAACTTCAGATGCCCTTCTAACATCTGATTAGCCTTAGCAAACTGCAGATGCTTATGGAGAACAACAGTAACAGCCCAAGAACTGGTTGGATTCCCATGGGGCTTTGCTTGGTTTTCTTTTTCCTTCTCTTTACACAGCAGTGAACAGCTCATGTTCAGTATCTATCCTCACACCTCTCATTACTCAGACAGGACTGCCTGAGCTATTACTGTAAATAAATGAAATTTACACTTTAGGGCTACTTGCTCATGAAAAGTTTGTGCTACATATCTTTTGATATGTCGCTTATGCAGAGAAATAGATCTTCACTTGTGCCCAGGTCAACAGTACACCCTGCAAATAAAGACGTTTTTATCATCAGCAATGACTATTTAATCTCACAAGGCATTCATGCCTCCTCCTGTTCACTAACACTTTGTAGCATAAATAATAACTGACATCAGTTGCCCGCTCTCCGCAGATCCCCAGCAAAACTCTGTAGCTTTGTTAACTCAGCTAAGATACGTTTTCTGTTATTTTATTTTGAATGTTTGTTTGTTGTTGTTGGGTTTCATTTTTTTATGGGGCTACTATTAACCTACTTTGATGTGTGACTGATATGTCAGCCTGACTTAAACACTGTGACTAGGATTTGTATGTGTTGGCACTATCAGAGCATTAATACAGAAAGAGGCAATTCTGTCTGCACACTACTAATTAATTGAATAACAAGATCTGCTGTAATAAAAAAAAAAAAAAACCAACACAACCAAACAGTCACTTCGTCACGATTCCAGTTCTTATCCTATGGTTTGGAAGGCGAAATTAAATAACACACAAAAAAACTGACTGTTCCTGAAGCAAGAAGCTGTAGGCTGTTTTATGGGAATCTTTAACCAAAAACCACCTACTGAGCCCTGTAATTTACTTGCAGTGCTTACTGGGAAGATGGTGTCCCAGGGATTTTAACCTGGCATCCAAAGGTTTCCAAGGCCTCCTAATTATTTCCAGAATATTGTCAGAAATATATGGGGAAGCAAATTGAACAGGAAGGATAGAATGTGCAAAGAAACTCGTTACTTTACCAGAAGGAGAAAGTCTGACTTTTTTTTTTTTAATCACTGGTTTACAAAATGTGACTACAACTCATTTTCATCACTTTCTGATTTTTTTTGAACTAGAGTTTAGATTTGCAGGATAAAGAGGTGGGAAAGGGAAAGAAAAATATTACAATCTTATTGTCATATATGAGAGCCTTAGGTTTCTTAGTCCAGGGGTTTTTCCTCACTATAAGAAGAAAGGAAATAAAAAGACAAGAAGGCCACAGATTTCTTCACTTGCTTGTGCCAGTGAGAGCAACTTCTGTTTTCTACACAGCAGATGATTGTTCATTTCTTCCATTTTTCTTATGTTTTACTGTTAATAAATCCTTTTTATATTCCTTCCAGTCTAAAAGTTCCTATATTTTATTTTAAAACTTTCAGACTTACTAATATTTGTTTAAAAAAAAAATAATCATAGCTCATTTCCTCTGAAAACTCTGAAAAGTCATCAATGCTCATTCTGTTTTTCCCAGGTTGTATCTTTGGACCAATTCACAAGGAAGAGAGCTTGGTACCCAACTCCACAGAGAACAATTTGGATAATTTATATAAACAGACATAAATATCATATAATGTTTAAAAATACTATAATAACAGTGGAACTATATAGAGAGATCCTAAGTCAATTGAATTGCCCTCTGGAGATGCTTTTCTCTTTCAAGGAGCCTTGGATAACTGGAAGCAACTGCAGCTGCCTCAGTTAAGTGCTTAAGAGTTAAGTAGGCTGAGTCCTGTCCCTGTCATAAGTTTCCTACTGCAACATGGATGTTTTTCAAATAGTTTTAAAATGTAGCTATATAATAAAGCCTTTCTTCCTTGCTCTTCCTTAGAAAAGATACCATTGCAAGGTTAGAAAACATGTTAGGGCATCTGACTAACAGGGCACGAGGTCCCAAGACTTCAATGAACAAATTATGTAGCTGAAGACTGGCTCTTTTGCCATTAGCTCTTTCTTGGATTGATATTCAAGGACAAATTATATTAGCAACTTTTTCCTATTATTTGTCAGATAATAGTTTATCCCTTTTGGGGGATGTGCAAAAGAAAAACCATTTTTGAAAACAATAAGATAATCGTCTCTGAAATTCTCTACAAATTAAAGCCGTATTGTGCTTTGTCTCACTTGATGTTCTGAAGAATAACAGAATCCTGATTTAAAATCTTCTGTCTCTAGCAGTCCAATTTTTTTGCAGCTGACTGTGGTACTCTCATCAGTAATATGTAAGAAAATGCTTTCTGGAAAGTTTTCTTATACGCAGAAACTAAGCTACAGGCTTATTCTACATTCTAGACAAGACTGCATGAATCACCTTTTTTTCCTACTTCCTCTCTTTCTCTCTGGCTCTTCAAAAAGGTCTGTTTCTCTCACAGATCCAGAGCCTAGGGATTCACATTCTTTCCAGTAGTTCTGTTTTGTTATGTATTAACTTTCATTACTTCTATTGCCTTCGCATGAGAGTTCAGTGATACACAATTATTTTTAAGAACATACTGCATAACAAAGCATTAGTACTAATGCTTCATTCAGAGCATTTGTTTCATTTTCACAAGGATGACTAGAAACTGAGTTTACCATAGGCTAATCTAAATATATATATGTTATATTTTGATAAACCTTTTGTGAATGTCAAAGATGAGATATATCTCTCAGTTGCTGTACTAGTAATTCTAGAGTTAAATTTCAGACACAGGTGACAAGATCATGCAAAGCAACTTTAGTTTCCCAAAGCTGTGACATGGTGAAAGATAATTCGCTGCATCTCAGGTAGCTGTATTCCAGACTGGGGATTAGGTTGGGGGGGTATGTGTTTTAATTATTATCAGTGTCTTGAACTGCAGGCAAAGGCAAATTGAAAACTCAAAGCCGAATTTCAAGTGAGACATACATTTCTTCAGTAGTGTTCCCATTTAAATAGAGCTACAGTGAGTCACGCTGGACCTAAATGCTACCTGCAAACCTATTCAAAACATAGCGTTTTTTTCAAGCTACAGCTAAATCCCAAGCCTGTATTTGACACTGTTGTTGAACCTTAATTAAAACTGAACAAAACAAACAAAAAAGGTTTAGTCTGTGGTTGAGAGCAAAGGCTTAGTGAAACATTAATGTCCTCTAAAATGACTTTGTTTCTATCGGTGAGGATTTGCAGGGTGCCCATTGGCAGAGGGTCTTCAGTCACACTGTCTCCCCTCCGCACCCTGTGCTGTATGAGCCTGTCCTTCTGCACTGAGGGACTCTCTGTGCAGCTCTGCCCACCCCAGCAAGGGCCTGCTCAGCACAATGACTGAAGTCTGCCTGGAAGAAACTCTTGTTAAAAGAGTTGTTTTTATCAAGATCCTTGTTAAAAGGATCCTAAGAAGAGGGTCTTATTAGATCCTGCATTATTAGATTGCATTATAAAATACATCATAATGTCAGAGTCTTATAATATCATGATATCAGGCTATACCATCACTCAAACTTCAAAAGAAAATCACTCCTTGTTGTCCTCCTCTATTCCTTCTTAGGCTGCTCTGCATATTCTGTCTGTATATAAGATCTCAAATTGCTCATTTGATATCATTTAAGGCTGGGTAAACATTTTTTTAAATCTACCAAAGGCACAATAACTGTAAACATCCTATCTGGCAAGAAAAGAGTTAAATACTGTGTTAGACTCAAAGTATAAATGATTGCATCAACCAAAGTCTATGTCAAATATGATGTGATTTGCAGAGCTGCGCGTGAGAATGTCAACCTTCTTTGTTCCCCAGTGTAGTTTAGTGACAGTGACTTTATACAGTCTAGCAGCAGTGTCATGAATATTCTCAAGAGTAGGTGGGTGGCACATTCATTGAGAGATGTACAGTGGATTGCATACAAAACCGACAATATTTTTTGAATAATGTTATTCAAACTGTAATAAATCTGCCACCACTTTACATATTTTAAGCTCATTTGTCTCTATTTGAATCTTAACTATGTTTATCGCAAGCTATTGTTTGAGTCGAGGCAGCATTATTTTCTTAGTGAGAATCTCTGAATTCATCAAAATATATTTTAGGCTACTTTTTAACTCAAAATAACCCCCTTACTATATAAGCAAGTGAAATAACCACAATAAAGCATAACTGATCCTACATGTATTTTTGTTCAAAGTAAGTGTCCTTTGGGTCAACTATCAACCTTAAATGTAGCATCCACAGGAACTCTGTAAAGAGCAGGTTCCTTCTAAAGAAGACATGAATTGTCTGTCCAATCTGACAATCTATATAAAAAGCATTTAGCAAAACCAAAACGATCCAGTTCTGGCTTGCTCTGTAATTTGAGACATTATAACCAGAAATCACTACAGTGGTGGTTTGGCAGATAAGCACAAGGAAGGGACTTGTGGTTGAAACATAGACCTAGAACACAGGAAAAGTTTCTATTCCTGGTCTGGGCACTGACTTCTTCAGTAGCCATGGGCGACTTAGGGGTCTTGAAAGGTGTGTGTCCAGGAATCCCAGTGACTTCATCTGGGATGTGGTCACTCACCATTTCTGAAAAAACAATCCCTTGCCCTCTCTATAATTTAGTCTTCCTGTTTATGAAACAATGTTTAGAGATGGTCAGTTTAGGGTTGAGGCAAAGCAGTGCCCATTATTTTATCTCTTTTTAATAATTCATCAAGGGCACAGGAGTAGAAAGATGGACATACAGCAGTAGTAAATGAATTATTCATAGTTTATTTTCACTATTTATTAATGACACTACTAATACAAAATGGGCTGTTGATTCCCTTCTAAAAATTTTGATTTTTTTCAATCACTAGGCACAGCAGTGGGTTTGTGCCCTTTCAGCAACCTTGTACTTCAGGAATCAAGCTCCTCTCCCAACTCCTCAGAACAGGAATTGAGAAATGGTGGTTTACAGTGCATGAGGGTTACAATCATCTTCTTCTGAACATCTTTCATGTCTGCATTAGCTAGAACAGCCCTTTCTTAGGCCAATACTTCTTATAGCAATTCTTTGATACTACAATTTTTTTCAGTGTTCAGTTCATATATATGCTTTACAGTTAGCATCCCACATTCATGCATATATACTCAAGCTCGCTATCACACACATGCACACAGTGTAGGTGCATATGTAGCTATACACACATAAAAAAAAAAGATTAATTTCATGTATTAATGAAAAGAGGAAGACCTCTAGAGTACCTACTCTGGCTTTCTTACCAATTTTACTATAGATACAGGATTATTTAATCCGCTAGAAATCCATTTACTTTGCCCTAGTAGCACGCTTCTTACATAGTAGCCTATGACAAATGATGAGTATCTCATCAGTACCTAGAAATCTTTGTCTGATATTCTTTTTTCAAGAATCTCACTTGTATTTTCAGTTGCTGATGGTAAGACTATAAATACAGAATATAGAATATTTTGTTAGTTTTGAGATTTTAAAACTTCCTCATCACCCTCTCAAAAAACTGTCACAGCTGTAGTTACCTTTATTAGCAAAGATCTTAAAATATGAAATGATATATTAAAAATTGTGAAACATTTACTACCTAAACATAGTCTAAATCACTTCAGTGGTTCATATAAGTCTCCCCAGAGAAAAACATTATTAATAAACGTAATTAATTTAGTGAGACAATGTATACAAAGATATGCAACAGTGAACTCATTAATTTCTGTTGAAATAATTATTTACTAATATTCATCTTGTTTCCCAAGACATGTTAATAAATTGGAAAAAATGTTTACGTTGTATGATTCGCTGAAGAATGGCTACTGGCTTCTGCCTTCTAAAATTGTACTCCCTTTTTATGATTTCAAACAGAAATTCTAACTCAACTGCATTTGAGTTAATGCAATTTTTTAACAGATAATTTATTTCCTGAAAACTGCAGCTTTGAGTCAGCTGAAATGAATAATAGATTTACGTAAAAATTATCACATAACATAGGCTAAAAAAGAACATCTGTCAGAAAAAATGTCAATTTGTCATTTCATTTTAAAGTAATATCTTCATTGGTAGGGCTGACTACAACTAATTTTCTAACAGGTTAAAAAAAATGAATTAAATTTTAGTTTGTTATGCCTGAATTATGTTTGCATTTGTTTCACCAAGGAAATTTTTGTTTGTGTGACATAATTTTTAAAATATATTATCTTCTGTAAGCTATAGCATAAATCCTGGTGTATTTCCATGGTTTTGCAGCTTAGGCTGTTTTCTGAGAGTCTTTTATCTCTGTTTTCTAGACTTTTCTTAGAGTAAACTGTTCAATCAGTAACATGCAATAGATCAGGAAAAGTTCCTTTGACTAATGCTTTCAGAAGATATCAATTTTCTAACTCCATAGAGAATTTCTGCAGAGACTGAAAAGCTCAACACTCTCAAATGTTGAGATCAACATGTGAAAAGCATATTTTAATTGTATCCTTTCACCATCATTCTGCAAAAGATTCTTTACACGTAATTCTGCCTTTCCATTCAGAGACAACTGCGAGTTGACAGTGTGAGATTTTCTTTCTTTTTCGCATTTTGGGTTTCCTGCTTCATGTTGCCCCCTTTCTGGCATTTGCTCAGGTAATTTTTTGGGGGTAATGTTGACCCAAGATCAAATCATGTTAATGGCCTTCATCAAGGGCCAGATTCAGTTGCCTAAATGCAGGCATCTCATGCCATTTTTACACTCTAGGGTATCCAGAATATCAGCAAGCAGCTGGCAGATAGGGAATGGGCCCCTCAGGATACCCGTGCCTTCCTGGAGTGCCTGATGGAGGTCTGAGAGACATCCTTAGAGGAAAATCCTAAACTGAGGAAGAAATAACATCCACAGTTGTTTTCTCACAACATGTATTTTTGACTCTTCTGCTGAAAATGCACAATGCCATAATTTTGTCTGGTTTGCACAATGTAAACATATTTTTAAGAACCTTTGCTTCAGATTTTAGCCTCATTTAAGGAAATGCAATTGCTATGGAAGTATCCAGATCACATTTAATGCTGATGTCAGTGATGACATAGATGCTAGTGTAAGTAATAAAATAGGGAATTGCACTAACATGGGGTTCACCATGTTCATGCAATAAAATGGAACCTTCATGGTCTCTTTACAGTTAATCTTCCTCCCTAAAATTTTTCAGCACTATGAGGTCATATAATCAGACAGTTCTGTAGGACTGTGTTCACTAAAACAGAAAGCTACAGTTACAGAAAGGTTTAATGTTATTAAAAATAGAATAAGACACAAGAGAACTGTTTGCAGATGAAGTATCATTAAGTCACTTATCCATAAAGGCACTAGAGTGACAGCAATAGAAGGTAGAAAACAAGAGGTCAGGGTGTAATAAAAGTAAGCCACACTGTTTTTGTTGAGTTTCAACACATGTACTGTAAGTTTTATGAATTTTAAGCATGAATGGAATGCTGTGCTTGGCTAATTGGGGCTTCAGATTGGCTATGGGCCAGTCAGGACTATAGGGATTCAAAGGCTAATAACACTACAAACCCATCTATGTTCTGCAGTGATCGCTATCCAGTTTTAGAAAATGATCAGAAAATTTGGGACAGCTATGGTGTGTTGAAGTTTCCTCTTGACATTTGAAGATAGATGCTATTCATGACTTGGGTTTGTGTCAACTAATTATTTCAATACCAAAGTCTTTATTCTTCCTGCCAGAAATTGTAGAGGCCATCAAGATTACAAAAACTCCTCTGAAAAATTCAGGGATTTTAAGTGTTAGGCTGACAAAAGCAAACCTGTATTAAAGATGTCAATAACTCTGAAAGTTGGTATAGACTTTGCTGGAAAATTTGGGTTTGGGATTTTAATGAAGATGGTATATAAATCAAAATAAAGTAGGCTCTCAGAGATGCATTTTCTTTATCCAAAGTAATATGAATTTAAGTGGTACTAGAGGTATTAAATACTAAAAATGTTTTACTTGCAAGAATTTTTTTAATGCAGCTATTTCTTAAACTCCATTTCAAAGCCTTGCTTTTTCTTAAATCTGGTTTTCAGTGGAATCAATGAAATCTCATTTTCAGAAAACTGAAAATTAAGAATTATCTGACAAAAATACATCTAGAAACAGTAAGCAATATTATGAACTTTAACAATTTATAACAATTGCAAGTATTTCTGTGAGCAGCAAAACTATCAAAGCCATTTCCTGCAGCTTTACATCTTACGGATGGCTTATCCTTTGTCTTGCCGTGTTTGAATGTTCACAGCAGTTTTCTCCCACACAGATTCTTTTGTGTCTGATAAACTTTCTGAGTTCACATAACACAGGCTACTTTCATGAACTTAGTCCTACACACACATACACACACACAAACATGGAAACAGCACAAACCTTGTAACTAATTCCTTAGCAACTTAGTTTTGTTAAATATAATCAGACACATTTCTTGTTGAAATGTCTGATCCTAATTTTAATTCATTGTGTTGTTTTATAATTATACCTAAGTCTCTTTTGGGTTCTCCAAATCAGCCATACAACTGTACCTTGATTAGTGGTCTTTAAACGGCTAAAATAATTCTGACTAATTGCAGTACTTTGTTTAGAGTTAAGATCATAGCAAAAGAACAGGAAGGAAAAGAAATACACGTTTTCTATTTTTTCACAAAGGTATATTCAAGTAAAAAGTAAAATCTGAAAAAGCTAAAATGCTGGAAAGAACCCCGCTGAAGGAGCAGCCAAGGCAATCTCCTGTAGCTCTTAGACGTACAGCATTTGTCCTGAGACTGGAGGACTTAATCCCACAGATTAACAAACAGCTCCTCCTTCTTCTTCCTGTGGCATATTTTGTCAAAAATGCTAATTAAGCTGTATTTTTTGCAGTGACTGTGGCTGTTTAGAACAATATAACATGGACTATGCACTGTATATTGCAGTGAAGTTCAAATAGTAAAGCTAGGAGCAAAGAACACTCCTGAAGACAGAACAAACAAGGAAACATGAATATTACTTCCAATATTAATGTAATTATGCTGTGGATATTGTCTGTAAACCCATATCAAGGATATGGCTATGTACCAGTAGCGGCAACAGCGATGAGTAAACCAGTAGCACCACAGACTCACTGCTGAGGCATTCATTTGGTATTCAGATACAGCAGGGGCAGGCCAAACTATCATTTGGGAAATGATACCTCAGCCAGCACACAATGACATTTTCAACCTTTCTGCCTGCTCCCTTCTGCCCTGAACTTCTCAGTACACCTCCCATTTAGCTCATTCAGATTGTATTACTGGTAATGCTAATATCTCCATATTTCCTCCAAAGCACATTTTAAAGCAATTATTAGAAATTAGCTTCCTATTTCACTTCTCATATCAAAGTACAAAGTACATCATTTTAATATAATTAAAAAATCCATTGGCAGTCAAGGCGTGCCACAGATGGAACGCTAATCAGTTCATATTTTCCTGATGAGAGCTATGTTTCTGCTCAATTTTGACCTGAAGAAAGTAGGAAAATGGACAAAATAATTAACCCTTCCCTGCTTTCCATGAGGCTGGAAAGAGATGCAAAGACATAGTATGAACAGGCGTTAAGACTGGGGAGGTGCAGGCAGCACAATGACTACTCTGTGTATGGCAGTGACACACAACAAGATGACAGGATTAATTATGTCCTGTCCACATGAACTCATGAATCTTCTCATTCTGTAAACCTCACAAATTGTTAGTTTGATTTCTAAATGTTCAGTGAATTTTGCTGGGTTTCCTGGTTTAGTTTAGAAAGAAAGATAAATCACAGATTATTTAGCTGTCACTGAAAGGTAACACACAATGTTGGGGTTTGGGGTTTTTCTTTTTGTTTTTTTTTTTTTAAGTTTCACTAAAACTGTCTTTCAAAATCCTTGTTGTTTTCATGTGTGGGAAAATATGCAATCATTAAACACTGAGTAAACTGATAGCAGTAATAAATCTTGTGTACAGAGAATGAGTATTAAGCCTAGGGTAAAATAGTAATACATTACCTGATCAGTTACAGAAATAATCGAGTAGGGTGAAACACAGGAAACCAAATACTAGAACTACTAGATGAAAAAGGTTATAAACAGAGCTGTTTTCTTGAGTGTATTGGAACTCGGGTTATCAGAGTTAGAGATGAAACGGATCAAGGTAAAGCATCTACTGGAACTGAGATTCCTGGAGTCTCTGTGGGCAGATCAGGAAACTCGTAAGAAGTTGGCCAAGCATCAAAAAAAGGACCTATCTAGTCAGCATCATTAACAATCATGATTTTATCACAGGGTTCCCAGTTTTAATCAGAAAGATATAAGAAAATAAGCAAATTTGAGGGAAAAAAAATCGTTTATTCCACTATTCACATAGCTGTAAACTTTCCAATTCATTCTCTTAAAGCAAGTTCCAAATGAAGAACAACTCATTAGTTGCTTCCCAAGATATAATTCACAATAACAATTTCCAGGAGAGGGCTCCAAAGCAACACTAGCACTCCAGGGAAACTGCCCAGATGTCACTGTCCCACTCTGAGAAAGAGTTAATTAGTGATTAATTAAAGGGCTCATGCCTTTCTGAACCCTGTCTAAAAATCTGAGTGTGTCCTACACTAAAATGGAAAAATGAAAGCTATGAGCTAACATGGTGTGCTAATGTTTTGACTTAGAACTATATAACTAAAATGGAAATATGAAAAAAATGGACAAAATTAAAATAAACCCTCATTAGGTTTTGGGTGGAGAAAAAGTATAATATACATATATAAATAATATGAATACATCAATGATATATATATATAAATAATACTAAAAATAATTACATACTATAGGATAAGAAAACAATTATCCCCCATATATTTTCCTAAGCCATATGTTTCTGTGCATACAGAAGCTGCTTAGTTCTTCTAGGGGAGTAGCAAATAACTAGACTGTAGTCTACACTCCTCAACAACTGGAAAGAGGGAACACAGAGGAACTCAGATATACACATGAGATATTTGAATAGTTTTTTAACTAATGACCAAACCAAAATAATGGTTCAGACAAGCCTTGAAATGAAATGTGTCTTTAAATGTTTTAAAGATTTAAATGAGATATAGCTTTAATTAAGATGTACTTTTAAACCTTTTAAAGTATGCTGTCTTTTCGCAGTAATTCTACTACTATTGAGCTTAAGATTGTTTCAGGGGTAGGTAGTGAATAGCCTGAATTTACACTTAGGATGTACAGTCTTAGGCAAGCAAATAAGATTTAAATTCAAAAATTTTCTAAAACATTGAGTGTTTTAATTCTGTGTTTCATTTAGGTCCAGCATAGCATCAGATTCAAACTGAACAAGGATTTAGGTTTGAAACCAGGATCTAGGGTTTGGCCCTGTCTCCAATTAATTGTGTAAAGCTGGCTCAGGGATTTTTAAAAGTCTCTGCTGAACATTGTGAAAGATGGATGAGGTGAAATTCCCAGGCACAAAAAGTAGAGAGGTGTAATATGTTACTGTATAATGTACTAAACTCTAAGACACAGCTTATTCCACTCAGACACAGCCAAAAGAGCCACTGATGCCAAAAATCCAAAGGAAATATAAGGTTAGTTTTGAAATTTTTGGTTTACTTCCAAATATTTTCCATCTTCACGCACAGAGCTAGCCAGAGCCTATAAAAAGTGTGGAAACCTAAACATTAAGGCTGCCATGCTGACCTCCCGTTAGTAACACCCTTCATGTGATGGGAAAGGTTTCCCCATGCAGTCCCTCCAGCCTCTGGAGCTGCAGGCTCTGTCTGCTGGACCTCACATTGACTTCGTTAGGAGGTTTTACAGAGAGAGCAGCTTGCAGAAGCAGGCCACAGGACTTGCTAGTAAAGCAAACCGGGACACAAAATGTGCATGCCTCTCATACACTCATCCTTGAGCAACTGCTCAAAGGTGCAAATTTATGTCAGCTGATGCCTGAAGCAGGAGGAAGGTAGAGCTCCTGACTTGGACTCGTGTCCTTCAGGAACAGCGTTCCTCTGCCTCTCTGAGGAATGTTCTTGCCCGTACACTTCTCTAATTTTGAGGAAAGCAGTATTTATATATTTTAGAGGCTTCATGACAGACTCACCTAGCTTTCAGGTGGTACATTTCAAGTGAGTTAATGTACTTTGGAGTTTGAAAATCCCTTGTAGTAACAAGTATAACAGATGCCCTCCAAGACCTATTGTGAAGCATGTGCATTTTATTAATGCTTATCTCATGATTTACAATGCAATACAAAATGCTGTGTTGCTGGATGGGTGATCTACTAGTCAAAGCGGTGAATTTCAAAGAAAAGACACAGATGTTACCATGACAAAATCTATGTCTTTTGAAACGTATTTCCTCATTCTTATGAATCTCAAGCTTCACTAGTACAGTCTAAGAAACCTAAAGCACGTTTCTGGGCAAACAGCTATTTCTTTTCAGATACTTTCAGACTTAAAACCTGACTCATTATAAAACGGCTTTGGATCATTTCAGTTCATCTGGTGAACCGCCTATGAGGGCTGAGTCAATCCATCTGAACCCTTCTGCTCATTCCAACTGCTGTTTAACATTTTGATCTGACAGTTTAATGCTGTTTCATGACAAAATATATGTTCTCACTGAAAACAAACATTTTTCATATTAGCAATAGAGACAACTTCAAGGGATGAGGTTATCATGAGGCAATTACACCCCAGAGGGATTACAGGCACTTATATCATGATAACCTTATCTTCAGTGTGCCTTATTAAATAATTACAAGACTGCCACAACCAAGTATAAATGCCCATAAGCTTCTCAGCTATGGGTTTATCACTAAATAAAGGTAAATATTTATGTGAGCCTGCCAACCTCTACCACTTGTGCTAAAGTGTCTAAACAAACCTCAGCTTTCCATTTAAATGATGACAAACATTTAATGTTGAACTTGGTTTGCTCTAACAGGATGTTTGCCAGTGGAGTGGGACTTGCACTGAAGTCTGAGCACTTTCTCAAGATTCTCAGAACCTTTTACATTGGAAGAGATCCCTACAGACTCACTCATTGCATTATGAATCCCTGCCGAAGTTCTCTGAAGCACATAGGCCTACACTGATAAAGTTTATATTAAGAATGGCTATGACTCAGAAAATCATTGCTCATAATTTTGTTTCCAGTGCTGTTTTCAATATCTGCACTATCAGTTATTCTATAACAAACCATGCCTTCTCATTCCACCATGTAGTTTGGCAAAACTCTGCAACAGGTTCTCCTGGAAAAGTAGAAATAATCATTTTGTGTGCATACATATTCAAATTTTGAAACCATTGAACTTGTTCATGTTCACAGACCTTTCCTCTTCACTTTCCATTAAAATGTTAGTGACTGAATTTACTGGCAAAAATAAATTTTAAGCTTCAGTGATCCAATACTCACCAAAAATAAATTAGCAATGATATGTGATAAATCCAGCCTGCACTGGTTGATTTTATGACTGTAATTAAACAGGAAAATAAAATTCTAAATCATCCCCAACACTGATTTTTTAATGTGTCCAGCCATGTAGTTAAATTTCCTTTGATTAAAAATGCTTCTTTCTTTATATTATGCTAACAATAGCAATAATAGGTAATAGTAATAAACCATAGCAAGAACAATGCCATTAGGCTACTCCAGTTCAGTCCTGAAATTCTGATGCAACATATTTCCAAACTGCTTACAGAAAGAGATAAATGTCATAAGCAAGTCACGAGTACTGGGAATAGTAAATTAATCTCAGAATGGCTGGCACTGAGAGCAAACTATGTAAAGAGCTGTTTGTGGCAAAAGTTTCCCATGTTCCCTGATATACATAAACCAGTAGATTTTACAGACTACAATGAGAAGCAGATTATGAGCAGAATTCCTTTAGCTATACCACAGGCAGTAGTGGGGAGAAGAGAAAACTATTCTCATAAATGAGGAATATGGAAAAGGAAAAATAGTCCATGTTCTCTTACAGACCATAAGAAAGGCAAAAGAGTCAGAAAGCAGATATTTGTTACACAAAGTGCCTCAAATCTGTGGGTTTATGTCTTCAGTGTTTTGTAATATATCAGTAGATGTTAACACAATTAACAATGTGACCCTAGGAAAAAAACATAGTAAGTGGTGGGAATTTGCCCCAAAAGCAGTGAAAATTTAACCTGATTGAAATTTAAATCAAGGTAAAATGATTTGACTTCTTTTGGTTTCCTGTCAACAAATCACTGCCTTCTGGGCATGTGACATACATGAACTTTTCAAGTAATTCAACATGTTGATAGGTTTCCCACATGCAGTAATCATTTGAGATAAAATATAACTATTTTATCACCTTGAAGCATAGATCCTACTTGTTAAAATGGACACGAGTTTTAACTTACAACCTATTCTGTGCCCACATGTTCACTTTTTTAATAAGATATGCTTATTTCATTCTTAAAGATAGATCTGGTTAGGAGAGCGATATTTATGTATTTTATTTATTTTTCATAAATCCACAAATCCACGGTGCCTAGAACTGATCAACATATTCTCTTCTAATTGCTTACAGACTGACAGCTACCAGTGTATAAATCACTCAACTTGCTCAGTGCGACAATGCAATTTACAGGTCTGTGGTCCCCTGTGTCCTCTTGTTTTCCTTTCTAAAAATAACTCAGAATGTAACAGCAATAATTTTGTCCAGGGTTTTTTTTTCCCAATTTCTTGACTAGACTTTCCTGCAATGAAATCTCAGAAATAATTTACTCCTTTGCCTATGTGTTCAACATCACATAAGGAGTGTAATAAAGCTTTCCTTGCCTGAAAACCAAAATGTTTTCTTATTAATTCTTTTAATGGATAATTCTGTTAGATTTAGACCAAGATTCCTAAACCTGGGTCATAACCTTATGGTCTTCATATCCTCTCCATGCATACAATAACTATGTTTTCCTATTGATACCTTTCTGGAAAGCTAAATTAGACAGTTTAACTCCCTTGAGAGAGCAGGCAGTAACTTTGCACACCTATAATAGTCAAAATTCAATTTAAATTCACCGGGGGTGGGGGG
>JANZLQ010000056.1:29474209-29493970 GCA_026212715.1 Elanus axillaris | reverse complement strand
TTATTCCCTGAATTGATGTGTGTGGTTACCCTGGGTTACACGGTTTACAGAAGAAGTCTTATGCCAATTCCTGTTGTAAGAAACCTTATCACCTACTGTCACACCTCCCCAGTTCAGTTTGCTTCTGTCATGAATAAAATCTTTACCTGATCGTTTGGTGTCATTTCACCTTAATTTAGCCAGAGGGAATTCTGAATTAAACACCACTCCCTGGTCTGCCCCGACTGGGTCCTGACACTTAGCCACACTTCCTTTCACAACTCTATGCTGCAAAGACCAGACTGCCTTCAGTATCCTCCCCCCAGACCTGCCAGTCCAGTCATCATAGTGGCAACCCCACAGGCAATCCTGCAGGTAAGGAATGAGAGGTAGGCACACCTGGTGTCAAGGTCACAGATCAAAGCAGACTTGTGTAGATGTAGCTGATATGTTTTTCTAGGTGCCTGACTTTTTTCTTTTCTTCAATTACTTCACTGATTTCACATCGCTTATGCCTTTGTCAGCATGCCTCATTAGCATGTAACAGGCCATGCATTTGATATGAAAGGTAAAATAAAAAACAATTAGCAGCACCAGATTTAGTTGCCATCTTAAATGGACTTCAAGAGGACACCAGTAAATAAGAAACTTCTTCCAGAACTGGTACACCAGTGCCAGAGGCTGTGTTCCCAGACTGTCTGTAGTGGGTCTGTCTCTAGTGACTGTGCTGTCAAAGTGCTTAGAATGAGCTTTGGTACAAAATTAAATTAACGATTTGTAGAAAACATTTTCTTTTATGAAAGAGACAAAGGGACCCTACTTTTGACACTTTCTGTCAGACCGTTTAAGATCATGCTACTTGAAAATAAAATCTTCTGTCCATTTTACAGGAGCATCTTCCCTGGAGCTCACTTCTGTCAGAATACACTGATCAACACGAGGTCAGATGGAAGCGGTCTCTGCCCCTTACCAGAACAGTTAATGCTGTGGTTCACAAGGTTCAGTCAACACTATAGATTCCCAAATCACCTTCAGCTTAAAGAGCAAAAGACTCTTATTATTTGCAATGTAAATTCTCAGGGAACATGTAGCTTGAATGACATAATGGAAAGTTTTCACTCTGTGGGTTTGATGCAGTCTCTTGTGCAACTTAGAGTAATCGGTGCAACAGTGTTAGTTTTTGTCTTAGTTTCCTTTGCTCAAAAGCCTTCAAAATGAATTATTATCAAGTGTAAGATTTTTGCTATTGGCTCTTGCTATTCATTGTTTCAGTGTATTCTCATTTTCTTACTGGTGAAGAATAGCAAGTGAAAGAAATTGGATTTAGTTTAGATAAAAAATGTCAGTCTTGCTTCTAGGGTGAATATATGGTAGAAAGCTTACTAAGGCATGTACAGTCTACAGTTTTGGAGTGGACAAAGAGCACAAAGATAGGGGGAAAAAAAGAAAACTTTTGTTTATGTGCAGATGAGGGGCTGCTGTCCAGATCTCAAGAAACAGGGCTAGTGACTTCTATTCCAAACAAATGCAAATTAAAACAATCTGAAACTATCATAGTGTTCATAAGAAGGGAATAATTTGCAGACACTTATGACAAATGTATAAGCATCTTTTTAATGATCAATGTTCTCAACTCTAAAGATTTTATAAATTTCTAATATTTATTTAATATTAACCATTTATTTAAAAAAAAATTAAAAGACCTGAATTACAGAGTTTTGATTTTTGGAGTCATATGATGTCATAAGAATCACAGCTCCCAACTAAAAAAAAATAAATAAATTTTTAATCAGCTAATTAGATCTAAAGTCTCCAAAATCAACAGAAAAGTAAAAGTAACCTTTGTTATATATAGCTTAAGACAATTTTATGACTTTTACAGACTTGGTTTAACCTTTGAATTTGTTGCTTTAGAATTGTGAGGCAGTCTAATGATAATTTCCACAGAATTAAGAATAGAGATTTCAACCTTCATTAAAAAAAATAAAAATTTTCAAAATATTAAAGAAATTAGTTACAAAAATTAATTATTAAATAGTTTTTTTAAATATTAAAGAAGTCAGTAATGCATTAAATATTTGTCACCTTTTTTCAAGAATATATATCAAAATAATTAAGCACAGTGATTCCAGATTATAGCCTTGTCTTTTTTCTTCATAATGATATATGAACAACTGATTCACAGAGAACATATGATTGAAGGCTGGATCATATTACTCTTCATCCATTTGAAGTATAAATTTCTTACTATAAATTTGGTAATGATACCTTGCCTATTAGTAGGCTGTCTTAACCTTAAAGAAAAAACGGAAATTAATTTCATGGAAGTTAAGCATTCACAGGTGTGGGTTTTTAAACAGCAGACTCGTGTATAAGAAAAGGGATATATTTGGTATGGGCCTAAAGTGAGCAGTTTTGCATGTAGCGGTACCACAGATAGGGGTTCTGTCATCTTCATAAGCTGTACTATGTTGTTTTATACAAACAAGATCTGAATCCAGTCCATAAGACTGATACATTGTAACTGAAGGGAAGCTAGAAAGTGAATCAATTGTTTTAGCATGTATGTAGGTTTTAGTAACACGGTGGGTTTTGTTGTTGAAAACATGTTAACTAAACTATTTCCATATGTTGATTTACCTAGTTTTATTGCTGCAGATTATAACAGCCCTTGACGAGAGATGGAGAAGATCTCAAAACTCAGGGGGAAGATGGAAAAGATGGAAAATCATAGCTACTGGTAGAAGGGGGGAGGAGGAGAAAAAAAAAAAGCACGTCTTGAAAGTCCTGTGAAGATTGTATAGGTAATATTTGTAACTTTGTGTCCAAACCATTATAATATACAGCTTATTTCTTGCTATCAACATATCTTCTAACTGGCCTTGTTGCTCATCTTACAAATTCCCATGAAGAATCTTGAATGATGGTCCTTTCATGCTGCTCTGCAGAGCAAGCTTGTGCATAATTACAAGCTCGGGAATCTTCATCTAGAGGATGTTTCTAATTAATGTTCTCTTGTGTATTTTTAAGTAGAGGGACAGTGGACAAGGTTCCCAGACACATTCTTCTGCTACCTTGCCTTCGTTCTGGTTTGGGAGGGATTCTCCCTCTTGGAATTGCCAATGGCTTTGAGCTGCCAAAGTTGTTCTATGGAATATGCAAATTGATGCAAAATCATTGAGATGAGTTTATGGCATTAAACCTGGAACATTCAGTGGAACTAACAAACAGAAGTGAGGCAGAAATAACTTTGAATCCCTGCTGAGTTGCATGAGATTTACTATACCCACTATACCAGGTTTGCAAAAAGAATCTGAAATCAAAGTTGTTTTCTTTTTAAATTCCTGCTTGCAAAATCAAGTTTGGGAAACTGCCACTTGGCCCAGTTTCCACATTCTGCAATGAAATGGTCTAGTCTGTTTTTGAAGGACTAATGTTGGTTAACCAGTATTCAGGAGTTCGAACATAATCCACAATAACTTCTGAAATGGTATTTTACAATATAGAAGGGGTACACTTATTTCTGGGTCCTTCCTAAGGTTCAGATGGTGTTAGATGCTACTGGATCTCATTATGAAGTCAAGACCCAAATAATTCCCCAAAAGATTTTATTTCTTTAAACTATAGAAGGAAAGACCGCATATAAATCATTAGGGTTTGTCACCTGCATATGATCTCAAAGTAAATCAGCAGTAAAAGATTTCCATGACTTACGGTAGCAGACATATGTCCAAGTTTGCTCCAGCAGCAGTGAATTTGAGTATAGGTTTTATCCTGATGCAAAAAAAAAAAAAAAGCTATACAGTCTCATCTATACCTTATATAGTCTCTTTCATACACATTCTGTTCTCAGAAACCTTAAAAGATTATTTCAAAATAGCAATTTATTAGCAATTTCATAACAGAATTAAACTAAATATTATGGCAGAAATTCAAACTTAAAGAGGGAAGGAGAGGACAGTTCTATTACCAAACAAAATATGACAATTTCACCTCAGTCTCAATTACACATATCATTACATTATATTATGTTGCATTATTAATTAGGGATATGATTGATCCCTGGGAGAATTTAATAGAGACAAAATCTTTTAACATATAAATTGGAGTGGTTGATGTGTCTGAGAGTATTCAAAATTTTGTTAAAAAAGAAACCAAACATATTCAGCCCATCAGATGTGAATTCCACTAGGTCTCCTATCATTTTCTTATCATGCAAAGCCTGTGGCAATTTGATCTCATGAGTAATTGGAATAGTAACAGTTCTCCTTGGACCTAAGCAGAATCTTTTTGATTAAATATATTTGTTGTAAAGAGATCCATCATTTTAAAAAATTAAGAACTATTTTCCCCCAAACTTTAATCATCAAAGGTTTGTGGGATTCATGATGGAGTCTCTCATCAAAGCCAGGTACAAGCAAACTAGTGATCAGTTACTCCCAGTTTTCCTGTGTAATAGGGGTACCCCCTGGTGCCACCATCTCCTTCCTCTAACCATCCAGTAATGTTATGTTCATGGAAAATCAAACAGATGCAAAAGGAGATACTGAAAGAATATTTCAGAATAGCTAAAACCAGAGTAGTTAGAATACATTCCTCATCTGTTTCCCCTACTGTACACTCCCTCTGCCCTCCAGCATAAAGGCCTACTGTAGATTTTGTGAAGATAAGAATTCAGACTGGCACAACTCCAACAAACAAATCTGTTAAAAACTCTCAGCCACACGGACACAAGTGAAGTGTCATTAAGGATAACACATTCAAGGTGCTTGTAGATATTTTCCATGTTAAACCTTCCCTCGTGTCCGTCTTTTCTTCATCCCTTAGCCACATCTACATTCCTACCATATAAAACTTCAAAGTGCAAGCTCAGATTTGTATGCACTCAGTCTGTTCTACCAAAGAGCTCAGGCTGTGAGGTTGCCATTTCTCTACCAGTACACTACCTGTATGTACGTGCAATGTCTCATGTTTCAGTACAATGTACCAATGGAGAGTTTGAAGAGAAAAAGCAGGACATAGGACTTCTTAGCTCTCTAACTTTGATTTTTCCCAGTGGGGAAGTAGCAGAGGTCTTCTCTGCCCAGACTAAATCCTCAGTCTCTGTGATAGAAGAGTTCTGTATCCTTCCTGCTGAAGTGTCTGTGTGAACTCAGGAAAGTATGTCCATTCTAAACCATTGGAAAAAAGGGGAAGAGGATATTGCCAAGCAGCACGTGCTTAGAAAATCTGTAACTGGTAGTGGAAAACAAAACCCATAGGGGATGGAACATTTTATGGCTACCCTAGTAAAACCCACTCACTTGCAATACAGCCTGATATATTTAAAGTCCTTGGTTTAGTTTTAAGTAAGGATGTAACAGTATAATAATGTAGTTAAATTTATTTTTTACAGGACCTCTTGATTCCAGTGCAAACTGGTAAGATCACATCACATGAGGATGATGTCTCTTTTCTACACTAATTTGCTTTTATACATTTGACAGAGACAGTATTGTCCCTGATTCACTTATGTATTTATTTTATTTAATAAAACACTTCTGTTTCATGGTGGCCAAGAGAGACAGAGAAGTGAATTGTTCTGACAAGAAATGAAATACAACATGATGAATCCACCAAGCATTAGACTTGCTGTTTGGTTTTTTTGTTTGTTTGTGTAATGCTCAACAAAACTAGGAGTCAATAGGAAGATAGCTGACTGGAAGAACACAGTGCCAGCACCACCAGCCAGAATAAGATCTAAGAAAAGGAGAGAAAGGGAAAAAGATATTTACAAGGAATGTATGTACTAGTAGGCAAGAATAAACAATGGATTCATGTCACAAGGTGCACGTAGCTAGCCTGGAGCCATTGACACAGACATATACAAGATAAGGACCAAAATCAAAGATAATGAGCTAATTTACATATGACCATTTGTTTAAGTTTATGATCAATACTCCCTCTCCAGAAGGACCACAACATTAGCAATAATTAAAGTACATGTTCAACCACGCAAGGTCAGTGGCAAAGTCAGCAGCTTGAGTCACATCAGTGAATTATGTAAGTTGAAGACTAGGCAATATATATAAGGATTGCTGAGGAGCAGGTTAACTCACTATGAGCAGGTGAGAACTTGGAAATATGTGGCAGAAAGCTACTAAAAGAGACTATTCATATAAAGTATGAGACTCCTGGTGAAAGGGAAATGACATTACAACAGCTTGTCTTGCAAGCTAGTGACTAGAACAGTTATCAGCAGGGTGGAAGAAATAAATATAAGGGGAGTACAGAAACCATCTTGTGCTGCTTCTCTTGTCCCTTAAACCAGCCACAGTCATAACCTGTCTGTTCAAGTCCTCCATGAGCAGGCAGGTAAAGCAGAAGGAAATGGAGGCTGAGGATTTAGGTGTAATAGAGAGCTGGTATAATAAGACAACTGCAATAATCATATAAAAGGGAGGAAATTATCCTGCAAAGATAAAGAGGGAAAAAGGAAGGGGTAAAGACATGGCAAAATATATTATCTCTTAAGAGCATGTTGTCTCTTAAGTGCAGAGAAAATCATGGGTGATGACAAAGATGAAAGTACTGTATTGCTATAATGGAACCCGTCTACTGTATATCACCAGAGCCAGAAGTAAATGAGGGGCGTTGAGAGCAACAACAGAGGTCATCCAAAACACCGGGCTTATAAATAGATGTGAATTTTAATAACCCATAAGTCTGTGAAAAGGAAAATAGCAAAGGCGGTGACTCTCAGTTAACTCATATGTATCAGTAACAACTTTTAAATGTAAGAATTTGAGACATCTGTGGAGAGAAAGTGCCTTAAAAGGCAGGAAATGGTTAAAAGCACCTAAATAGAAAATACCTTGGGAAAGAGTGAAATGATGGAGTTCATGATCCTTAGGAAAAGAAAGAGGAACTATAACAAAACAAAAACAAGGCATTTATAGAAAGTAGGCTTCAGTAAATTCATAGAACTGGTAAACAAGGAGTCCTAGGAGAGAAAAAGAAATTAAAGTGAACTGTCAGTTCTGTAAAGAAACAATATAAAGGTCATGAGTGCAAAATATACTATTACAGCAGAAAGATTAAAGGTGCAATAAGAGATGAGCTTGATGAAATCATGGGCTTTCTGTGAATTTCAAACATAAAAAGAAAGTTGAAACTAGGTCTGGTTACTAAGGTCAAATATAAAAAGTAGAATGAGCACATAGGGAGCGACTAAGAAGAAGATACAACACAAAACCAAAAGTCTTTAACTAGGAAACTAAATTATAAAAAAGAAATCCTTCAGTAAGAGGAAAGAGTTGGTTGACTGCTTACTGTAGTGGAGGGCTATTACAGACCAATCCAGGAAAAGTGAGGAGTTCAATACTTTTTTGCAAGTTATTGTGGAAAATGTCATAGGGCTCTTGCAATTAATACAAGTCACAGAGGGTAAGACCTCCTTCTCTAATAAGGAACAGGTCAAACAATATCTAAATGTTAGATGTTCTCAAAACAGTTGAAACAGCTGGTCTTCACTGCAGTGCAATTAAAAAGCTAGCTGACAAAATCACAGTACCATTAGTTGTTATCTCCGAGAAACTAGCAAGAATGGGGAGACAGACGAACATTTGGTTTGAAGAAATGGGAATAGGAAAAGGAGAAGCCAGAAAATAACAGACTAACCAGCTTAACATCAGCTTCTAGAAAAATACTGGAAGACTTATTCGAATTGTTTTTAAAAACCTAGAAAGAAACAGAAAAATGAGTAACAGCTGGCATGTTATCAACAAGAAATAATGCTAAATTCATTTAATTTCTCTCTCCCACAGGATAGCAAACTACATGGATAGAGAAGAAACAGCTGATACATAGCTTGCCTTCAGTAAATTTTCAGCACTACTAGTATAATCTTCAAGAGCAAAGCATGGACTCAATGAAAATATCAGCAGAAAGATACAAAGCTAGTTGTATCACATTCTGAAAGCAGTTATAATGAGCCCTGTGTCGAAACAAAAGCATATAATTAGTGAAATACTGCTGGGGTCTGTCCCAAGTCAGTGTTCTCATTAGTTATGTGGTACAGGTTTATTAAATGTGTAGATAGGACGTGGGTGGGAAGACTGCCAGTATAGCTGAGGATACACCTAGAACTCAAAACAATCGAGACAAATTTGGGTTGCCATCTGAAAGAAAAACAAGGTATTTAATAACAACAATTACAAGGTATTAATGCAAGTGGGAAACATCAGCTAGGCAGTAACAGTAATTAGCTCTTTGCAACTGTTTTCAACTATATGGAAGCTTGCTGTAGGGAGCAGCAGAGGTGACAGTATTCTGTGTTCATTGTAAGTAGAAAAGGAGTTAAAGTAAAGGAGTTTTAGACAAATATGAACAGTAAAGCATTGAAATCAAATTTGTCTGAGAAGTTTGTATCTTCAACACTTCAGCAGTGTATTCAGTCTCGACAAATGTCTGTCATCACTGACCTACATAATACTGCCTTGGACAAATCAATGGGCTGAATGACATCTTGGGGTTACTTCCCTACAGTTTCATGATTCTATGTCTACCCAGAAGCTACTGCAGCCACCTTCAGCAGCTAAGAGGCAAATGCGTACTGTTTTCCTACGTGAGAATCCAGCTGAGATGCAGGAATGCATGACAGGATCACCATATGCTCCGCTCTCTCACAGTAGTATTGACAACAGTTCCTTCCTGCCAGCTCTAAAGTATACTTCATTCCTTCTGTATAAACCATATGCGCAGGGAGAGTGCTGATAAGGAGACACCCTACAGCTAGTGCCAATAGGTTTCAGCAGATGATGCCTGCAGTACTTGCTTGTAATTTGGCTTTACATTTGGGATTCTGTAACGTATCTGCAAGCACCAAACACAGCAATCTGGCTAGGTAAGTTCACATAGATACAAGAGTCCATGCAAAAATTGAAGACAGAAGAATATAGTAATGAAAGCAAGAGCAAAACTGCAGCAAATGCAGAGCTTTCTCAGTCAATCCAGGTACAGATAGAATGTTCCCATAGGCCCAGCATGCATTTTCCTTGGCATCTCTATAATCTGCAAAACACCTATTAAAGTTATTAAATATCTGTAGCTTTTAGCATCTGCAGTAATATGAAAAGACAAAAAATTATAGGAACATGTTTGCAGCTCTTTTAAAAAAAGAGATCTCTATACCAAATCTAACAGAAAAGACCTGCTCACTCACCTATCATAATTAGGAAAGATATATTCCTTAAGAAGCATTCAGATCATTAAAAATGTATTTTAAAGACTTTTTTTTTGATAGATCTTGATAGATAGTTACAGGTTACCATTTAGTGTGGGTACACTTCTAAGATCTAGTAATTAACAAGCCCCACTACGTCTTTTTCTAGCATCCCTCTAATATGTGAAAATTAATAACAGCCAGTCTTAATTTCCTGTGTGAAGAAAATAAACCTTTCTTTCCAAAGGTATTCTGATTTTGAGCTTTAATCTATTGAAGAACATCTGAGCTCTTTTAAATGAAAAAAGCTGAACAACAACATTCAGTCTAGATAGAATCTCTATACACATGTGTTGTGATAACGGTAACATATCCAGTGGGAATATAAATTCACTGCCCGTGACTTTGTCACAGATATAAAGATCTTCTGGAGGAGGCAGTACATCAAGCATAAGAATATATGACATTTCTTCACCTCTGCAGGAATCAGTTCATCAGATAATCTGTTTAAGGAAATTCCAGCACTGTAATTTGCCTTTTTTGCTTTTAAGCAACAATGCGATAATGCAGAAGCCACGTTCAATGATTCAGAATGATTTAGTTTGCAGGAAGCCCATTAATTTAACCGTATTTTCCCATACTTTTCAGCACCATGGCCTGTCATCTGGAAATAATAGAAACCATAGTAGTAAATTCTGAAAGCTAAGGAAAAACATTCAAGTACAGTTCACATGGTATTTACTGGTATGCTAATGTTAGCCCAGCCTAACCAAAATTAGAGTTTCTTGGTAAACCTGGATTAGCTTTCTAGTGAAAAGGATACCGAACTGACAATCAAAAGCAAATGTGTCATAGCTCTATATTTATTTATATGACAGCATGAGCATAAGCTGGATATATGGATCCTGAATCAAAAATATATGGCAAGTGAGCTTTTTCTTGTTGCTGCAAAGATGTATAATATTGACTCTGTGAGTGCAAAATGGGAATAAGAAAGAGAAAGGGGATCATCATATTTCAAGTGTGACTAAGTTTTCTTTACCTCTCACTCTTAAAAAGTGTTGCTCAGAAATTTTTTTTTAAATATATGTAATTACTACACTTTTTCATAAATTTATCTTTTCTGTATTCTGAAAGGAAAATTTTCCATAAAGTATTTGGATCTGTCACTTCACTGTCAGTAAATTTAGTCTCCTCACAATATTTTCCAGTCAGAATATCAGCCTAAAATAAAGAAAGACTTTCTAGTAAGACCCATAACAAAGCTCACATGTTGGATTCTGTAAGCACTAATTATATTTTTAGTATTTGACAAAGGGAATGTGTTTCAGATGGATTTAATGTTCTCTAAAGACAATTGTCTTTTTCGGATTAGAAAATAGTTAATTAAAGTGAAAAAAAAATCTCTTCACAAAAGAGGGAGGAGAAGAAAAGAAGAGGAAAATCTTTGCAAACTTAGTGTACTTCCACTGTGCTCATTATGGCTTGTGATTTCTAGGAAATAGTGTGAATTAGAAAGTCTCTAAACACTAGGCCAATTCTGATAATTGAAAGTTAAGTGGTTCTTTGCATTCTCCAGTATATATTTCTATATAAATATATATGTATACATTCATACACAAATAGAGATAGATAGACAGACGATAGACAGACAGATTATGTGGATACCAGTGTCAGATGCTCTGATAGCTCTGGTTTGAATAGAAGATGAAACAAAATGGAGTACAGGACATCTCAGAGGTGTCATAAAGGGCTGCAGAGCCTTTCCTACTTACATTATATAAATCTTAATGGCCAGTTTGGTCACAGATGCGCATCATTAATATGCACTGGATATTAATTATATTAGATCAGTCACAAAGTAGCTGCATCACAAACTGGATCGCTATTTTGCTTTGAACACCTTTGGTTTCCTTATCAAATTTCTTACCAAATGTCTGAAAGATCTATAGCTAATAATGATAAAAAAAGAAAAAGACTAACAGAAAAAAAATTCCCAGGATTACTTGGCTTTATAGTTCTGTTATACTTTATTGTTTTCCTAACTGTTACATCCACATTTGAATGTGATGTTGGTAGCAGACTGGTCAGCAGAACTGATGCTAGTGCTGCAGGTCTCATAGTGGAGTGTGCAGCTACTCTGATCAAATCCCAATTCCTGTTGAAGGGATTTTGAAATTAAACTCTCTCTCCATTTCCATGCCTGGCATCCTCAGATTGTTACAATTGAAGGCTGAAACCTTTTATACTGCTGAATTTTAGGCACATGAATAATCTATTTGAGAAGAGACTACTGACAAGTTTAAAGTGATTTCCTAGATTTAAGTCCTAGCCAAAACAATATGGAAAAATTGATAAAGCTGAGAGGATGAAAAGAGGGTTTTTCCCTCAGGACTGTAAGTCCAGCATCTTAATAAATAAACACTCAAAAGCTGAAAAGTGAATAAAGCTGAGGAATAAAATATTTTATTTTCTTCTCTATTACTGCTTGAATAATACTCTCCACTAAAGAAGTTTATGGCCCATAAATACATTTATGCTGATCAGAACACCTAGCATGAAGGACGAGTTGACATATATTTTTACATAATCCAAGAGAATTAATTTAAATGAACTGAGATAAGAAAAACAGAACAGACTGGAAGTTTTTCCAAAGATATTATATCTATATAACAGAACCGGAAGACACTGTCAAATTAAAAACATGTAGTGATTTTTCTTAAAGTTGTATTTGTTTCACTCACCTAACCTATGAAAATGAGGCATATGAAAACATTATGGGAATATCTGCTATGAGTTAGCTTGGTGTTTAGATAAGAATTTTCTCAAATATTAACATTTATCATATTTTTCTAGCAGGAAAAAATGATTTCTCATAATTATTAGTGCATCTATCTACTTTTCATTTTTTTGCTCTCTTCATGAATAACCAGAAACTGAACTGTTCCCTAAAATCCATAGAATATTTGATACTCAATTCAAAGATGTAAGATGACAGTGAAAATACTCGTATCCGATGCAGAATTGCAAACTACACTATGGCTCCTTAAACACTGTGTTTAGAGACATAGTTTGGTTTTAAATGGATAGGCTAGATAATGAAGTCTACTGAAACCAGAGACAGCTGATAAAATCTAACTAAAATATATTTAGTTATCATCCATTATTTTTAAGAATTTTGATATGAAATGAGAATTTGACTGCAGATATTTCTCTAAAAATAAGAGGGGGAAAACATTTTCCAAATAGCAACTTATGCCATATAAAGAATGTCATATGTTAGTTTGAAAAAATCTGATTTGGAAGGGAAAGAAAAGATTAAGGTCCTAGTTTGCATGTGCCAAATACTTAGACTACATTTATATCTTTGTTTCCTGTTCAGCAACAGGAACTTAGTTACAGAATTCCTTTTAATCCTTACAGTCACAGTGTGGCAACAGAAAGAACCAGTCTCTGAGATACTGGGATCATAGGATTATGTTCAGCTTCAGAACTAATTATCAGGGCTTTGAGCTGGCAGTACAGAAGCAGGCTCTATGTTGTACTTGTTGGTTCATGTGCTTACAAGATCATCAGTTTTATTCCTGGGCAGTCCTCAGTAGCTACAATTCCCTGGGTTTTTTTTATGAAGGACAGTCCTAGCAACTCTAAACAGCCAAAAAAATCTGAAAAGACACTCCTGTATGCAGAATGCAAAAAATGTAGGCAAGTTCAGTGACTTACAGTAAAAATGGAAAACAAATACTCCCAACAGACTCTGAAGTCAGAATGCCACATACAAGCCCTTCGTCATATACAGACTAAAATTAAATTTCATCTGGAATTTTTCCTTGTATGTGCATTAGTATGCCTGGAAAATATCCCAGTCCTGATGCACAAAAGTGTAGTGTCAGACAACCTTCCGATCAACTTCTGATCAAATCTTAAGAAACAGCACAGGTTCTGGTAAAAAGTACTGAATCGATGAATAAAGAAATGAGGAATTAATTTCACCTGTTCTAAACAGTCTCCATCTGCTAGCACATGTGATAATGTTATTGAAGACAACAGATAAAATGGTGACAGCCCGATATGTATGTGTATTTCTATCCACAGTCCTGAAGAAATCCTCCTTCAGGACAGTGAGTGCCCTACAGTGAGCACTGTTGTCACTTCTCATTGAAATCGATAGCTTAGATGGCTAAGGATAAACAGATTGCAGGAAACCAGGTGTTCCTGGACTTTACTGATACCATGTTCTCAAGAAAGTGAAGACATGAGCATATGATTATCTACATACCAGATAAAATAGCAGTTCCCTGCTGTATACATGCTGTAATCTTAAATCCCTCCTCAAACATCTTTTCAGAATACTTGTCTGAGTGTAGGTCCTCCCACAGACCTTCTTCTGTGAGCCTTTTTTCTGGATTGGCTATGACGAGATCAAACTGCACGTGGTAAGGCTTTCCTCCAGCATTGTTATATTTTTCTTCCATCAGCAGGAAAGGAAGAGAGGTCATTCAGACCAGGATCTTTGTATTTGAGAGATTTTATAAATTACAAGGTGGAGCTAAAAGTTACAGCCAGATGTAAAGTAGGATACTGACCGCTTTTAGTGATGGAACAAAATCTGTCTGCACATCATGCCCATGTCTGTACCAACATGCTGGGACTTAAACCAAACATCCATAGCTCTTTAAGATGCTTTCTGAGCAGCTCAAACTCTCCCTTTAGAATGGATCAAGTCATCTGCTTCTCAAAGCAAAGAAGCTCCAACACACAGGTAGTAGCTTACAGTCTAGACCTGTCCCTAAAGGCAGGAAACTTGAGTGTGCCTTGAGTACAGCCACCCAAAGGCAGTAGAGACAGCCAGACTATTCCTTCCAATCAATCACTGAATAGCTGCTTGGAAATGATGCTTTGGCTTGGAAGCAATAAAACCCTATGAGGAAATGCAAGACCAAAGATTGAGAGTTGGTTGCTCTTCTCAGGTTCTTTTGGAAAAGAGTTTTCTGCACTGAGATTAGAGTGGTGGTGGGATATGTTTGTGTGTCTAGGAGTTAGAGAAAAAATTGTTTAGAAAGTAAATACTCTACCTGTGGCTGGTGGCTGGCCATATAAAAATGACATTAATAAGAAAATCTCAAATCATTTTTTGACAAAAGAGCATATTGCAGTGTACTTAACATTATCTGATCATTACGCTTTCCGAAGGGAAACATCAGCAATGGACTCAGGAATACCTTATATCACTGGGCAGTGATTTTCAATGATCTTTCATCTGTGAACCCAAAAACATTTCCTAGGGAAGACATGGGCCATTATTAGAAAGATAAGATTTATGGCATATAATTAAGGGAAATATTCTCTGCAGTTACGATTTCTTGTGGCTTTTAGTAGATGGAGTATAGCAATTTGATCTATCACCAATCATACACATTCCCAGTGAATGAAAAATGGTGCATAAAATATCCTTGTAACAATGCATATTTGCTTCTCATCTGTTAGTAAGACTGCGAGGAAACCAAGCTGAAATAACTGGATTCCAAATACTGTTTTATTAACAAGATGGAGATATATATATAAGGGCTAACTCTTGTTGTAGCTAGCAGCCCCACCACTGTTTAGATGACTATAGTATTCTCAGGGGTGCCTACATTGTCATTTGCACACTGATGAATCTACAGATCTCCAGTATTGTTCTCAAGTGGCAGTAGTCACATTTTGCAGAGAGTTGTTTATTTCCTCTATCCCCTAATTTTTTACAGTTTTGCTCTCGAACTGTATACATTATGAAACCATGCCTGACATTCAACTATACAGTCAGTGAGTGTTTTCCACTGTAAGGTTTCTGGTAAAAGCATGATGTTTCTCCTGCAAAGGCTTCATTGACACTGTTGCAGCTCTCATATTGAGTCAAAAGCAATCTTCTCATGCTTGTTTTAGGGTCATGTCAGTCTCAATCACCAACTCCTATTTTTTAATTGATATATTTAAACCAGATTTTACCATTTTTGCCTGTACAATACTTTAAACTGTCATGGGCTTGACTTCACTACTTTCTGCAATCGAATCCTATAAAGTAATAGCTTCATTTTTCTCTCTACTATCTGTAAAAATGACAAAGTTCTGCAGGCATTAGCAGCTTGGGACAGGTTGTGTAGCAGGATTCCTGCAATCTCTGAAAGTATTCTCCTTTCTTTGTTAACTGAGTCATTAAGATGTACAGCTGACGATAGGTTTTAGTCCCTAACAGAATCTGCCTGCTTTTTATACCATCAGTAATTTCATTAGCTATTATTGTTCAAACCTCTATTATAAATGGTCGAGTCTTTCACTCACATGTCAATAATCCAGTGTTCCCCCAGCAAAGACATTTAAAGCTTTTCACTGAGTATTCAAGTGTTACATGACACAGTTTTATAAATTCTAGCCCTACTCTTCTGCGTTTGTTTCTTTCTTTGTTGTCTTCCTAGAATAGATCCTCACCTTCTTTATCTGTGATGTAGACAACACTTAAAATGTAAGGAAACCACATGAACACATTTGAATTTCAAATTACCATGCTTATTAATTATAAACAAAGATATAGATCTATACGACCTAAATAGTATCTGTTCTGCATGATTTAAGGTTACAAATACAGTCATTTGGAGTAGAAGCTTTAGAGGGAGCAATGACAAAATCCATCCAGATGGCCTAGGAATTCAGAAAAAATATTTTCAGCAATATATGTAGAAAAATTTTGGGGAAAAGAAGCTTCATTTTCTATTCCTGCAATTGCACAGTTAATGCCATCTTCATAGCTGGATAAGACTCTTCATAATGTTTCATTTGTTTACTTATTTATTACTTCCTCTGAACAGCAGAAATGTTGACTTAGGGTTACAAATACCAGAGATACACAGGGAGAAGCACAGGGCATTTGATTTATATGTGTTTTTCAGATTAAATGTTTAAAATAGCTTCTGTATTTGTACTGCCAGAATGAAAATAAAATCAACTATGGGCCTTCTTATTGGCTAAGAACTTCTACATTGGCTATTAGGAAAAAACAACTTTCTGAGGTACTGAATCCAGGACCCTCCTACTGTCACTGAATACAGCCAATATTCTCATTCAGACACCAATCAACTTCCTTTTTAATACTCACAAGATATTTTGTTTTCATTTGGTGCTAGAACCACTTTAATTTCTGACATACACCTATTTGTGGACTTTCTTCTCACCTTCTTTAAATAAGGGTGTAACAAGACCATTTTTTCCAGTTATAGGAAACCATGATGACCATGATTTTTCATGAATGAATTCTGTATATAGACTTTCACAGATAAACATAATCTGGGTTAGTCTACTTTGTTACGGTAAACACAAATATATTATATCCCAAATGGCTCAGGGTTCAGTTAGACAAAATAATTTAATAATTTACACTTCTTTGAATATTTTTCTCCAATGACTCTTTTTTGATACTAAAAAAATAAGGTGAGCTCTTTATCTTCTTTTCCTACCCAGGCAACATAACTGCTTGTGTCCTATTATTCTGGACAAATAAGTAGTGCAAAGAACTCAGGAAAACTATTAGTGCCTTGCACTGTAGGATTTTAAAACATTTTTTTTTTCACAATGATTCTGTGATCTATTGACTTACCTTTGTATTCTTCTATCTACAAACATTTTACAGAAAGCTAGTTTTGAAAAGATTTCCAAATTTTTACAGGCACTAGATGTATGTAAATTTGTCACAGCACCAGCAATGCTCTTTCATTTATATTTTTAGTGACACTCTATTTTTTATATGTTACAGTCTTCCTTTAGATCAAATTTTATTTTGGATGTGGTTTTTGTTGTTTCTTTTTTATTCTCCTACTGATTTTAATATCACATAGAAACCATATACATTGACATGAAAGAATTCTTTTTCTTTCCCCACTTTACCTTTTCCCAAAACATCCCTGAATGAAAAGAAAGTGACATTTCCCCTCCCTAGCTTCAGTTGCAGTTTTCCATTCTAAAGTGGAGTGTTCTGCTGAAGCAGAGCTCTGTAGCTGTATAGTAGTAAGAGAAATGCTACCCTGGAAAACTACACTTTTCTCCCTCACAGGTTCACAGAACAAAATAGAACAGATTTTGTAGCTTGCTGACAAAAGAATTTCTTACAGCATTTGGTAATATTTACCAAGTGGCCTTCTTGAAACTCCATCAAATACAATTACTTCTACATGGGCCCAGATAACAGGTTGATATGAAATAAATTAAGAAGCTTCCTTGACACACAGGCACCAATTCATTAATCTACATGAAGCTTCAGGATATTAAAAAAATCTTTGTAAGTAAAAAGCATATTGCTTGTCTGTCTTGTGTATTTAAATTGTCAGCTCTTGAAATCAGTGTACAAACCAGCAAGAAGTTAATCTATTTGCAGGGACCTCTGCCTAGGATATATGCAACCTATTGTAATTGATAATTATCACTGCTGTAATTGATCATTATTACAGATAATTGAAATAACATCAATTTATTTCACACTAGGTTTATCTCTGAAAAGAGATACATGTATAAATTTATGAAGAAGTTTCTTTTTCATTCTTCTTGTTATCACAATGAAGCAAATGAGTTTTAAAAGGGGATACCAGCCAGAAAACATATGACACTGCATATTATATTTTAAATTAATCAGCTTGGCTAATATGATAATGCCTTCACTCAGTGTGTCAAACTATCAAGGACAGGATTATTTTCTGCTTACAATCAATCTAGTTTTCCCAGAGTCAAGAATGGTCACAATTCATGTGCAGGGAACTCAGCCCATCACTCTTTCATCCGTCTTTTCTGAACTGTGATCGAGCTTTTATCTGGCAGCCACAAAGAGGAATCATTACAGGGATAATCACAAGAAAAAATGCACAGTCTTGTAAGAATACTGGCAAGTATACATGAATCTGAAATGCACATAATACTTTCTTCCCATATTTTTATCAAGATGTACAGAAATCTAAAATATAAGGGAAGACTGAAGACCTACCATGGTTAGCTCTAAGGGAATAGCATTGGCAGAAAATGGGGTAAGAACTGACAATAAAATGAATATTTGATGCCGAAAATTTAATGAACACACTACAAAGGCTTCATAAGTGCCATGGCCTTGCAAATATAATTCCATTATTTTTAATGTGTAGCAATAAAGATTTTGACAGCTAGACGGAGTCATTGCGAAATATGCTTTCAACCCTGAGCTAATTCATATTATTAAAGCATTGCCTCTGATAGACATTTAAGAGGTACAATAGTAGTCACACTTTGCATGATAATATATTGCGTCATTGCTTGGATGTAACTGTAGAAAAACAACTTGAAGATGAAGAGCTTCAAATAGAGGAAGCTTTAAAGTGACTGTGTTTACATGTTTGTGTTATTAGCATATTCAAAAGATGTCGTAATTGCTCTTCACCATTGCCATATGTCCCATTTCCCTATCTGTATACCAAAAAACTGTTGATGTGTCTAGTAAAACACTTTAAAACCTATTATTACAGACAGCTGTTAATCTGCTTTCTGCTTTCTATTTAATTTAACTTCAAATTTAGGGGAAAAAATGCACAGATTGTAGACTTCCTAAGGAAAGATGATCTACCATTTTAATTAACGGAAGTAGCATAAATACATAAAATAGTACACTTAATTCACCTATAATATCAGTGTAGTCTTTAAGAGGAGCGTGGGTCTACTTTGGGTTTTTTTCTACTTATTCTGGGACCTAATGGAAAGGTGTCATGTGATTGGGGATCATTTAGTAGAAGGAACATGAAAGGCTCACTGAAGTTCAATGAAATGAGAAAACTCAAGTTTCAGTGAAAAAGAGGAGAGGCATGTAGTGGAGTAGGACCTCAGGGGAGTAGAAGGTTAGAGCAGAAGTCTGAGGTCCTAATGAATGGCTGCTCTTCTGCCTCCAGCTTGGAACAGAAAGAGTGTCTGGACTCCCTGGGGTTTTGCCTGCACCAGACAAAGCTGGCAAAAAGGTCTTAACACTGTGACTACGGGTTGAAGAGAAGCCCCAAAAGATAGGATTTCTTTTTTTAAGTTGCTTATTTTTGTGTTGATCTTGGAAAAGGAAAGTTTGTTTTGGCTAGCAAATTAAAATAATCTAGCCAGGTTAATTATCTCACCACCCCAACAGGACTGAGGACCACTGCAGGAACCCAGACATCTTCTTTTCAGCTTTTTCTCTGTGTTCAGCAACAATAGGTTCTGCAATATGTAACACAAAATAACTGTTGAATTCAGTCTTCTCCCAGTCAAAGAAGCAAATCCTCCTCAAAGCCTCTGTTTGCACAGCTATGCCTGGCGATAAGCAGTGTATCATGGTGCAGCATGTGCCCTCACCAGAGACCTAGAAGGATACCAACTTCCTGTGGTGGGTCGACCATGGCTGAACGCCAGGTGCCCACCAAAGCCGTTCTATCACTCCCCCTCTTTCGCTGGACAGGGGAGAGAAAAAATATAACAAAGGGCTTGTGGGTCGACATAAGGACAGGAGAGATCATTCACTAATCACCATCACAGGCAAAACAGACTCAGCTTGGGGAAAATTAACTCAATTT
>JANZLQ010000056.1:29451528-29474109 GCA_026212715.1 Elanus axillaris | reverse complement strand
CTTCCAGCAGCTTCTCACAGAAGCCACCCCTGTAACCCCCCTGCTACCAAAACCTTGCCACAGAAACCCAATACACTTCCTTAACAAATTCAGCTGCTGAGAGGTACAGATATTTAATGTCAACTGGCAGATTGTAACTTTAATATCCTTTTATAACGGGGAGATATCTCGCTACTGCAACAAGCTGTATATAAAAAAAAATACAGGCGTTAGCACATGGAGCTATTCCCCTCACACACACCCACCAGCAACAACATAAACAGTTAAAATAGTAAATATAGCATAATTACCATGTTTCTTCAGAAAAGCTACTCACAATTGTCCTATGGGAAGAGAGTGTGGCATGCATCTTAGAATAATTTCGTTCCATTTCAGGAACAAGACTTAACATGAAATCTTACAATATTCAAATTCAAAGAGATCAGAATATACAAACCATCAAAGACTGCTCTACCACTAATATTTCATAAATACATTTAATTATTCCTTAGATCTTTAACAGGGAATCATTCAAATGTATAATCCCAGATTTTCATATAACAGTGTCTGAATTTATTTCATATTTGAGATAGTATGCCAAAGTGCCCAGATGTGAACAGGGTTTTTTTATTATACAATGACATTACCTCTCTGAAAAATACCCCTGAAAATCCTGCACTGATATTTGGAACTAAAACTTCATATATCAGTCTTTGACCCTGAGTGGAGAAAAAGTAAATCCTGGGTTTTGTCTCTGAACTGGCTGTATTTAGAAGAATCAGCAATTGCTATACGAATAGAGGTTTGTTTCCACTGGGAACAATTCTTGTCTACTTTTATAGATGTCATTAACTATTTCAAGACTACAGTAACTAAAAGGGTCCTAAGAATGCAAATCATGTAAGAAAGGTGCAAAAATGAGCTCTACAGAGTGATACTCAGTACCCTTAAAAATATGCTGCTCAGTAGAACGAAAGCTACATGCTCTGACAAAGTTGTCTTGGCAGGATGCTGGAATAGTCATCAACATGTGAAAATAATTTAAAAGATGTCTCTAGTTTCAAAATTAACCTTGAGCACTTACTGAAAGAAAATGAGGGAACAACTCCAGTCATCACATCATAATGGTTTAGTTCTTCAGGTTGACATCTAAGAGGTTGTCCACCAGGTTTCCTTTAAAAAGTAAAACACTTCTAACAATCACAATGAATTAAAAACAGATATTTTTCATGGTATCAGTAAACTCAGACAGAGTACCAGACTGAATAATACACTTTGGAGTAACAGCTTTTGGGCATTAAATATTTATTTATTTATTTTTCTATGTGGCACTGATTCTGAGCATGGTGATAGAATCGTCATTATTTGCAATACTTAGGAATTGGGTGTTGGCCTTTCAGAGCAATTTCTACAGTTATTCTTACTATTGTATATCTGGTGTTATAAAAAAGTCTCTTTTTGTGGAGGATTGACTCCACAGATTGACTAGCACAGATTAAAAATTGCTATGTTGGTACAGTGAGGACTATAAACAAGTACCTATCAGTCATTTCTCTGTTGTTTTCAATTGGAAAGTGTTCATATCAAATACCGGACTGCAAACAAATTGACCAAAAATATCCTGCAAATATGGACGCCATCTGCCTTTCAGGTCTAATGATGAGTAATATGGTATATCTACTAATAATAAGCTGTTTGTCCATGGCAGGCAGCTAGAAATGCTCTTACTTGGTTGGAAGATACATAAATGCATGTGAAGTTGGCCAAAAATTATATAGCAATACCTACTCCTGAGCCTTTTCAGTAAAAGGAGTGGAATTCTGGTTTGGTTAAATTCACACTTAATCCTTCGACGTACTTGTGGAGGCTGTTTATCAGTTAAAATTACATATAAAAGGATGCAAGAGATCAATTTAATGGCCTGCCCTTGAAAATTTAGTCTGGTGGTGTACATTTGCTGCTTGAAATATCGTATTAGTACTCTTTGCATTTAGTTACAGGTGGAGTCTGATTTTTTTTAAAACATTAACAATAAAAAGCTGTGAGAATATAGTATTCTTACTAAAAGAAGTGGTCCCATATCGGTGACTAGATTAATCTTTCACAGGCTTACAAAACTGTCATAGAGCACATATAATACAAAAGATATTGATCAGAACAAAGGAAAAAAATTATATGATTTTTACTCAGATTATGGGACTGAATTTTACGGCAAATAACACAATGCCTCCTACCGGCTGCTTGGCCTATAGCAGAAGAATGCTTTTATGGTGGGTAAAAATCCAGCACCTTTGGACTTCTTTGCAGTTTGCTTCCCCTTCTTTCCAAAAATACGTGTTCTGTTTTCCCAAATATATGCTCATTCTCCACACAACAGCAGATATTTCTTTCCAGCGTATAATAGATGTAGTATTGTCCCTGACCCTTGGGTGTTCCAGCTGGATGCACTTGACAAGCTCCAGGAGTAGGATCTATTTGCATGACCTTAGAACTTGATATGTTGAGTGTCTTAACTCCCCCATGATGCTGACAATCATGTTTTGATGGATAGGACTAATGAAACATAATTCGGTAGTTATGAAGCCCCCCTGTGCTAATAGTTGGCTTAAATGTCTTTGAAGCTGGTAGGCATAATAGCTGCTTCTTAGAATAAATGTAAAGAGATATTGAACTCTTTAATGGAAACAAATAGCTGAAACAATATGAGCCATGACCAAAATATGGCTAGGAGGGAAGACTGCTGTGGAAGCTAAACCATCTGTTAAATGGCCAATATATGGAAGAGATGGTTTGGTGGAAAGAAATATAAATTTGCCCAAGGACACTATCACAGAAACATCCTTGAAGATATTGTGATTCTCAGGAAAAAAACTATGGCAGCTTTGTACGTTGTGCCCTAACTTTGAAGAAAAACTTAAATGCTAAAAACAGAGCATGGAATGGTGACCACGTAAAAGTGTCCTGCTTTCTGGTTCCTGAAAAAAAAAAAATACACAAACATGATAATCAAATTGATCTAATTCTAATAGTTTAGCTTAAATAGAAGAAATTACTAAACAAAGATAAAATTTCAAAAATGAAGAAGCTAATATAAGTGGAAGACAAATGATGTGATAGTATTTTATACTTTTAACCTACAAATTTTCTATACTGATAACTAAAAATAACCCCCCAAATCATTTTTGCAATACTGTCAGAATGAAATGAAGAATAACATTACAGATTTTCAGATATAAATAACACCAAATTAACTGATCTACTATGATGCCAGCTAAGCTTAAAAGCTTGCTTCCAGAAAAAAAAAAAAGAGATCAGAACAGCTAGTAAAGGCAATTATTTTACTTTGAATTCTCCCCTTAGTTATTTTTCAGTAACTTTCCAAGATTTCTCCTTTTAAACAAGCACTAAGTTTAAAAAGATTCACTTTAGTACAGAGTTACTACATTAACAATTTCCAAAGGCTCTTTTATTCTAATTTACCTAAATGTTGACCTTTCATTATTGAGTTACTATACTGAATAAAAATTATAGTGGTCGTTCCCTTTACAATTGTTTTCAAAATTCTTAAAAGATTAAACTAGTAAAGTCCATATTCATCTCTTTGTCACACAAGAATAGCTTAGCCAGAATAAGGCACTGCCTACCTCAAGGTCAGTTTATGTTTTGGGATTTTTTCTACAAGGGTGTGGAGGTAGATGTCTCCACAAATAAATGAAGAAAAAATATTTTTTAACATTTCAGTTACAGGGAGTGGCACTGACTGGCTATGGTTCTGCATTTTAAGGTTCTTCTCTGTGTGCTGGTAGAATATCCACATGCAAAATATTCACCCTGTAATATTGCTGCTTTAACCTTTACAGATCTGATTTTAAATTCAGAATTTTTTTTATTTCTATTTTTATCATTATTCATTCCAAGGACTGAATAAAATGGAAGCATAAACTGAGGACTAGACAGTCAGCTCTGCTGAGGGAACTCAGATATGTTTCATTAAAAGTGGGCTCTTTAATATGTCCCTAGCTTTGCCTGTAGTGATAAAACAAAAATGCCACAACTCATTTACTTCAGTTTTGCACTGAATTCAACCACAATACTTTATTGTTGTGTGTCTTTTCCTTGAGAGGCTTGACTGAGAGGTGGAAGCTCTGATTCATAATGAATCATAATAATTTTTCAGTCTTGATTTTTGCAATGGATGCACGTGTCCAAACACAGAAACGGAGTTAACAATCTGACCCAACATTGATTCAAATACATGCATTGATTCCCTAGGTTTTGAAGCAAATCCCAGATAATGAGACACTGTGAAAGACAGACTCACTGATTTTAACAGAAGTTTCATCTAAATTAAAAACTAAAAGAATAAGGATATTTGGATTAGTATATGTGAACTTATTGCTGTTTCTATTAAACTCAGAGCTCATTTAGGACAGGGGTATATTGTAGATGCACATGTGCTTCTTGTACACTAAGCCCTGATCTAGCCTAGGCAGAATGGCCAGGAGGAGGTGGGTGCATGTCATCATCCTGTCTGACAGAAAGCTGAGAAGTATCTAGCTATAACAAGCTGAGAAGGGCTTCTATGTCCCGCACTTCAGGTGTAAACTTAGACTAATGACAGACAAACCAATATAAAACAGAAGGGTCCATCACAGTTAAAAAATACAAGTGAGGAAGTATTTTGCTCCATGGCAACATGAACAATTCTTAAGTTCCTTTACCATAATCATGTAAAAGTTGAACAGGTCTGATCAGACAGTGAATAAAAGAAACAAAAGACATCTTTTCTTCTGCAAGAGAAGCTGAGGCACTATGTTGAAATGGAGCAAAGGGAACAAATTTGAACTATCCAATTGTACAACACTTCTGAGCTGCAGTTTGTGAAGCCTACAGTAATTTAACACATGTAATGGAGCACTTAGAAATGTAATAAAAATCCTGTTTATTACCAGTGCAGCTCTGGGCCACAGCATTCATGTGAGACTCATCTGATCCTTATAGTTGATGACCTTAGAATCTATCTCCATCAGGAAGAACAAGATTTATTGTTCTAGGGATTTTTATACCCTGCAATATTTTCACAGGCAGATTTTATATAAATATGGTTGTTTACTAAAGCTTAGATTCCTCTCTGTGTCTCAAAATAACCCTCTGCAGATCTAATACTCTTTTAGAAAAATAAGATTCCGCTGCAAGCACAATTTCCCCCTCCTTTTTCCAGATGGCTACCCTCCTCCTGAGGAGCAGAGACAAAGAATGGATAGGGTTCAGTGCCTTCACTCATAGATTTCAGCACAGAAAATTCAGCTGTCAGGTAGCACAGTTCTCATGCTTTGTTCCAAATCTTCACTTAATTTGTCTTCACAAGAGGAAGATATCTAGCCAGTATAACATGACTGAACACAAGTGAAAAATTAGATTAATAGAATAGCTAGGACCTTAGCATGAAGGAGTTGTAGGTAAACCTACATTTGCCATCTCTCCAAACTCCTTCCGCTGTAGGAGTTCCTACAGGAACAGGAATTTGACTACATGAAGCTTCTTTTCTTCAGTATTCCAGCTTCCCTTACAGTATACCAGAACAATTACCCCAGCAGTGCAAAAAACTGTTACAAGAGGAACTTGGGGAAATTTTCTCACAAATTCTTTTACACTTTTTCCAAAGTGTTCTCTCAGCAAATTTGTGTTTGTTAGAACTTGCCCTTTAGGTAGGGATGTAAAGCACTGGACTCAGGATAATGACAGGTAGTCCTTCTGATGCACCTGTCACCACGTGTTCCTTAAAACAACTTTTCAGTCTGGATCAGACCACTTAGCTGATTAAGGCAGCTTAAGGCTGAAGCTAAGGTGAGGTGGTATGCATGTTCTCTGGCCCTTAACCTCTCACTCTTTATAGACATTAATATCTATGAAAAACAAGTTATTGATGCAGAAAGCAAAAATTATACCTGAAACACATCTTTGAGCTTCCCATCCATTGCAGCAATCCAATGATATGAGGTGTCCCTCCACATAATTCAACAATGTCACAGTTCTGTCACTGTGGCATTCTAGTTCCTCATGCTTGTTTCCCATGCTGCATGTGTTTCTGTACATACACTTGCAGTATTTCAAACAGCTACATCTTCTTGTTGAGTGCAAAACCAAATATAGCCTAGTGTAGCACTAAGGTCTATATCACAGCATCTCTGGTATAGCATCTTTCCTTAAAAATGCTCCTTTATTACTTCTTCAGTATGTTTTTCCTTTTCATACCAGTTCTGTTCAGAGTGGTGTACTAGAAACATTACTGGTCTTGTGAGCAGTACTTGATTTTTTTTTTTTCCTGCTTTATCTGGAGCCCCAGCTGACAAAGCTTATTGAAATCAATTGGTGTTGTGTCCATTCACGGAAAAAAAAATAACCCAGACAAACAAACCTCTAACTAAATGATGTATTGACCTTGAAAAGCTCCCTAGTAGTGGGATTGATGATTTTTAAACCCAGAACACTTCTTTATTTCTTGCCTCCTTGTCTGTCTAGCTTTAATATACGACAAGAATCTTCACCTCATGGCTCTTCACAGACGTTGCAATAAGAGCAAACCTAGAGCATACCACTTCTGAATGCTCCCATGCTGCATGCAGGGGAAGTTTCTGGAGCCTCTAAGATGCATTTTGCAGGCCCTTGTGTCCCCTCTATTTTGCTTTCCAGTGCACTTTCCCAAGAGAGACGTGGGGATGGTGGAAGCAGGGGAAGATGCAGCTGCAGAGGCTGCACTCTTCATACCGACTTCCCAGCTCCATGAGCATGCCCTCAGGTGTCCTTGGATATTTTTCTCAGCTGCTATTAGGGAAGCTCTTCATCAGCTGGCTGTTGTTGAGACAGTTATGACCAAAAAAACCTGGTCTACCATGTTAGCTGATACAAAGGAGGCTGAACATGATGGGGTTTTGAACAAGCCTGCTAGACAATCTCAAGTGAGAGAAACCTATCTTTAATATCAGAAAGGAATTAGCAGAATTTCACCTTGAAAGATTATTATAATGGTCTACATTTTCTAATACAGACTACTATACTCCTACATTGAACACTGACAAAAATTAGATGAGGCTGGCATTCCACAAAGGTCCAGGTAATACAATACACAAACTTTCATTGTTCTAATAAAAATTTACAACCACAAATACCAGAAGTTTTGAAGAGCAAGAGGTAAAACATTCAGCAGTCTTATATAATTTTTAATAATTCGTCTTTGATTCTGCATTCACTCAATCTTAGGTTTATAAACAAACAAAACATCAAAACAACAGCTAGAAGATAAATTTATAGAAAAAGAAAAATGCAGTCACTTGTATACTGATGAAGATAACACTTGCAGTGATGAGGAGATAAAACAATGCTTGGATGATTACAAAAAGAAAATATTTGATCACCTCAGGCACCGTATTTGAGGTGTTTGTGCATGTACACTTTGACCTGTACCTCTCAGTCTCTCCTTGTACTTGCCAGCTGCAGCCTTTTTTTTTAAACATGCCTCACTAGCAGACAGAAAAAACTGTTAAAAAGTCTTTTGAGTGAGACAGAAGAGACTGTTCTTCTGTAAATTCATCACACAGATGTATTTCTACGGTGGTGCTGCAGAGTTAGAGGAAAACTTTTTTGAAACAAGCGAAAAGCTGCACACTTTCTTAGACTATTTTAGGAAAAGAACAACATTCTTAAGAGCTACCTACAGACCTCTTTATCCTATACTTGTTTGTTAACCTACATTTTTACTTTTTTTTCCAAGAAAGATCAAGACTTGGCTCTCTGTCAGAATTCTAGTTACATTCTATATCGAGAGAAAAAAGTACCCCTTCCTACACCTTCGCCATTCAACTGCTGAGGTGGGTTTTTTCAAACTGTATGTTTAACATTTCTATATGAGGTCACTCCTCTTCCTAAACCTCTATTTTTCAAACGTTAAGTATAGTACTTCTGCAAATGTCTATTTAACTCTTCAAGTTAATTGGTTTCTGTTGGGCTTTGCCTATTGTTTTCAGGAAAGCAGCTTAGTTTGGAATTTTGGAGTGTTTTTCTAAAGCTAACATTCAGTTCCTAATCTCTCTTGATTGTTAAATATTAATTTATTGATAGACCACACTCAGCGTGTCATAATATATCTGATATTTCCTGTGCTCAGAGGACCAACAAAAACTCACTTCTAGGAACCAATGCATGCTGACCCCTGCAGCAATTCTCTTTTTTTTTTTAATATGTGTTTATATAACTGTTGTGCCTAGCCAGGTCAGGACCCAATTACATTAAGTGCTGTATAAATATTAGCATCCACTTCATCCCTCACAAGGCTCTTGACCACAACGAAAGGTGTGAAAGATCATAAAAAGGGGTAGATTAATTGAGGACCTTGAAGTGATGTCATCATGGTGGTATGCCTAATTTACTGAGTAAAGGCATTACAGTATAAATGGTCTAAGATCTATTCTAAGGCTTCCTCAATTCTTTTTTTTGCTTCCTTTTTTTTTTAACCATTGTCCCTCATATTTCCCTCATATTAAGACTTCCATCCCCATCATGTACTATAGCGTCTTGCCAGATCATTTATTTCTTCTTTATGGTATAAATATTTTAATAGCTTTTACCATGAATTTCATTCACTTGTTGCAATAAATTGTTTTTCCCACCATCCAATTAAAGCCAGCTCTAGTCCGAAAATAACAGTGTTCTTGCTGGGCAAGCATATCTAAGCCATTGCTAAGTCTTCCAGCTTTACAGGAATTCATAAAGCTTAATTAAACTTGAGACACAAACGTCAGTGAAAAAAAAAATCTTGGAAGAAAACTGAAGAACCACAATTGCTTTTTAGTCTGAAAATTAAGGTAAATGCAAGAAATGTTTCATATGTGAATAAAATGCTTCGGTGCACTGTTTATTCTTATTATCTCACATTCCAGCTGTCCTCTTATATGTTAATTGAAAGGTCATGTAGTTTCACTGCAGCTTTGAAAGTATGTCTGCACTCTGTTGAAACTTCCTATAACAATCCTCCTCAGTGAATGACAGTATTTTTCTCACCTGCAGTAACCCAGGGAGACTACTGCTTTTTCTTCAGATAGTGGAACAACATATTCACCAACAGCTTACTGAAGAGCAAAGCTACACCTCACTGGCAATTGCTGTAATTAATTATTCCTTGCACGGTGCTTTGAAAACCTCAGACTGTGCAAAGTTATCCAGAACAGGTAGGTCTCTTTAGTGAGTGAGCTTTAGCAGAAAAAGAGTCATTCTCAGGAGACTGAACTTTATTCTTATTAACATGGTGCTGGCCTTGTAGCTCTCTTTTTTTTTTTTTTTTTGTAGCTCTTCTTTCTTGTTTTCTTTTTTTTTAAATTTCAGAATGAAAAAGGTTCTACTCCAAGGTTTATGAGTCTCTTCCATTTAAAATGACAGAATACATCAGTACGTCTAAAATGCAGTATTTGAAGAAAGTAAAATGTATTTTATTCAGTGTCCAAAAGATTTCAGCCTGAGAAAACAAAGGTTGGAAAGTATAAATGTACAAATTCAAACATCTTGTGAACTGTTCTAACCCTTAATCTTGCGTTTGATGAACTATTAATGCTCCCTCAGTGAAGTGTTGTCAAATGTTCCCAGTAAAAAACCATCAATTTACTTGACCAGAGGAATTTGCAGAATTTTTGCTAATTTGATATATTCACTTGATATTCATTGGATATAATAATGGGTGTTCAGGTGAGGATGATTTTATTGTATGCTTTAAATGAGTGTCTCTTACCTTAAATCAGACAGTAATTGAATTTTTAATGATGGAATTCCTTGAAAACTTTTAAAACAGATAGGCATTTTTGTTATTCTCCCAATCTGCAAATGCAAGTTAGATAATAAGGCATACAGGCCTTGCCCAAGAGGAGTGACATTCATTTACTTTCAGTCAACAGTATAAATGACCTACATGACTATTATAAATTTTAAATCACAGTTTGGATAAAAATACAAAGCAGAGCAATATTTGTTCTGTTGAGGTAGGTAGCTGATTTCATTCCAAATCCTGGAAATGTCTATCTGTCTTTTTCAGTATCATTAATCATCTTAGGATTTACAAAAAGAAGTGATGATATCTAGCAAAAAAATAAGCAGAATCATATTTTAGCCATTCTATAAGCATATGTAAATCCTCATTCTTGTTTTACTTAACTTTTGATCCTGAATTTATAATGTTCTTTACTACTCTTGTGCTTTTTAAAGACTTATGCTCTTAAAACTCTTGCTTGAGGAAGCGATATACTGGAAGAATAGTAACACAATAGCAGATTTATCTTTACCTGCTTTTTTCCAAAAACATTCTTGAGAATTTTCTATTATTTTGACACATCAATATGCCCTTACAAGGCAGGAAAATCTGAAACTCACCAGTACTTCTTTCACTGCCTCTGATGGAAAGTGTGAAACTAAAGCGGTATCTTCATCAGGTGGGACAGGTAAGCTTCAACAGACTGTGGAAAAGGTATGGAAAGGTCTGCTGGTGCCAAGCCCTGCAAAGTACCTTAATAATCACTTCCTAGTGCTCCTCTTTCTGCTAGGCTGCTGCAATGCCAACTGGAAGCTACCAAAGAAGAGGAGCCCTGCTAGGCTACACTTTTCCAGCTATACGGCCTTTTCAAAAGCTCTTTGCTACTACAAGCTGGCCTCTTCTAGCACAGAAAGAATTACTCCTATGGCATTAGGATCCAAACTACATAGAACACCACTGAAAGATTTTTTCAACCGTATCTGCATGTAGACTATAGAGAAGTGCTAGTAGGTTTATTGAGACCACTGCCCTTCTTGATAATGCACCTTATTAATGAGAAATAATATTTATATGCCTAGTAATGGAGACTGGGAATGGTTGCTATGAAGCACTCTTCACTAGATCATGTATGGAGCAGAGTTGGTGTTTCTTTCAGAGGGAGCTACTTATTCTGCTTGCTTGACTGGTTGCTATGGTTCAGAGAAAACAGCAGCTGCTCAAGGAAAAGGAGGGGGAACCTCTAACAAAAGGACATGAAAACCATTAGTCTAAAAAATTGATTAACTGTTAAGGTAGTGATATCCTGGGCATATTCCTCCAGCAAAGTTGAGAGAGGAAACAAAAGATAGGGGAAAATAAAGGACAGAAGCTTTATTTCATTCCATTCTGATACTAAAACTTACATTACTGATATTGTATCTCTCTGAATCTTAAATGAATAATCAAATTGTGACAGTGGAGCAGTTTATCTTTTGATGTCCATATTGCTGATACTTAGTAAACAAAGGTATTTGAGACAAAATTGCCATTTCCTGTTCTAGCACTGAGAAAGATGTGTGGTATTTTAGATGCTGCTGTATGGTCACTGTAGGGAAATGCCATTTGTTTCACAGGAAAAAACATTATCTTTGGAATAAATGCACAGTGCTTGTCTGAAATGAACATTGAAGACTTAATGGTACTTGCTACAGTTCTATTCACAGAACTGAAATAACAAACATTTTAAGAGCAATTTATGAATTAATGGAACAAAAATTTCACTGAGTTTTTTACTTGCGTCATGAATGTCAAGAAATATTGGAGGTGTACTAATAGGATTGTAAAGCCATAAAAATTGACATATAAAGTGAAGCTGAGAATCACCAAAGCAAATCATGTCACTTATTTTTCCTTTGATTCTATCCCTAGAGTTTTTAAATGCTTAGAGTTTGTTTTTACTTGATAGTTCTTTAATAACATGAAAGTAACAACAGTTCTTTTCATTAACTTGCAGCCATTTTTAAAAAGCAGTTCAGATTTCTTTGTAACCGGTGTCCACTGTTGCACCCATCTCGGTGCAGTTATAAACACTTATGTAATTTTAAAGAATATTTCTTTTCCCTTATCCCTGGTTTTGATTGTTATTGTCTGCTAACCTGTTCCTATAGAGTTTGTCCATTCTTGGGAGGTTTGCAGCTGGTTAAGTATCCTAGGATCTGAACCTGCCCTTTCTTCAGCTCTCCTGCAAGTAATCGGGGATTGACTTACTGGATCAGCAAACCATACATACAGTGGCTTTTAGATATTCCGTGATTAGAGATTTTTCCCTTCCCTTCCCTTGCCCTCCCCTCCCCTCTCCTTTCCATCTGTATTAAAGGCACAGGGACATGAAGATTCTTTATAGACCATTCATATTTTTAAAATTTAAAAAGTTCTTTTCTTTTTCTAAATAAAACCTCTAATTTACCTGAATTTTATTTAAACTGAATGAAGTCCAATATTCAAACTATTACTGAGATATTGGAAATATAAATAATAACTGTGAGTTTCAATATTGGTAAATATTAAATTGTTTAGTATATACTATTTTGCCTCTCCATTTTCCAGAATAATTATTCACCTTTGATGCTCAACTTAAGTCATCTTCAGTCACCTTGATTTTAAAAAATTTTTGAATATTCATATGTTACTCACTTTAAAAGTAACTTGAGTATAGTAAAAGTCAGATATTTAAATGTCTTAATCTTGGAAAGAAAAAACAACAAACCAAAACCTTATAGTTATGAAAGTGTTAAGAAAAGTTTGGCATTTTTTTCTTAATAATTTTTCTTAACAAATATCTTAAAAGATTATCTAGTTTTCAAAGTGAAGCACCTAGTTGTTACTGGCCAGCATAATGCTCAGTATTTCATGTGTATTTTTTACAAATAAGTCTGTAATTCTATCATTCTGTGTATCATATTAATTCTGCCAAATAACATCATGTAACAGAAGTCTAAGATGATTTGAAGGCTAGCATACTTGCAAAAAAATTAATCAGTAGTTTAATAACAGCATTAGCTTCTGCTGAAAAGAAAAACAACACAGAAAATTAAGACCTATAGTTGAGTTTCTTCCTTTTGTTTACCCACTTCTTTGGTTTTTTTATATGTTTTCTCTATATGTAGTCTTACTGCATTATCTAGTCAGTGGTTGTGTATTCTTGCACACTTGTATCAGCTGGTATAAGAAGTCTCAGCACATTTGAGGAAGACATTTTTCCTAAAGTGTCTGTCAGAAAGCAGGGGCAAGGGGGGATGTTCCCTTCCACATATAGATCTGAACAAATGGGTCCAGCTGCAGCCGTAACATTTGCAAAGTATCATGAAAATTAGCAAATCTTTTGTCATTTTTCCAAGGACCCTCTCTGTGCTGTTCTTGTTTCAGTGAAGATCAGCTTTCAGTAATAATTTTTCAGCATATACTAGCCAATTAAGCTATTTTATTAGATTATCATGACCTCATCCACTCATGTAAAACCCAAGACTATTTAAAATTAAAATCTTACTTTTTAAAATGTTTTACTTTAGTTTAAGACCTCCATATTATGTGGAAAAAAAGATGGGACTCACAATAGAGGAAGAAAAATATTCACCTGTCTTTGCCCAAAAATGTTCAATAAGCCTTAGGATTGTCTTGCATTTTTTGTTTTATGTTCATCAGGCACCTAAAATATCTTTTTTTTTTTTTTTTTAGTAGTTCTCAGTGAGGATCTTGTTCCCCTTGGGGTTGACAGTAAAAATACCATTGATTTTAATGATAATAAAATTAGTTCTTAGAAATTCTTATGTCCTGGAAATAAGAAACAAGATTTTAAGGAGTCTGACCACACTGCCATGAAATCCTAGTTTTCATTGTTATTGCTCAGTTATCTCTTTTCATTCTCATGAAGATAGTTATCTAAAATGTCAGATCAATTGTAGGGAAGCTTTTGGTAATAGAAATTAGCATGCAGGAGGTGACGTAGCTGAATGGGAAGATGCAGAAGAGAAACATTTGTTTTACCTTCTAAATGAAATAATTTCCTAGGAAATGCTTTTCTGAGCCACATAATGCTTCAAATGGTTTTGACATTAACCCAAAGCATCTACTTTGAGGAGAAAACAATATTAAAATATTTAGAGATACTAGAAATCTTATACTAAGATAAGTATCTGGAATCCTGCTCTCTCTCTACACAGTGCGTTGTTGCTGAGATATGAAAGCTACCATGGCTACCATGAAACTATGGAAAAGGGTTTTGGAGAAACAGACCCTGGGAGGAGAAGAACCCAAAGGATAAGGCTAAATCTTGGGTGGTTTAGCAAAAGTTGGTAATTCACAGGTTTGGAAATGCTAAAGTTATTCCTCAGCTACAACACAATGAAAACTCTGGAAGGACCAGCAATATAGTCAGAAATACTGGTGATAGCAGAAGAGCAAATTTGAGCCTCTTAGAGAGAGACATATTCAAATGACTCTCAAAACCAAAACCATAAATCTAACTTTGAAGAGTGCCCTAATTTTAGTCAAAGACAAGTTACTGAATACTTCTATTTTTCCTTCTATTTCTTTATACCAGATGTAGTGAAAAGTGAGACTACAGCATGACCGTTTACAATTATCCCTGCTTAAGAGATGAGGACCTTCTTTTTAACAGCAGTAAAGACTGCCAAAATGACTTAGGAAATATAAAAGGAATCAAAGTTTTCTAAAGTCAAGTGGAGTCTCTGACTTCAGTGCACTTGTAATTAGGCCCTGGTTTTGAAGTCTGCAGAAACTCTGTGTTTATAGAATTTAAGAGTTACAGAATGCTTGTGTTTGTTTAGTGATTCTGCATCCTTCAACTGTGCAAGCAGTTTCTGCAAATCTTGCTGGGAGTTTACATGGAACAAAGAAAGGACTAACAGTTTCTGTAAATACACAATGATCATACTATTAACTGGTAGCATTAAAAAGTTAATTTTTTTTTATTCATAAAAACATGCTTGTTTCAGATAGCCACTATTCTTAGAATACAGAAAGTGGTAGAATGATAGGTTATAGTTGATGAAATGTGAATAAAATACTCAAAATGAAATATCATTTAATAGTTAAGGAAGAGCACCCCTATCTTGTCTCATGTGTTAGCATTAGGAAATTACCACTGTCAAAGGAAACTTTGAGAGGCAACAAAATGGGTTATTAACTGCTATTTTATTCAAACCCTACTGCAGCCACAGAAGTTCCTCAATCTCTTTAGAGTTTCTCTTATACCTTTTTCACTCTTCAGCAAAAGTATTCCAAAAAAGACAAATTAATCATCATAGATATTGATTTATCTTTACACTTAACTCAAATTGAAAATGCCTTCTCATATACAGTAAAAGTAGAGATTGTGAACCACTATTAAATGAATACACATTTTAAAATATTTTGTACAAATGCCATATCAGTCCTTAATCATCTTTGTATCTGCTTACCATATTTAATACCATAGCTGCCAAAAGATGTGCCAAAAGACATATAAAGCCTTAGAGAGATCAGCACGCTTGAGAGCCACATAAGTTTAAATAATCTTCTTATATCCCAAAATAAGTGGAAGTGGTATTCAGACCAGTCAAGTGCAACTTCACAGAGCAAAGAAAATGGAGTTAAGCATGAGGGAGTCCCAGGGCAAAAAGGATTATTTTGATTAATCTTGCCTAGAAAATTTTCAAATTCTGCAAAGACATTTTATCAAATTACTAATAATATGGGAAAGGAAGAGGAAGGAATTTTTCTTGCCAGTACAGGTTTAGGACATTTCTCAGTCTTCTAACAAATTAAAATAGGCAAGCTTAAGCCTTGTGGCCTGAATCTAATCTGCATTTAATTAAACTGAAGCAAATATTTTTAAAGTGTTCGAAAGCCTAAACAACTATGGTTTTAATTTTTCTCTCCTGTCAAAGGAATTCACGTAGACTTCCTGGCTAAATAAACACTCACTAGCTAAGGTGTTTAAGAATGAAAAACAAAAATAATAACAATAACAAAAACTCTTGCCCACTTAATTGCAGACATCTGTAGTCTGTTTTGTACTTCAGCTCTTCAATAAACTTTGACAAGAAAAAATACCCAAAGAACTAACACTTTGGAGCATCTGTTTATTGCTGAAATTTGCATCTCTAAAACAGTCAAAACAATTTCAGATATGATTTTCACATTTTTAGCAAAGCAAAATATGGAGAAAAATTGCAGTAATTTTTAAGCAATTATGTTCCGGATGTTAAAAGTTTCTGAAGAGGCAAGAGGACTCAGGCATTAGAGATTTCGTATTTTGTAAATACAAAATGGAGTAAAAACAAAGCAATGGGCAGCAGACACCACTCATTGAAACAGGCTACAATCCAGCTGTCTTTCCATCCAGTTGAGCACTCTAGCAATTACCCTATTCAATGTCATTCTTATTCTTTTCCCGAATTAATATTTAGTTACATTAAGTAGAGCCTCTTCAAAAGGAGATTGATATTTACTCATTCCAGAGTATCCTACAAGCCAAGAGTTATCATGCCCTCTTGAGTTGTGGAAGAGCCACACTCAAGTCTTTGCTCTAAATCAAGTGTAAAGAGAGTTTTGGTCCCAGCATTTCACTACAGCAGATAAGTGCTCTAGCAACTTTACAGGCTGTGGGTGGAAGTAACCAACTGCCCCTTCCAACTTTTTTTGTGGCTGATATTGAAATCTGCTGGTGAATTCAGCTGTCTCTTTCTATATTTCTCAATATAAAATTGTTCATGATGTACTACTGTATTTCACTTCATCCTGTTAAGAGCTTTATTCACTGGGAAAAAAAAAAAGGTGATTGTCATAAAAAAAATTAAAACATATTGACTCTGCTTGTTGCAGAATAAAATAATTACACAGAACCATTAATAGGTATCAACACTCTTAAGGAATTACATGGATTTACAGGTGAGTGGTGCATGTGTGAGGGGTGGCTATTCCCGAATAAGACTATAGCTCAAGATCACCATCACAAGGTTAGTAAGTATAATACATCGTTAAATAAGGTGACTTTCCAACTACAATCAAGCCAAGTTTTAGAGAAATTCAGTTAGCCTACCTTTTCTTTTGAATTAATTAACCATACTAAGTCCATACACTGCTGTCTGCAGACTAAATGTGCTTTAGGTGACAGGAACCATAATGAAGTTTACTTTTCTGTGTGAGCAGCATAAGGGGAAAAAAGCCTCTTAAAAAGACTAGACAGGACCTAACCTGGACAGGCACAGAAATTAGAAAAGCCCTAGACACAAAACTGAAGAAAAAATAAGAATTTATAGATAGATTGAATGATGTCTCAAAACTGCTATGACAACTGGCTGAACCTATGGGAGGAATTTGCAGCAGACAGGCCAAAGCCTAAACAAAGACCTGTAACTATCATTTTGAGATGCCAGTTAAGTGCTCCCATAGGCTAGCGTCAAAAATCTTTGTCACTGCCTCTCTTCTGCCTGGTTCTATTGCTGTTCGTCCAACATCTTTCAGGAGTACTTATAAAGTACTTATAAAGTACAAAGGCATAAATTAATTTTTTTTCATTAATCAAGTTCTTCTTTCTTTTCCGTCTTCTCTATGGGTGCTATTTTATAGATTCAGAACTGTCCATGCCAGACTTCTACCTAAATCTGCCTATAAACACAGTAAACACTTTACAAATTACTTTCTTCTATAATGCTCTGGGATAATAAACAAGCATCCTAGCAATGAAACATGCTTTTGCTCTCTTTTGACTGCTGTTCAGAATTGTTCAAAAGCATGAGAACTGTTCAGACTTTCACTTATAAAGATTGTGTTTCTTTTTACTGCTAAGAGATCATAAATAACTATATGGAAAAAAAACTTCCCATTGAAGAAGGAAGGTTAGATGAGGCTTTAAAATAAAATCTAAAAAAAAAAAGCATTTAACAATGTTAACACAGATTATATAGTTTGAGATGTTGACTTTCTTGGTAACGGTTGCTATGTAAGGTAATCTGATTTGATGCCATCAACTATAATGGCTGAATATTTCAGGATTATTGCACTACATTCACAAAAGAATAATGCAGAGACTCTAAACAAGTAAGTACAATGAATTGCAACAGTCAAATGAAAAGAAATACAATGGTGAGTTAAAATTACAAAAAGAGAAGAAAAGGAAAAGAAAGACGGGTGAAAACGCAAGGTTGTTAGGCACTGATTGCACTTTGGAATTTACTTCAGTAAATTCTATTAACAAGAAAAAATGATTTGGTGGAAATTCACTTATCCTGTACTCACAGACTTCTTCAACAACATTTCATTGCTCATTAGCCTGTGGATATTAGACTAACATTCTCTGCATGCAATTTCATTAATAGCTTTTCAGTTCTCCAGCAGCTCTTTATGAATGTTCAGCAGATACTGCCTTTGTTTTTATAACTTCTATTCATTCACACTTAGTGGTCTATCACTTGTATACAGAACTGAGATTTAGCTACATTTGATAAGGAGGCCATGATCCAACTGTGTTTTTTGTAAACATCTTTCATTAAGGTCAATTTTTAAAAAATTGTATACGTAGGTTGGACACGACCTAAAAGATTCTTAGAACTGGTTTTGAACCTTATTCAAACCCAATATTACAAAATTATAGATGAGAAATCTCTCATGAGTAAGCTTTCTTACAAGATGTGTGTGTTCTTCCTTTGGCTGTAATACAAAAAAAGATACTCTCCTTAAGACTGTAATTTGATTCTAGAGCTGGTGATCCACTATCCTGGTCATATAAAGATGTGAAACTAAAATATTGACTAAACAAACAAACAAACAAACAAAAGATAAGCAAAAGCTCTCAAATTTTATTATGCTTGGTTTAAAGTGTCACTGATACTTCTTGTCAGCTTTATTTTTTACCCATGTCATTCACCTTTGTACGTTTTCAAATTACAATCTTTTAGCATTTCACAAATTCTTAATAATTCAAATATTTAGTTTTCTGCAGTAACCTTTTAGGATATCTTAAGTCTAATTTTTCATCATCATTGACCATGCACCTACCAATAACTTATCTACATGGCTCCTTTCTTTGAAGTAAACAAATGAAGCTGTGAGTCTTTCTGGCTGTTCAAGCAATACATATTGCAGTGACTCTCAAATTAGCCCCTTTCATGAACACTTCATGGTTTTCATATTTTGAGCTGTCAGAGTAATGGAGATCCTTTATTATGGGCATTGTAGTGCTTATACTTCCTGATTTAGATTGTCATTCAGACCTACAAAGTCTTCAAAAGTTTCCTGTAATTATTTTCTTGGCATTTCTATCTTTCACTTCAGTCCAAATGGTTTATGCTGGCAGGAAATTTGCAAATGTCGCTCCTTTCTTCTGATACTCCCCTTTACATATATTATACCACATGCTTCAGTCCTTCTGAATCACCCTTTTTAATGGGCTTTATATCTTTATATTTTAGGTCTCTTTTCAGAGTAAGCCAAGAGTCATTTTTATGTAATTCATCATGGTTTGCTTAAAAAAGAGGACAAAAAATGTTCACTTTATACCTACAGTTCAACTACTGTGTTCTCATTATCCCTTCTTGTATCTGAAAAGAAACAATATTTCAAAATGCTTTGGCTCCTTTTCTTTAGGAAACCACCGTGTTTTTCTTTCTACTTGTTACTTTTTCCCTCATTACACAGTTCTGCTTTAACAACACTTACCTGCCATCAATTTCCTTCTGTCTCTTACTTTCTCATTCAGATGCAGCTCCTGTTCAATAGCTCTCAGCTTCTACCTATGACTGGCAGGAAAGCTTAAAGTACAGCTCTGCACCTTCTTCCCCACAGTCTCAAGAGGAGATGTCTGAACCACATTTTCAAAAGCTCGAATCTCCACTCTTTGTCATTTATACCCACATATACATTAGCTGCCTTCCCTTGCCATCTAAATTATCTTATCACTGAGCTGTCTAGGACTTTCTTTAGTGTAACAATTTCATTTCACAGCAAGTACTGCACTTTCCCTGTCAGCTCTTTAATTACGACGTCAGGAAAATTGGTGGCGGTTGAGGAGGAAACGACTATTTCTCTTCTGCTTTGAGGGTGGAGGTTGTGTGTGTTGAGAGGGGGGAGAGGAAGATAAAGGCAGTGAAGAAAAAAAAACAACAACAACAACACCTGCCTAAAAAAGAGGAGAAACCACTTCTTTTTCCTAACAGGACTGTCTCAGAAAGAACTATTTGTGCTCTTTCCTGGACCTTGAGACTCTCAGACCCAGGAAATCGTCTGCATATCTCTAAAACTATCTATATCATTGATTATCCAGGTACTGCCTATAATTTTGTTGGCACTTTTTAACTTGTCCTTGGAAATAGGTTGTATAAACTTTCCTCTGCATACTTTCATCCAGATAAAAACATCTCTTTATTCATCTAAGTAAACACATTACAGATTCCACGTTTCTCTTCTGTGAAGGGCTTTACTCTTTTGTTTCCACCTGTACAGTCTCTGCTTATTGAAGTGATTCTAAAATTGGTTAATTGCATAAGAAGATACTGCTATTGTCCAAATCCATGATGAGTTTTAAGTATTGTAGCTCCCATCTTCCGTGTAAGTGATAGAGGGATGCCAGTTTGCATTGTTGATGTTTAAAGCAGCAGACCTACAAATCTGGAAAGATCTGATGGCTTAGTTTTCTGTGTCACTAAGCACTGAATAAGATAATTTGAGAGTCAGATCTTTTGACCTTTCCTGGTACTTTTCTGATAATCATTCACAGAACATGGTGCTCTGCAAGACCCTAATTGCAGTTAACAGATTTTTTCATTTACATTTGAAAGGGGGTTTTGTGCATATGAACCCTGGAGAAGTCACTGGAGAAGTGATGAAGGAAGGATAGATCTGTGATTACAACCTGAACCTTTTGCTATTATTGTTCCCTTGATAGACAAATAAACAAACAAGCAAGCAAATGCTTGCTTTACCTTGTCCACTGTAAAATATTGCTTCTGGTTTTTTTCCCCACAAACACCAGAAATTCTCTTTATATCCTATCTGTTGATTGTGTTCATCTCTCTTCTCATTTCTGTGGTGATTCAGTGAACCATACATATTCTGAAGTAGGACAATATTCTACCAATATATTAGAAGTTTAATATAATTAGAAGTTTATATGTGTGGTGTGTACGTGAGCATATAGATTTCAAATTATTAATTGTTTACTTACCTTTGGAGTAGCAACAGTCCCATGCACACACTGGTGGATTGACCTTGGCTAGACACCAGGTGCCCACCAAAGCCGCTCTATCGCTCTCCCTCCTCAGCTGGACAGGGGAGATAAAATATAACAAAGGGCTTGTGGGTCAAGATAAGGACAGAGATCACTCAGCAATTATCATCACAGGTAAAACAGTCTCAGCTTGGGGAAATTAATTTAATGTATTACCAATCAAATCAGAATAGGATAACAAGAACTAAAAGCAAATCTTAAAACACCTTCCCCCCACACCTCCCTTCCTCCCAGGCACAGCTTCACTCCCAATTTTCTCCACCTCTTCCTGCCCTGAGCAGTGCAGGGGGACGGGGAATGGGGGTTGTGGTCAGTTTATCACACGTCATTCTGCTGCTCCTTCCTCTTTTCCTCTGCTCCAGCGTGGGGTCCCTCCCACGGGAGACAGTCCTCCATGAACTTCTCCAATGTGGGTCCTTCCCACAGGCTGCAGTTCTTCTCGAACTGTTCCAGCGTGGGTCCCTTCCACGGGGTGCAGTCCTTCAGGCACAGACTGCTCCAGGGTGGATCCCCCATGGGGTCACAAGTCCTGCCAGAAAACCTGCTCCAGCGTGGGCTTTCTACAGGGTCACAGCCTCCTTCAAGGTACCCACCTGCTTCGGCGTGGGGTCCTTCCCAGGCTGCAGATGGAGATCTGCTTCACCGGAGACCTCTCTGGGCTGCAGGGGGACAGCCTGCCTCACGGGATGCAGGGGAACCTCTGCTCTGGCGCCTGGAGCATCTCCTCCCCCTCCTTCTTCACTGACCTGGGGGTCTGCATGGCTGTTTCTCTTATATATTTTCACTCCTTTCTTACAGCTGCTGTTGCACAGCAGTTTTTTTCCTTTCTTAAATGTTATCCCAGAGGTGCTAGCACCGTTGTTGCTGATGGGCTTGGCCTTGGCCAGTGGAGGGTCCATCTCCAAAAAATGAGAAATTCAAAAGCCCAATATCAGCCCAGCATTTTATTGCTTGCTTTAAAACCTTGCAGACCTCTGTGACATGTGAATTTTGAACATTTATTATTGAAATGAAACAGTTACATGTTTTAGTATATTCAAAGGTATAGAGATTTGAAAGACAAATTCTTTCAACTTCCTTTATTAACTATTTAAAATCTTTTCTGGTTATACTCTTCCTTGATTCCTTGATTCTGATTTCTAGCTATTTTTGATGGGTTGACCCTGGCTGGACACCAGGTGCCCACCAAAGCCACTCTATCACTCCCTCTCCTCAGCTGGACAGGGGGGAGAAAATATAACAACAGGCTCATGGGTCAAGATAAGGTCAGTTTAATAAGCAAAAGCAGAGGTCACGCATGGAAGTGAATGGAAAACAAATGATGTTATTCTCTACTTCCCATCGCAGGTGATGTCTGGCCACTTCCCGGGAAGCAGGGCTCCAGCACGCATAGTGGTTGCTCTGGAAGAAGGAAAATGTCCCCCCTCTTCCATCTCCCTTTACTTAGCTTTTATATCTGAGCTGAAGTCATATGGTATGGAATATCTGTTTGGTTAGTTCAGGTCAGCTGTCCTGGTTACGTCCCCTCCCAAGATCTTGCCCA
>JANZLQ010000056.1:29404881-29438269 GCA_026212715.1 Elanus axillaris | reverse complement strand
TAGTGTTTTATTTCAAAAGTGTTCTGGTTTCCTTAAGAATGATGCAGCTACTCTTGTAGCTTTTACAACTGTGTGTACAGTTGCAGCCTGATTGCCACTTCTAAGCACAAAATAGATGACAGTCTTAACAAGCATTAAGTAATTAAAAATACCTAGTATGTGCATATGATGAATTTTAGAGGCCGGGTAAGTGTGACGGATTTGCGATTAGGCTAGCTAGAAGTAACAAATGCATTCTTGTAAATCCCATCCTCCATAAGGATCAGTGTGTAATTTGTTACACAAATTTTGTGCCAAAATGCAGAACTTCTACTCAATCTTCTAGTCCATCTTGACTACAGTTGCATTCTGAGACTATAATTAATCTCAGATAGGCTTAAGAATTAATGATCTGGATAGCACTGTTGAAATACTGTCAATTTTTCACGAGTGTTCTAAAAGTTATAATTGAAGAAGCCACTTTGAAGCAACAAATTCTCCTTACCAGTGGAGAATATGAGAACTTAACTGATAAAAATTTCATGTGCAGTTTAAAGGCTTATTAAAATTCAGGAATCACATGTTTGCAAATATGTAAAATACTAGGATACATTTGCACCATTATGAAAAAATGTTTAAATAATTTACAACGTACAAAAAATGCAACATTTCTTCCTTTTAGTAAAACTAAGTCTGTGATTCAATAGCAGACCCCAGCTCCTTGTGCTGAGGGTCCCTGACCAGTCCTCACTTCCCTGACACTGATTCACATCACGCTGCTTAAGAACTGCCCTTTCCTTTGCAAAACTGTTTCTATTTCCTGATGCAACTCACAGCACATCTGTGCAAATAATTTTGTCTGCATGCCTGGAACAGTGATGTATTTGGGTGGGTTGAGAATGAATGGTTAACCTGGGAAAGTGGGATCTTCTTAGGCCTACATTGCTGCTGAAGTACATGTAGTGCTGAACCATGACCTTTTTTTCTACATCACAGAGTTGGGGAGAAGGTGCAGAGTGATATTCAATATTGAAGGAAGCCAAAAAATGTTTTCCTGCTAATCCCTGCAAAAGAAAGAAGTTAAGATATTCCAAGCTATTTTCTGAGATTATAAATTGCATTTATTGTCAGCTTTGCTCAAGAGTTTTTTGAAAGGAATCTATTCTATTTCAGCTGAAGGATATCATGTATAGCAAACCCATGAAATTATTAACCAACAACAGCCTGAAAAATGTTAGATGATTATACACTGTCATAAGATTTCGCTAATGTAATCTATATATGCAAAAAAAAATCCAAAAATCTATTTCTGTTAGTTTTTCTATGAATTACAACATTTAAAAGGCTGGTTAATTCACAGAGCATTATGAAGATAATTAGAGCAAAGTCCTTTTGTTTTCATCAGCCAAAACCCCCAATAAAATTAGTTGCTTGAACAAGGAGATAGGAAATCTGGCTTATAAAGGAACTTTGAAACTTTGCACAAAAACATTAGGAAAAAGGTTTCAACTGATCAGGGGCTTTCCATCCTGATACTTTGCTAACAAAGGACCTAAGGAAGGAATAACACTGAAATACTAAAGAAAGGTGACTTAACTGAATGAGAGTTTAAACCTTTATTTTTTGGACAGATTTTTAAAGATGCTTTTCTCTATCAACCAACACTTGCATGCACAGGCACACACACAAACACTGACTGCAGCATGCTGATGCTGATTAGAAGTCTTCCCTGTGGCAATTCAGGCTGCAAGACAGAAGAAATAAACTGCTGCAACAGGTGGGAATGTTTGATTACATCCTCCTGGTTTTGTAACTATTAAAACATGTAGTTTTCTGTGGTTGCAGGGCTTTTCGTTGCTAGTGCTCAATTTCTTCTCTTTTGCCTGCAGCTTCCATTTCTCCTTATAACCGTCATATTACAGTTCTCACTCACTGTACATTTATTACGTTCCTAGTACAGTGAGTACTTCCTTCAGTCTGTTAAAAATCTGCAACTCAGATTTTCTTACCTTGACTTAAAAGTATGCCCCTGACATAAAGTTATGGCTTGCTGCTCTCTAGCCTGTATAAACATCTCTCTTCAACATCCCTCCCCGTGTCCCTCCTCCAGCAGCAATATTCCCTCTTGCTTTATGGAAACTTTATGGAAACTCTCCACAATCGAACTGTATCTAATTCATTTAGTCTAGTTACCTTAATATAAGGTTGATGTCTTCCTTTGTTCCCTTGGTGATCTCAGCTTTTCATCACCCACTTCTCTGAATTTCTAGCTAAGACTTTCACTCTTTCTACTCATACTACTGCATGCACAAGGAAATGAGAACTGGACTATGTTCTTCTTCAGCCATCCCTTTAAAATCTTCTATTTGTCTACTGAGCTACAACTAGATTGAATTTTTACATAGAAACATGGAGAACTGTGAATGGCATGAATAAAGCATTTAATGAATGCATTGCTTTGTATTTTATTTGTCTTTTATTTCTGCTTTTATCAGTAGCACCTCACCTATCTACTGGTCTCTTAGGTTCCTCTATGTGTGGAAGGACAAAGACATTCATTTGTCTTCGCACAATACCTACTGCAATAAATCCAGACTGGCTCTGATCCTTAGGCAATAATCTCACACAGAATGTTTATAAGTAACAAAATATATTTAAAAAACTCAAAACAATCACGAGAAAGAACAAATTAAAGATTAGTGGCAGCTACTGAACAGGAAGAAGTGCTTGATTTTAACTTCAGCCAAAGAGCCTTTGCAGTGCTCTTCATGAGCTACGCAGAGCAAACTCTTACATTGAGCCTGACAGAGCATTCAACTGTGAAGAAAGAACATGTACTGGGACCGGTCCTAATCCTTGTGCTTTGAGTCAGTTGTTCCCCAACAAGTCATAATTTGTTGAAGAGGATACTGTATCTCATTTTTCTCCTGCTTACTTCCTGTCATTCAGAAAAAATACATCTGACTTTTGAACTTGAGAGAGCCTGGTATAAATCAGTTGTAACTTATTTGCTATACATAAAATCCCCATGTCTTTTTCATTCCCTATTACTAAATGTTTTTCCATTTAGTGTTCAAAATTTTCAGCTAAACCAGAGTAAAGTAACCATATGCAATATAACATATACCAGCTTGTGTTAAAAGGAGCAACCAAAGGAACACCAATTTACAAGTGAATAAATGTGGGAGAAAGAGAGCAGGTAGGAAGATCGCTGGGTATGGTAATGCTAGTACACAGGAAACAACAAGAAACAAGCTTCCAGTAGAGAAACCCCCTGCCCCAAAGGTCCTACCACTAATGTGTTGCAAAGTCCCGCTAGAGCAAGCATTATTGATTTGGGAGTTCTTGCCAGGACAAATCTTTTCGGTTCAGAGATTCCCTGAGGATCCTGACAATCCACTCTGGCCATACTACAATAAATTGTCCTACTGGGTACTGGTTTTTAGCAGGCCTAAAAGCAAGCAAATCCACTCGTTGTTTCCTTTACAGAAGGCTCTGATAGGTTGGGTTTTTTAGTTTTCTTTTCCAGACCACTCTTGGCTGCAATTAAATAAAATACCTTGGACTTTTTTATTATTATAGTTTGACTATTGTTCTCATGCTGCTCTTTTCTCTTCTGAGAGCCCATTCACACATGGATCTGGGGCACTGCTGGAAATGGTTGCCAAGGATAAACTGAAATTCCTTTTGAGTTCCTCAAGACTTCTTCAAATTCTTTGTTTCCCAGTGGAACTCAAAGAAGCCACCTTTTAAAGAAAGTCATAATTTCAGGTTGTTTCTTCATAGTGCTCACAACATGTCACTTCAGATTAGAAGCCACAGTTAACTCTTTAAATTTAATTCCCAGACAATGTAAGGCAGATGCAATAAAGTAGGGAAATAACAAAACTCATTATGAATTCTTACACATACATGCACAAACCTAAAGAGCACATCTGTCTACTGTCAGCTGCCAGAGAGAGGAGCCTTATGGTCTAAAATGCTTTCTGCAAAATTAAATGGGTTTTGATGCTCAGTTTAAAACCAAATGAGCAGATAGAGATATAACCATAGTCATACATGGATAAATATATGTAATTACATAAATTCTCATAAAACTACTTATGTTATACTAAAAAATCCAGAATGCATAAATTTATTTTTTATTTTTACATTTTTAAGTAGTAGACTTTCTAATTAAGACATAAACAAATAAATATTATAAGTAGATATGCAAATCTGTAGTAATATCTTAAAGAGAACCAAACAAAAAGAAAAGTTTATACAGCTTTTGCCATATAATTCTCACTTTATGTTTGAATAAAGCACTCAATTTTACTGGCCTAAAGTAAATCCAAGCAGGAGAAGTAGTACTGCATTTCTTATTATGTCCCTTAGCAGTTCATGCACAAAATAAAAGTAATTTATTTCTAAGAAGGTTACGAGACACATAATAGCTAGGGGGAGAAAACCTCTCGATTGTTGTTTAAAACTATGGAAGCAACAACAGTAAGCTGTTCAATTTGCAGTCCTTTTTGCTTGTGGAATTTAACTCCAAGAAATATCTGAATGATAAATAGTTCATTGTAGGTCTTGTTTTACATAGAATATGGTGTGCTTTTAACTCAATGGAACAAATCCTTAACTCTGTTGAACAAAACCCACCTTCAAGAAGATTTATACATGATTATAAGCCATTTCCTTTGTGTTCTGTAGTTATAGACAGTCATCAAACTATGGTTAATTACTATTACTGTAGAGCACGGAATATGTGAATGCCAATTCTTGTGTAAAAGTTCTGTAACTAGAAAAGCACTTAAGCAAATGCTTAACAATCCAAAGCCAAATCAGTAATACAAGCTTTTTCCACTTTGTGACCCAATACAGAAAACAATAAAATAACAGGTATTACAGATCTATGAAAAGTAAAATGGATGAGATGTGGTTTTTAGAAATGAGTTAGAAGAAAAAGCAATGGTTTGGCAAACCAGAGCACAGGAAGTGTATGTAGCTTGTAAAAAGATAGAAACAGCTTTGGAAGAGAAACACTAAAGCTAGTGTCAATTGTTAAAGATTGGGAAGCAGAATTAAAGCAGTAAGATAAGAGTGGAAAATAATTTGCAAAGAATGTATCTTTCATTTATGGTCTTGAACATGTATTATCAAAATTATATAGATCAGAATTTTTAATACAGGACACTACCAATACTTACATAAGGACCAATAATTCTCACTTTATCTAACAGGAATTAAAAGAGTAATGATAGCAACTCGGTGACACAGTACATACTGAAAGAAGTAGTAGCAAAGGAAGGGTCCAATTTTAATTCCTTCTAAAAAGCCTATGCACATTCAATTAATTTAATTTTATTCACAGACAGCACAAATTTAAGAGAAATCCAGAATTAATCAGAATTCCTTGCCACTAATATGGAAGAACACTCTTGATTCAGCCTGTAATTTCCCAACTACAGCATTTCTGGAAAAGTTTTCATATTTTTTTGTAACAGGCTACAACAGAACAGCTTTTCTATCTGGTTGGCTTTATTTGCTTTGAAAGAAAATAACCCTCCTAAGTATTTCTTTTGAAATGAAAAAAAAAATATTAAAATGGGCATAAAAACACCAGCTGGTATTTTCTAAAGAATGCATAATTCAACAGTTTTCAAAGGTCTACTAGGAGATAGTGAACAAAGTGTTGCTGGTGACCTATAGAACTAGGACACAGGGGACACTGACAAAAATTAGATTTGTTTTAAAAGGAGCAGTAATTGTCCCAGACATTAATTCTGATATGAGTTTCTAATGATGATTTTTGTGATTTACGTGTACATTCTCTTATTAAGAAATAAAATCTCTCAGCTGGTTCTGGTGTCCTCAAATTTAAGAAAAAAACAATAAAAATAGTAATATAAACCACAAAGTAAATATTCTGAAATAGTTAAAGTATTATTTTCAACAGAACAAGCAGGACTTTTTATACATAAGTGTGATTTTTTAACTGGTGCTGCTACTCTAAATGTAGGGTGTTACACCAGGAATGTTTGCATGAAAGTCTGATCCTGTGAGCAGGACAGAAACCTCCCAGAAAATGCCTGTTTTGCTGACCTCTGTCACAAGGAGGCTTATTACCCAGCTCAGAAAGTGGAGTAGCACTCTTTTTCTTTTGTTTTTTTCAAAGATCACTTCAGATTAGGGAAAACACATTTGGGGGAATCGGCACTCTGAACAGTCAAACTCATTTGAGTGGCTGCACTCCACTAGACAAGTCAGGCTTGTGTCATTCTGTCTGCAATTACCTGTAAAGGAAATCTGAGTTCTGAAACTTCAGGAAGTTACTGAGGTTCAGGAAGTGGGCCATCCGTAAGAATTTCCTTTGAGATACCTTCTCCTAATAAAAGTGCTTGGACTGACTGAGAAAAAAGATACTTAATAAACATCTTATGGCAATCTTTTTGGTAACTGTTTGGAATAAATAATCAATGGTAGCTATATCAGTGCTAGCTAATGAAGTTTGGGGTTTTTTTTAATTCTGTAGGTATTTGGTATTACTTTCACTTGAGCAATTTGACAAGGTCTAGATTTTTTCAGTGTCACTCCTATTTAAAATCACTGATCTTTTTTTTTTTTTACACTCTTTAATCCTTGTAACTAAAAACTGTAATGCTTTTGACATATGTAGCACTAGTATTGGACAACTTCACATACTTGTGAGCTAAATTAAAAAAAAAAAAAAAAGAAGGAGGGAACAGGATAAAGAGCATTAAGAATGCAGCCTGATCACTGATCGGTCAGTGTTTCAGAATCAATAACCAATTTACTACAGCAGTTTATTACCGTATAGCTGAATGAGTTCTTGAGATCAAACCTGGTTATTTTTCAAGGTGCAATATACCCCAAATTAACATCTACCATTTTTCTTTCTTTCCTTGAGTAACCAGTGACACAGCTGTTACAGCAGTTAATTCAGAAATAAAATGTCATTACTCAAGAATATATATAAGGATATATATCCTTAGACATGTTAGCAGAATAATATTGAAACTGTTTACACTAATGTGGTTTATTATTGAGACTGAGCTAATAGATCTGGGAGGACAATAATCTCCCCAGAGTGACAAATGGCTGTGAGAAAGCAGTGGATAATAATCTCTCCTGCTGGCAAAGCAGTAGCTGGAAGTGATTAAGCCTTTAGGGTCCTACTGATGTCAGGGTTGTTACAGTTTCTTTTGTCAGGCAGGAAAACTATCTGATAAAATTAAAATAAATACGTATCATTAGCAGATGGAATACATACACCAAAATAAACAAGTGTTTACATTTTTATGCAGAAAATTAATTCCTAATTGCTATTCCATTCTGAGTCAAGCATTGTTTGAAACCACCCTGTTCAAAAGAATTTTATCTTTTAATCATAGCTGCAGGGAAAACATATCAAAGAAAAGAAAGCATATTTTCAAATGAAACCTTTGCTCCTATGGTGTTTCTAAGTTGGAATGCTATGTTTCTGCATGTGATTTTTATTATATTCTTCAAAATATTATTAAGAATACACATCCAGGGAATTAATCATCACAGACTTTGTCCAAACTTTATTTATTATTGTTGTTAAACATTCCTTACACAAATTTGTGGGACTAACGTATTTCATTTGATATTTTCAGCTCATCCCCTCAATGATGCTACTAAACAAGATGCTGCACTACTTACATCAAAACCCCTCATAAACTGTCTTTAGCATATAGTACCCACTAAGTGAATTCATAACAACAGCAAAAGAAACATTATTTTCTTCCCTCAAATTCCTAGTTAATACCTTCTAGACTATGAGCTTTTTCAGATTTGCAGAACATTTATCTTTCTGCCTTATATACTACAGGGCACATTACAGCTGAATAAATGAAAATCTAACAACTGCTTAGTTAAAATGATCTTCACAGGAAAATGTGTGTTTAAAAGGGCTCCTCTCCATTCTTAAAGGGCTTCTCTTCTCTTAAAGAGATGATTCCAACTGACAATATTGTATTTCAAAGAAATGTCAGTAATTCTTTCAAAACAATAACATGAGAAAGAAAATTCTGTCCAAGCTTAGCCTAAAGATCAGGATTACACTTCTTAGGTGATACATATGAGACCTGTTACAGCAGATGCCCAAGCTCCTTAAGATAATCTTCTGAAATATTGTTAGAATTTGTTGAAACCTCACCTAGTGTGAAGTCTGTAAGACTGGTTCAGCAATGCTCTGACCTTACTGAAGAACCATGCGAGAGTAAATCAAAGCCTGCAAGAAGCACACACAGCTCCTACCCCTACGATGTTCTCACACAAAAGTAGTAATTCCAGGAGCATAAAGCCAACAGTAACAACAGCAGGTGAACAAATAAAAGAATTTGGCAATTACTGCCAATTATGAAAAAAAGATAAACCAGGGAGTTTAGAGTTTCTCTTCAGCTTTAGGGTTCTGCAGAGCACATTCACATTCTTCACAAAAATAGCCCAATATTCTTCTCCAGGTTGTTGTGATTCTACTCAATCAAAACAGCTAGGCTGTCCTAGGACACTTCAGGATAAATCTGTTTGAAAAATTCAGATTTAGACAGAACTGGGCCTAAGCAAGACAGAAAGTAAAGGAGCAGCAGCCTTGTGCCTTCATGGAAGTGGCTTGGATTAAAAAAAAACTCATTTCTGAATTAAACCTTCTAAGGCTGCTCATCATTTTGTGTACTAGAATTGTTTAACTGAGGAATGTTTCTGCAGATTAAATGGAACTAGCAATCTTACGATATTTTAAAAGTCAAAGAAGATGTGGATTTATAGGCTAAAAGCTATGCTGAATTATTAGCTGGATCTTTCATGAGAAACTTAGGGAAAATGATGTCAAGGATGCAGAGAATGTGATCATACTTTCTCCTTCAAGAAGTAAACAAATCCTTGAATTTTATAAATTAAATCTTATACAAGACTTATTATCGAGCATGACTCCCTGCTACAATTACTAGTAGAAAGAGTGGCAATGTCAGAAGTTTACAACATGTTTAATTGCAAGCACAATGACATTCTCACAGCTAATATGCTGAATGACAAAAGCATGATTTATTTATAATGATAAAATCATATTATAAAGTCTGTTCAAAGTAAGACTTTAAGGACTGTTAATCTACTGGGGTGGTGAGTATTCTGGGCATTAAATCAATAAAGCCTTGAAGGATATAAGTTTTGCTGGACTGGGGGCAGAATGCACATTGCCTTTCAGGATTAAGTTATGGGTTGATTATGAGATCTCACCTTCCTTTTGACCTTAAGAAGAAAAAGTCATCAGGAAAAATACTCCGGAAACTTAGACCAGTTAGTCTTTTTATTCTCTAAGCTGTTCCTGATCAACTGAGCCTTACTCTTTTATCTGCCCTTGTTTCTACAGAAAGACGCTGACATCTACTTCTAGAGATACTGGTCTTATTCAAATTCTTATTTCTTTACCGTATTTTAAATATTAAAAACCCCAAACAGGTAAGAGGATCTGTTGCAAGAAATTCTGTCAGTTCTAATGAAAGAAATACAAGTAGCATAGTAGAGTAGCTACAAGAGCTGTTAATTCTTTCCAGATCCTGAATCCAGATGCAGATTTGTTGAGATATCTGGAAGGCTAGCCTCCTCCTCAGTTTTTGCTGGCTCCTTGGAATATACACTGTGTTGTGATGACAGAGAAATTTCCAATCTGACCTCTTCCTTATGAAAGCTGCAGTCTATATTCAAAACTGCCTGCAGCTGTGTTTTGTTCAGTAACACCTACTGTGCAAAAAGAAACACAGCAAGAACAAGTTTTTAATCTTTTTTTTTTTTTTACTTTACTAATGGTTACAGCAAAAAGCAAGAGAAGAAAAAACCTAAATGCTGTATGATACATGCATACATTTGAAGTACTGGACTGCTTAAATTTCAAAGACACGTGCACTCTTGGAAGATCTTCTGTGACTACCTAAAACACAGTTTCTTTGCACGGACAGAATATCAAATTAGCCTAAATTATTTCATTAAAAATGTCAAAAATGGGACTCTAATAGACTTCGAATCCTTTATAAAAAATTTTGCCTTTTACATCCCTGTTGGGTGTTTTCAATTACATTTCTTTCTGTACTCCAATAAGAATCACACTAATGATCTGAAATGAAAATGTGCCCCAGGGAACATTTGATTAAAAGGTATAATATTGAGGAACAATGATTCATTGGTAATCATAAATTTATAATACTGATGGCAGATGAAATTGTATCATTTTCCAGCAAGAAATATACTCTCCAAAACCAGGTGTATTTGAAGTCATTCCTAACATTGAATTATGTAGGCAGAAACTATATGGAAGAGCACATGGAAGTGACCTTTCGTCTGATTGACTATCACATCCTATTACGCATAGGTGTTCATAGAGACTGAGGCATCTTCACTGACTTAACAGATTAACATCGCTTGGGCATCACTATTGCGTACCACTGTCTGTGTAACACAAATGAGTGGAATTAGAGGCAGACGCTGGGCAGATATAAGCCACTGTAGTTCAATGAAGTCACTAAGACTATGTGGGTTTGGATTTGATTGCTAAAATGCAATTATATTACAGAACTGGACCTGTATCATAGCACTCGTGAGCAGCAGGTAAAAAAGGGAGTAAAAAGAACATTCCAAGATGCATAAAATAACATTTTCATATTAGAAATTTTGTTTTAGCTGTTAAAATATGCAAACCAGAACCATTTTTTTTTGCAAGTCATTTAATATTACTTATAAGGAAAACATTTGCATTTTTGTGCAAATAATAATGCAGGCATTTGTTTCAGTACTTCAGCTGAAAAATGCTGATGGGACAAAACTGCAAAAAAGAGACAAATATTCACATCAAGTCATTAATATTGTAAAGACTTTGAGCTGAGCTTATTGATGATATCAAAAGCAGGAAAAAAACATGTAACTACCTATATGGCATAAATGGCTGATCTTGCTATGACAAGAACGTGCTGCTGCCCAAAACCTGTATGTACTCCAGGTGATCACATCCCAACACCAGTAAGTTACATGAAATAACTGCACAGATAGTAAAACTAAAATAAGTGTTCTAACAATTGTTTGGGAAGAACTGGAAGCACTGGAGACAGGATTAGAAATTCAAAGAGATTTACACAAATCAGAAAAAATAACTTTAAAACCTTAAGAATTCAAGCCAGTCAAGAGAAGTGCAAAGTGCTCCCTGAAGAGAGAATTACTTGGCACAATTAGTAAAGCTTCAGATACAGGTTTATGTCAGTGTCAGGGAACTGTTTTTCAAGGACACAGACCTGTAGAAGTGTGTTCACAGGTGAGTATCAGGAAAGTTCATGAAGTTCAACAAGGCCAAGTGCAAGGTCCTACACAAGAGTCAGGGCAATCCCAAGCACAAATACAGGCTGGGCGGTGAATGGATTGAGAGCAGGCCTGAGGAGGACTTGGGGGTATTAATGGATGAAAAACTAAATACGAGCTAGCAATGTGCACTCGCAGCCCAGAAAGCCAACCATATCCTCAGCTCCATCAAAAGCAGCGTGACCAGCAGGTCGAAGGTTGATTCTCGCCCTCTACTCCGCTCTTGTGAGACCCCACCTGCAGTACTGCGTTCAGCTCTGGGGCCCCCAACATACAAAGGACATGGACCTGTTGGAGTGAGTCCACAGGAGGGACACAAAGATGATCAGAGGGCTGGAGCACCTCTCCTGTGAAGACAGGCTGAGAGAGTTGGGGTTGTTCAGCCTGGAGAAGAGAAGGCTCCAGGGAGACCTTAGAGCAGCCTTCCAGTGCCTAGAGGGGGCCTACAAGAAAGCTGGAGAGGGACTTTTTATAAGACCATGTAGTGCTAGGACATGGGATAATGGCTTCAAACTGAAAGAGGGTAGATTTAGATTAGATGTAAGGAAGAAGTTCTTCACTATGAGGGTGGTGAGGCACTGGAACAGGTTCCCAGAGAGGCTGTGGATGCCCCAGCCCTCGAAGTGTTTAAGGCCAGGTTGGATGGGGCTTTGAGCAACCTGGTCTGGTGGAAGGTGTCCCTGCCCATGGCAGGGGGGTTGGAACTAGGTGATCTTTAAGGTCCCTTCCAACCCAAACCATTCTATGATTTGATATGAAAATAGATCTTTTCATATTAGAGGAATCTGAATCAGCTCACCCAATAAGCACACAGTGTAGCTCTGTTATCATCCCAGTATGCTGAGCCCACTCTGTCTTAGCTTTGCCTCCATGGCAGTTAGGAGCATGCATATAATGTCCACAAACAGGCCTTAGTGAGTTGATAAAGCACAGCCTGATATTACTTCAGATTAGGAGGGCCTAGAGAATTTCTTTAGTATTCAACTTTTCCCTAGTCAACTTAAAATAGCCTGAGATTGGTATGCGCAATAGCTATCACAACATCTTCATAGCACCAAACAATCTCTTTGCTTTTAAGATCCCTGGCAAGTGATACATATGGGCTTATCTTTTCTTTCTTTGAAAATGCTGTAAAGCAGGGATAGCTTGAGGTCACTCTTGGTTTACACAAATACAAATGAGAACAGAGCCAGGACCAAAGGTCTTACAAGTATTGTCTGTCAGGCTGCAAAGCTACAAAATGCAGGATCACAGAAACTGGCCACCACTGGACCTGAGAAGTTTCAAGAAGCTGGCTAGAATTCCTTCTTTCATAATTTCCCTTTACGAAAAGGATTTCAAATTGTAAATGCCCCAAGACTCATCTTTCCTAGGTGAACCCCAGCATTTGCAAACCCACAGAAAGTCAGCTATGTGTGACAGTTTGAATCTAATACTCTTGCTATTATATAAAACTACACAAACTGCAAAAAATAGATGATAACTTGTTTTAGCTTAGATGTTACTTCAGTTACATTTATATAACCTAAAAGACCATCACAAATAGAGTAATTTAAAGCTATCTTGTGTGTTAAACAGGGATGGAGGATAATAGCAGAGAAGGTGACTACAGGAAAACTAAATAATGCCAGAAATGGTAGTGATCTTCTATCACTCACAATACAGACTCAGGTACACTAACTCAATATAGAGAACAAATGATGCTTGGTTGCTTTTCCCTGAACCTCTATCTGTGGTTTTGGGGTTTTTTTTTATCCCAACTTCAGTAATTCTCAGCATCTCTAAACCATTGGTGTTTCATTGATTGTGATGGAACTATTGAATTTAATAGAATGATGATATGTACTGAAAGCTTTTACTTTCACATGCATTAACTGAAGAGAGACCTTGGATAAGATAAACAGTGTTCAGTAATAGTAATGACTCCCTGTGCTCTTATCAATACTTACCCCAAAGTCAAACACCTAAAAAAGGTCAACATGTGCACAAACATGTATTCTTAGGTTTGGTGTGCACATTTTAGTGTGGGGAAATAGTTGTCAGAGTAATCCGAAGCTTTAGGGAACAAAACAAAAATACAGAATTAGTCAATTACAGTGGCAAAGAGAATAGTTCCTTATGGTCAGATGAAAAAAAAAAAAAAAAAAAAAAGGGTCATCTGGCTTCAGAACCCTGGAAAATAAGACAATAGCTTTAGGAAGTGTACATAGGACTAAGTATTTATTGAGACTGAGGAGTTTACTGATGTATCTTTTAAGAATAAGTGACAATGCTCTTCTTACTAGAGATTTTAATATTTCTGGTAATTTTAGTTGATTCAGATAAGCCCTGAGCCTGAATATACTGAAAACACTTCACTTACTCTATTCTCTACTTAACAGTTAACATACTCAGTACTTTCCTATATTCCTGTCTCTCCTGAAGCTCCAGTAAACATGAAAGATGAAACAGGAAACCTGTGGAAAAGAGACTTACACCTCTTTTTAAGAAAGTTTATTTTCAAGTTTGGGTTTGTTACTTTTTAAAATACTGGATCCTTCAGCTGCAGCCAAAAAAAACTCCTACGGAAATGACAGATCACATCTCTATGGAATATAATTTCTGACACTAGAATAGTTCAATTTAAAAGCAACTCCTTGATATCTGTGGCAGACTAATTATACATATATATTTTATACTATTTTGTGTCATATACACTTTCTCTCTTTCCCATTCTCTATGTATATATCACCATAAGTTTGGTTCTAGATGCATTCTCCACTCTTATCCGATTAATTCACATCATCTCAGTGGAAAATTGGTGAGGAAAGGAATTATAATTCTCTTAAAACATTCCACCAATGATTAAACATGTCAGCTAAGACAATTAATTATAAATATATTACTATTTTAATTTTATTTGCTTACTTCAATTATTTAAAAAAACAAAAATCAGTTATTTATTCCTTTTTTTTTTAAATATTCCTCCCTAGACACTGTGCATTGTACAAATTTGTATTACTTATAGTTTGTATCCATTTTAGGGTTTTGGAAAAAAAAAAACACATTCTAAACTAAGAAAAAAAATTATGTTCTAATCTGAAACTACAAAATGTTATTACAGTTGGCATATTCAATTTCAAGAATCAAAAAGCCAATGGAATGTAACTGGTAACAGCTAGTTAACAAATATAACTCTGCTGAATTACTACATTTAGAGAGCTCTTATTTTATTACTTTACCTTACAGTGTACTAGAAAATGAATGTGGTCATTCTAAACTGGTTAAACTGGAAAATATGTTTTATCTGGATGTGTCTAATGTAGTTTGCTGACAGAGGAATTGGGTAAAAATCTTAATAATTATACAAATGCAGTTTTAAATTAGAATAGTGCTTTTAAATCTATTCTTTCTTTCTGCCTTTGTTTTTCATTTTTAGGTTATACTTATCATCCTCTATTCATAATCTTAAAAGCTTTAATTTAAATGTTTCCTTTTTTCTCTCCAAAGCCTTATCTTTTTGTAGTATTAAAAAAGAATTTCATTCAGAATTGGAGAATTTTTTTAATCTTCCCCAAACTGATTCATTCTGAACACTTTTTTTTCATAAAGCCCTGAGTGTTAGCTAAGGATATTCTCCTTTTCCCATTGAAATCAGCCAGAAAATGCCTTTGATTTCCACATGACAATACCCAGCACTTGAGCTGTGTCCACCTGCTCCCTCAGAAGCTGTGTCTGTGAAGAGTCCCAGGCTGAACTACCTCAGCTGCGTCCCCACTTCAAAACCTCAGAGCACCATGGGAGCCCTTTGGTTGCATTTGTCATTCAGCAGAAATGAGGTTTCTTTGTGAAGACAGCTAGGCCATAAATTTCACATAAATTTTCACCTGATACAGCCTTTAAGACTGGCACCATGTGGGGCTTGTCTGCACCACACACTACTCGTGGCCCTGCGTAAGGACCCATGATGGGAGAGTATTTCATAGGGTGCAGCTGGGCTCCCCTGCAGGCCTACAGCAGCAGTAATTATTAATATTACAATACTGAGTAAAAATGCATGGACACTCATTTAAATTACTATTATTTAAAAATTTCAATTAAGCTAAATTATCATCCTCAAACATTCCTTTACCTGATCCTTTACCTCCGTCAATCCAGCATTGCGTTCCTGATCTACAGGTACTCTCTTACATGGTGTCCTCCACAACAGACTGAGTGGGGTGTCTGTGGCAAGGTGTTGGCAGCAGGTGGGCTGCAGGGGCGGCCTCTGTGAAGAGAGACCGTGGGTGGCCCCGTACCGGACAAAGCCAGTTCCAGCCAGTTCTGCGATGGACCCACTACAGGCAAAATATTGAAGAAAGGGCAAAAAACACCAGACAGAGAGAGGAGGAGGGAGGAAAGAGTGAGAAACAGTAGTGTCGATCCTCAGGATGAGAGGAGGGAAGGAGGCACTCCAGGCACTGGAGCAGGTATTTCCCTGCAGCCCATGGAAAAGACCACTCTGGAGTAGATATCCCCACTGTGGAGCACAGAAGGGCTGACACCAGAGCAGGCGGATGTTTCCTGAAGGAACTGCAGCCTGTGGACAGCCCACGCTGGAGCAGGTTAAAAGTGTGAGGAAGAAGGACCTGCAGAGAGGAACTGGTATATGTAATGACTGTAGCCCCCCACCCTCACTGCACCACTTGGGGCTGGGTTGAGAAACCTGGAGTGAAGCTGAGTCTGGGAGACAGAGGAGGAAAGTTCTTGTTTTAATGTGTCTTCATTTCTTACGACCCAAACCTATTTTAAGAGGCAATAAATGGAATTAATTTTCCCAAAGCTGAGTCTCTTTTGCCCCCTGTAGTAACTGGTAAGCAATCTCCCTGTCTTTATCTCAACTCATGAGCTCTCTCACCCTATTTTCTGCCTCTCCCAGCTTAAAAGGAAGAGTGAGTGGCTGGGTAGAAATCTGGCTGTTTGTGAAGGCTAACCCACCACACAGTTCCAAGTTTAATAGCTCTCCAGACTACTTGGGAACCTGGAACTGGGACAATCTGTATTGGGGGGGGGTGAATTTTTCATTTGTTTCAGTTTGTTTTTTGATTAGACTTTTGATGACTTTCTGAGAAGGATCTTAATGTTAGCAGATGAGGCTGGTTGACAATCTTCATTCAACCCAGACCCAGGATGTCTATGAGGGCAATGCTAGTGACTGCAGGTGAATATAGGAGTTTACCCAAGATTCAGGATGCTTCTAGATGTATTCTGTAAGCACCAGCATAGACAGACTGCCAGACCTGGCCTCGGAGGTGGATCAAAGCAGATATGGAGAGATGCTAACTCCAAGAAAGGAGTCTAGATATTCTAGAGACCAAAAGTAAAGCAGCTCCCACAGCATTCTCTGATGTTTTCTGAAAGCTGGCTGAAGTAATGTTTTCCTCATTTCATTTTAGGTGCCAAGAACAAACTCATGATTTTTTTGGCTCTCCTGTATTAAGGACTATCTGACCATGATGACTGGACAAATGTGGCAAGGTAAAGGTCTTTCAGGAGAGATAACTGCTGGCTTGTAGTCAGCAATATTCAGTACACATTTTTGCCAATAGCTTAAATTGTTCAGGACAAGAGGATGGGGAAAGAAGTAAAAGTGAGAAGAGCTCAGTTGTGGACAGATTAAACCTGGAACTAACTTCAGCAAGCTCCTGAGGAATAAGCCAGTACTTTATGTAATGTTATTTCTGAGGGATTTTTTGACCCGTTTGGCTTGGAGATGTGTTACTGAGACAATGTGCTAATTTGAAAACTGTCTAAGCTGAAACATGACCTAGCTCACCATAAGTGACACAGTGACAAATACATTTGTGAAGCTTCAGCTAGAGATGCTTTTCCTTCTACCTCATTAATCTCTGAAGGTATGACAGAGAGAGGCTTTGACAGAGCTAAACTTCTGGGTAGGCTTACCAGCTGCTTGGGGATATTATTAATAAACCAATCCAGGGGTAAATAAAGTTTTTTTTCATTAGGTTCATTAGACACACTTCTGACAGAGAAACCAAACGTTGTCATGCAACAGTGACTATGAGCAGAAAGAGGCATTCTCAATATAAAGACAGTACCAAACTTACCAAACTGTAGTTTGGCTAGCTTCACAGAAGATTTCCAATAGCTCAGACTGAGTCCCTGAGAAATCTGCTTTCTCAGAATCAGGAATGGAATATGAATGGACTGACAAAAATGGCTGAAATCAGGCTAGACCTGTAGAGAAACCAGGAACCAGAGAGAGATGTGACTCAGTCAGAAGCTTGTTGAACCAGAAAGGTATTAAGGTCCTGGGCAACCTGGGCTCTAGGTGACCCTGCTTGAGCAAGGGGTGTGAATAAGATAACCTCCAGAGGTGCTTTCCAACATTAGCCAGTCTGTGATTTAATGATTCTGTAAGACTATAAGTGTTTTGTCTAACCTGGGAAAATGACCTTACCAAGTTAGTGTGACTGAGATTGCTTTGAACTATGTTTCTATTCTAAGCCATAGACCAGGCCCATTGGTAACTGGGAAACTCTTTAAATTGCATGGGGATTATGAATACCATCTTTCTTCTTTCCAGGCCACCCTGTTTCAAACTGGATGAAAAAGTTTTAAGAAATAAAGCATGTTAAAGCGTGATAGGACAGACTGAAATGGTGAGGTAGCAGAGGGACCAACTAAATGAATGTAAATTTCTTTTCGGTCTTCTCCCTTATCAATGTTCCTCTATGCTTTTGCATGCTGTATAAAGTAAAGGCAGTACCTTTTTCAAAGCGAGGCCAGTGACTGGGCTCATTCATGTCATAAGTGGGAGTGGGGAACAAGCTGGGATGGGTAACAACTGTTGTCATTTATAGAAGAGGCTAGGGTCAAAGGCAACAAAAGCTGGTAGTAATATTGGACAGAAAGATTGTGATTGGCTGGTATCATATTAGGTTCAAATGCAAGTATATTTGGTCACCTGACAACTCTGCTAGAGCTTTTTGTGATTTTGGAGAGAGGCCCCAACACCTGAGCATGCTGTCAGACATGGGCTAAGAGGAGAGCAGATGCTGTGGCTGTGCTCATCCTTCAAGGTGATTCTCCACTTCTCATTGCAGTGGTAAACTGAGACCTGGCTACTGTCAGGGCTGTAGCCCCTTGACTATGTAGCACAGGCCATTCCTCTGAGCTATGGTGGTAAGGCATGCCCACCTGGGGGGCTGCCAGCCAAGAATTAGTGTATTGATGGTATTACAGAGTTTCTGAAGAGGTTCCCTGGGTATGAAGATAAGCTGGTGGCAGGCTATAGAGGTGCAAGCTGTGCTGGGAGCCTCTGAAATAAGTGGTGGCAGATTCCAGGGACATCAAAAAAGGCATTGCAGAATGGAGCGTTTGTATTACTCACTTGTGCCACTGAGGGCTTGTCAAGGATTGTGTGCATTCAGGGTTTCTTCCTTTTGCAACTAAAATCAGCCAGGCCTCTTTCTGGATGCCCTGGAAGCATGATACTATTGTACATCACCCCATTGATGATGTGGATGGAGCTACAATGGAAAAGAGGTGCCAAGAGTGGTCTTACAGCACTTCCCTTGCAGTCCAGGCCAAATTCTCCTGAAATCAAATGGAGCACATCCAGATATTTCAGTTGTAAAGCATCAAGTGCTAATTTAGCTTCTGTTACTCAAGACAGCTAGGAAGTATTAAATCAGAGCAGTTCTAATACACATTATGCTGACCTGACAGTTTAGATGTTGCTGGCAGAGGACTACCTATAAGTAAACATTGGGACTTGGGGATCCTGTTTCTTGAAAAAGAATGAGTAATAGCCCCAATAGTTACATTTAAACTACTTCAAGACTGGGAGTGTTCGTTAGCTCAGCCATAGACCTGATATTTGTCTACCTACAGACTGCTGCCAAATTACATGCTTTATGAACATGAAGTGGAATGGACTTTATGACTTCCTTTTTCTATTTACTCTCCTGGCACCTTGGAATCCCATCTACCCCAGTCCTGTCCTGCAGACTATTTTCTCATACATTTATTACATTAATTTCTTTAAATATTTAAATACTTTTATATTTCCATTTTGAAAAACAGATTGAATTTTCTGATGTGTTTCTGTTGATGTTGCCTAGAATATTCAGCCCTTGAATTCATATTCAACTCATATCAATACCCAAGACTCTCAGAATGATAGAGAATGCACTTGTAACTTTTTTTTCAATTATCTTTTAGCTGTATCAATTGTCTTTTTGTGCATTTTCATTACTTTTCAGGTGCTATAGCATCAGTCCACCTATTTCCATATGAGGAATATTCTATACTGGCTGATAACAGTGTGCCCTCAGGATATATTTGGATATCAAAGTCAATACCAGAGGCATGCTCACTTGCTTTTGGTAAGCACGGATTTTTAAATATTCTGATATTATTTAATTACACTAACAGATGAGATTGTCCTATGATCAATACATGGATGCTTTGACCTTAATCATTGAACCATTTTTCATAAATATGCAGATTTTTCAGCTGTCTAGCAGCAGTGATAATGGTAAAGTGCATGAGGTTTTTTTCTATGGCATGAGATGAACTCCGTTACAGGTAATACAGTTACAGTGAAATATTTAGGCTCAACTGAATGTTTTAGGTTGAAGGAATCAGCCTATGGGCACAAAACAAGCAACTGAAGTTAGAAAACAAATTTCTCTAAGGCCTAATGTTGGAGATGACTGGAGAAGATGTTTTACTAGCAGATGCATATACTTGGATGGAATTACGTGCAGTGAGGAGACACAAGGAGAGTCTTAGTGGTAAAATGTCAGAGGAAATAACAAGGAACAGGCCTTGGGTTTTTAGACAGATGTTGTGTTCAACTAGGTTATGAAGTTAACAGAAAGGTTTACTCCAATGCCGATTAATACCTAAACTGAAATACTCTCATATGGCTTTAAAATGGGATGTATAACAGGCATCCAAGTGGAAGAAATATTTGCTGAAAGAAAACTGAGGCAGTATCAAATTCTGAAAATGGATCAAGGGTGAAACTGCAATAGTGTGACTGTAAAACTTTCAGACACAGAAGCTACGAGCTCTTGCTTAATAACTGGCCACTAGTTTGACATCCAGCCTCCATACAGAGAAAAGCAGGAACCAGGAAGCACATGTAATCTCTTAATCTCATTGGTAGAATCCAGCTCTTGGATTTTTTTCCCAAACCACTTGACATTTTTTCCTAATGTCTGCTTTCACCGCTGACTAGCCCTCTGTTATCATCAGAGGCCGCCTTCTCCCTCTTCTTCTCTTAGTTTCTTATGCCTTGCCCAACCCCCCCTCATGTTTTTAATCTTTCCCCCCTCACTTCAGTTCTGATCACTTCTTTAATATTCATCTTTTCCCTCCCTGAAAAACATAATCAAAACAGTCAATTTATAGAAAGTTTCATACTATCAGTGGCATTAGTTTGCCATAATTCCAGCCATTTTTTTTGTTGTTTTATCTATTTGTTTTGTTGGTTTTATCTCTTGTTCTAGTCTCATTATTTGCACATATTTTCTTTTTTTCATAATATAAAGCCTTTTTTTTTTTGGTTTAGGTATTTTTAGGAATTTATATGTTTCACCTGAAGATAACACTTGAATAATAGTGACTATGATGTGAAAATATAACTTCTAGACTATTTAGATCAAAAACATAATAGTAAATGTAAATATTTTCTAGACTTTTTTAATTTGGAAAGAGAGGAGAGAGGAGAGTTTATACAAATAAAAATTAGGGTTTAAACTTTGTCACAGGTTCCAAGGCTTGATAAAAACTTTCTTATCATCCAGTCTGACATCATCTTTGATTTCTTGACAAAAGTTAGAAGGGTTTTTTTTTAATTAATTGTTGTTTTAACTGTATGCTTTTTAGAAGGAAAGGCTTCAATCTGGTTTTTAAAATGTGTGGCAGAGATGCACATACATAAGCTGTTCCAATTCTTAATTACTCCCAGTGCTATAAAAAATACAGTGGTTTTTCTAGTCTAAACTTATCTATTTTAAACTATTAGGCATAAGAATTTTTTTATGCCTTTATCTGATAAAGAACACTCTAATCAAGTTCTCTTCCCCATTAAATATTTTTACATCATTATCAGCCCACCTTATAAACTTCTCTTGAACTTCAGCTCCTTTACTATTCTTTTGTAAAGAAAGAATACTCCAGTCTCCTTTCTTCCTAATTTTTTCTTTGCAAACCTCCTCATTTTTCCCTTAGCACTTTAGCCACCCATATTGATATTTAAGCTCTTAAATAAATTACTTGATTTTTCAATATCTTTCAGAGGTCAACAGAAGCTATGGAGACCTGGCTCCATTCCAGATCAGGCAAGGGATTGTCACTAAATTTGGGCTTATGAATTTAACCAGATTCATCCATTTTGAAGAGAGAAGTTCTAGCTGTGTATAACACCTGCAGACAGCCCTGTTTGCTTGTGATTTCACATGATTTGCATGGACGTAATTAAGATATTTTTAAAAAAGCAAACTCTTGCTATTGATCTAATGTCATTATAATGTTAATATTTAATTCACACAGACTCTTATCTCCTCTGTTTCACTGGTCTTGCCACATTACTTTCAGTATTTCTAATGAGGAAATAACAGATCCTAAATTACTTCTGCAAAGTAGAAGGGAAATGGATATTAAATGCTTTTTTCCCCAAGGCTGCTGTTCCACATCTAACTCTCACAAAATGCAACATTCCAGTCCTAACCCTAGCAGTGTTCTCTGGGTCTGCTTTGTTGATTCTGTTACTTCATTTACCAAAGATAAATACATAACTCTCAACCACTGAATGCACAGGGTTAGGCCAAGTTATTTTTCTTTTGGTGTCATTTTATATTTAGAAGCCAATCTTTGTGTCTTCAGGTTAATCTTGAAAAACAAAAAACCCAATTAAAATTTCATAGCTCTTCTCAGTTAGCCTGGACAGCTCCTAAACTGTATGATGAATATGATAAATTTTAATTCTTTTTATTCAGATCTATAATGGTAGATATTATCTAATCTGCCTATTATCCATACAGTCCTTAAAATCTTACACTAGTTATCAGCAAAACTGTTGGTATAAGTAAAGCTAGAGAGAGAGAAAAAAAAATGAGATACAGACATAGCAACAAAATCAAGAACTAATTAGAACACAACTGCAACTGCTCACTAATAGGTTATGGAGGAATTAATGTTAATCATCTCCTATACATCATTACAATTGTTGTTATGGAGAACTTCTCATTGCATAGGTTATTAATGTATTCAGGGCAAATGGCCCAAATATAATTTCTCTCTACATATACATATCCAAAGTAGGAATGGCTGGATATAAGATACTGTGGTTGGTTTGCTTTGTTACATTGACCCAAGATGACAAAATAGTGCCTCAGAGACTATTAAAAGTTGACATAATGTAAAGTAGTTTCCAAGTTGCTCCGGTTTAGACTGGGAAGATTAAATGGCAAAAGTAATTTACAGCCATTTCTACCTCCAATCCTCCAGTTCTGCATCTGGGAGATACTGATGTGACTCAGAGATGGTAACCTTGCCCTGAAGGCTCCAAGCTCATGGGTTGGCTATTCATATCTGCATACAGCTGGAGACCTCAGACACTGAATGCTGTGTAGGAGAACCACCACTTCAGAAATACCTTTGTATCTTTTCTTCCTTGTGTGAGCTCTCCTGTCATACTGATATTCATAGATATCTTCCTTTCCTTTAATGATCTCAGTTATAAAATCCTTTTAAAAAATGCCTTCAATGTAAAAGGAGGAAGAACAACATTCTGGAATGCAAGTCATCTTCAGTCACTTATTCACACCTCATGTAGCTTTTGTTGTTTTTAAGGCCACTGGCTCATTTCTACTATCAGAGTTCTTTTATCCAATTCTTAGATGAATAATCTGTAGATAGATACAAAGTTTCTCTGACACATAGTGCCAACATAAGGCCACTTTAGTAATGAACAGCATAAGCAATTTCTGATTATTGTTGGGGTTGAAGTGTGGCAAAGATTCTTTCTTCTGTGTATTGTACATCACTAATTACTGGCATTTCTTTATGCATATTTCTGTGAAAGTTTCTAGAAATAAGAGAGCTGATGAGAAATATGCACTCATATTTTCTAGTCTTTCCAAATGTTATTAGTCCAATTGAATCACAGGAAAGGATCTTTTTTATCTTTGAAGTGACTCTTTAAATCTTAAGAAAATTAAGTCATTAATGAACAGCATTTCTACTAAATTATTTAAATCGTGTTTTCACAATAACTGATCAAAAAACCCCAGAAAATTAGAATGAGTACGGGGGGAAAATATGCTTAACCATTTCTATTTATCCCAAAGTTTTTAAATACCAACTCTCTGTTCCTAAATCAAAATAAACTGCAAGAGATCACATATCATTTAAGTGCAACATACCGTAAATGGGAAAACTAAGATAAAGCTAGACAACTTTTGCCATGACCAACATTGTCCAGAGGAGACTACTTAATTCCACACAGCAAATTCATACTATACATCCTACATATATCTGAAACCAGAATATACTTCATCTCAGGAATGAAGAAAGGATTCTTGGAGAATTACTCTGTTTCTGAGGAAGGTGTTCGTACAAGCTGGCCATGGTAATATAAGACATGTTGAGATAATTCTAATTCAGAAGGGTGATTAAGACCAAAACTTTGATAAGGATAAGAAAATAAATGAAGATTCCTAAATTTGTCCTCTCATTCATGTATCTTATATGAAATGCTATAGATAATGGAAACAGTTCTTCCTCTTTCAACAAATGCTAGATTGCTTTCAGGGTAGGCCTACTTCCTATCATACAAATGTTGCCGTACCATAACTTTCTGACACAGTTCACTGAGTCTACCACCTCTCGTGTTAGGCTTAAGCTGGTCAGCAAAGGGACTGTCTAGATGATACAATTATTTCATTCCTTGTACCATGGAACTGTAACTGTAGCATACTCTCTATACAAATAAGTATTGATAAATCATGAATCAGAAGAGTAGTTCATGGATTGCCTCCACAGTGAGGCAAATATCATGAGAATATCTGACAAAACTCTTAGAGTATGAGATTATTTTTTATTACTCTCTTACTAAAATTTCTTTGTTTTTTCTTTGTATTCAAACACAGTTGAATCAGTTAGTTTTCTAACTGTATATATAACATAACTCTTTTTTTTCTGCACTTTCCTTTAAATGTTCATCCAGTATCTTTCTGAAAAATTTAACATGGAATTGCCATTTTCTTTGCTTTATCCATACTGTTAAATTTGTAAGCAAATTCCTGGGAGAAAGTAGGCAGGATAAAGAAAAAGACATCTCTTGAAATACACAGATGTATTACACCAAAATAATCACAGATGCATTATTCTTTCCTAAGCTTTATTTTCAAATATAATAATGCATTTAAATAGTGAAGCACAGATTAAATTCCCTTTTTATTCTTTCTATTTTTTACTTTCTTCTGTCTTTAAGAGTAAAAATGTCAAAATACTTCTTTTAACAGATCAGAATCTCATTACAATAGATTGCTGAGATAATGGTGCCTATCAAGAACACATTTCAGGTGCAAAAAGGCCATTGGTCTTATAATAGCAGTGAAATATATTGTTACATCATGTATGCCATACCATCCATAGACCAAAAAGACGTTGAGAAACCAATTCTATAATTCAGGATTCTGAAGGAACTACTATTAGAAATGGTTGTGATAATTGCATTGGTAATCTGACCAGCACTGACCACATTCTGCATGTTCTGCAGCCTTCTCCCTGTGTGGCAGAGTTCCAAATTTCCCTTTTACTAAATCCTCAGCTCTTTTGCCTACTCTTGCTTGAAGCATGTTTCCCTGTTTCCTTCGGCCAGATTCCATCTGTCACGTTCTCCCTCACATTGCTGCTCCATCCATGCATCATACAAATGCCTGTGCTTTACTTATCCACATATATCTTATACATATCCACCTCTTACAGTTACCCACATCTGGATTCCCTAGACTGCTCCCTTTTTACCTACATCTCCATTCAGTGCTTTCCTTTGACATGTTCCTCTCACCGTTTTCTCCTGTAAATAAATAATTCAGGGACTGAAGATCTGTAAAGTGTTTGGGATAATGAATTGCAATAGCAGGTACAATGCTGTTAAGCAACTGGACATTTACAATTAACAATCGATTAGCTGACAATTATGCAGGTAAGTGAAACAGATGGTTGTGCTAATAACGTGAAAGAGCTGCATGCATTCCTCTTTTCTTTTCCATTTCTGTTTACACCTAAATTGACTAGATTTTCCCCCACTGTCTAGAATATCCCCTGCAGCTTTAAAATTGATTAGATATTTTACAAAATGCACCACGCTACTTCAAGACAAAAAAGAGAAATAGTACCAAGCTAAGCCTCATCTCACTTTGCTCTATCAGATGGTACAGGTAATAAAACTGAGGGTGAAAAGCCATATGTAAATGTTTTGGTAACATTCTACCCTACAACGTGAAGAGTTAGGCAGCTGCTTCATCTCAAATCAATAAGCATTGCATGTGTCCTTATTAAAGATTAAATTAAAGTATGTAGCTACCCTAGCATCTGTCCCTGCTTCTGCTGAAGTCAGTGAAGAAATTTCTGCCAAGTTCTGGGGAAGCAGGCTCAAGCTCTTAATATCATCCATTATAGTAATTGTTATTCATGGTTCTATATTGATTAACTTGTCTCTAAAAAAAGGAAGGGGAGAACATCGCACAGAAAGAATTGTTTTAAATGGAAAGTTGCTGATCCTAGATTCTGAAATGTGCATACACTGTTGACCAAATTCTGTCAATAGCTTATTCTAAGTAGTTGCAGTGGAGTAAAAATTACAGCCTGAATATTTATTTTAAAGAACACATAGTTAATTTAATTACATGTAAACCTTACAGGCACAGCAGTTGAAAAAAATAGCTATCTGACCACTGTTGCTATCTTAGCATTGTTCAAATAGTTGTTAATCTAAGAAAGTGGTTTAATAATGTCTGCTTTTGTAACAATGTTGCTGTGCTGGCTGGCTAAGTCTCTCAAAGAAACCTTTTACCATTAAGCCAAGCCAGGAACTTTTTTTACACGTGTGACAGGTCAGATGGGCTTCCTTAGTTCTTTTCTATGGTGCAACTAGCAGGGGGGAGGGGGGGGTAGGTGATGAAAAAATTATTTTGAAGAATAATAGAAGAAGGAAATAAATATGTTAGATTACTCAATTCCAGGTCATCCTCTTCTTTTTTTTTTTTCTTTTTTTCTCTTTCCCCCCAAATAATTTCTTATAACAAAGGGTCCTAGTCCTGACTGTGATACAGCAGCGTGCAACGCATGTGTTCCTTACGTCTGTTTAATGACCTATAACTCAAAAACCTGTTGAAACTATTATGCTGAAGACTTTTTTCAGGAAGATTTCCTTCCAGACTTGCGAAACTACATTTTAGATGTGAATTTCCTCAGTACCTTAAAAACCTCAGTTTTGAATGGAAGTGATTACGTAACTCTATCTTTTCACCTGAATGTAATAGGGAGACATCTCTCTGGAATGAAGAAAACAACAACAGCAGAGAAACTACTTCAATAATGCCCTAACATTTAAATTTTATGATTTATAAGAAACATTCCATTCAGGTATTAGCCAAAAGTTAAAAACTTTTTTTCCTGCAATAAATATTAGTTTTTCATGAGTTTATTGAAATTGCTCTATAATGTTTATATCTATGATTTCTGTGCTTTAGAGAGGCAAATCTTGGGTCAAAAAAAAACTAGGTACCTTATCTAGAAAGCATGTATTCTAATATTCTCTTGTTCAGACTATATCCTCAGGTAAGTGACCTGTACCTCCATGCATGTCCTCTTCAAATAAATATAAACTTTCTTCTTGAATTCCATCTGCTGACAGATCTGATATTGGGAGGCCACTTGAGATTCATGGATCTATGCAAGTTTATGCCTGCTGAGCAACTCACCCTAATCCCCCATTCCTCAGTTTATCTGAAAGTAAAAGACTTCTTTTCACACACCAGTTAAGTCTGCTAAGTGGCAACAGTGTATTTATCCAGCACATCATTTACAAAACCCAAGTGCTTAAAATTGAGGAAATGAAATGTTAAGGATGTCATAAATCTTAGTGTCCACATGGAGTCTGAACCAACTCTTACTGAAGCCCACGTGAGTCGTTCCACTTATTTCAGTCAGAGCTGGAGTGGATCCACAACAAACAAGTATTTTGTCATATGTGTGGCCAGATATGCCACTGAGGGATGCTGATCTCTGCATATAAACGGCCTAATATGGCAGAGGCAGTAGCAAGAGGGTGTCGTGTTCTAGACATCCAGTGCAAATATAAACTCTATGGAGAGCTCAGGAAAAACTGGTGTAGTCAAAAAACACCATTTCTCCAAGTGTGTGTATCAACTGTCTTTTTTTTATCTGATTTATAGTTCTGCATCACTTACTCAGATCAAAGAATCTGAAACACAAGGGGGAAAGGCTGGCACTTGTTTCTTTTCACTCACCTAGAGTCCTTATTATCAAAAGTAAGAATGTTCTTTGTTTTCACTACCTGTACAATCTATGTGTTTCATAGCCCTTAAAGGAAATAAGGCTTTTTCAAACATTTGAATAAATGCACAACTACATAGTAAAAAGTTGTAGCATAGTAGGTACAAAAGTAGTTAATCTTTCTCATTTATTGAGTACTCAACTCATGTATTAAACCCACAGAACCATAGCATTCTTGTAATAGATTATGTGAGGCATTCTTAATGAAAATTAGCAATAATGAAGCCTATGTACTCTCTACACAGCTTGCTAGCACACACTAACTTTGAGTATCTTACAGTAACTAACCTTAATATTTCAAAACTAACCTTAATATTTCAAATGTTGTCAGAAGCCTTTCATCCTTATTCATTCTATTGCATGCCAAACTCCCATTAACAACATGATTAAGGAAAATGGATTTGAAAGACTCTGAGCTTCTGTCCTCTGAGGGAGAATAATTACTTCACATTTATTTTTTCTTAAGGATTGTTTTTTAAGATGTCATTGACCTTTCTAAATTCAAATAATAAAGACGTGATTAAAACAGAGTACAAATATGCAAGCAGGACTAAATTTCATAGTTACAAGTTTGCTCTGTACATGTAGACTGGATTGCTAGTGGCACAAAGCTCTTGAATGAAAAGAAGCAATGGGAGAAGCACCATAGTAACATCGTTAAAATGCAGCTGGTCCAAACCTGCGGACCTGTCAAAAAGTAGATCAAAGAAACTTTTATCACACATTGACAAAATTAGTCCAGCATAACTCAAATTACACAGACCTAAAGGTTCTATTTTTCTACTGTAATCTTGCAAAATATGATGGTCTGTATCAAACTCATGTTGCTAAAATATGGGTGTTTTTTTTTTCTTCTGGGTAAACAGCTAAGGGGTTCAGTAGACTTTCAGTTTTCATGATTTCTCTTGGGAGAAAAGCTAACACTTTGGAAGGAAAATTATGGAGATAGTCTCCAGAAGTGTTTGCATAATAGTATCATCAAATGATAATAGAACTGATATTTTACAGTAGCACTTCAACTGGTTATACTTATCCAGACAATAGAGGTGGCTTAAGGCTATGATCTTCAACACTGAAACAGGTGTATTCAGGAGAATAACAGATACTATCACAATATGCTGAAGAATTCTTATTTTTCTCATGCAAATTATAAAGATCTTAGCTACAGCTTGTAACAGGAAATCCAGTAATTTCCTTAAATAAAATAATTTCAGTCACTGGAACTACTTATAATCTGATTATAGCTTTGATACAGCTAGTGAGACAGAAGAGAAGGTGATGCAACATACATGTTCGTTATATTCCCAATTTACTTACCTCCCATCCAGCTCCTGGTTTTATATATTCAACATATTAGCTCTGGCTCAGTACTAGAACTGTCAGGCTACAGCTGGCTTCTTAAATACATACACAAAGTATACTATATTGTATATTAACCCTGATTCAGACCATGCTATGTTTTTACCTGTTTGAACCCAAGCAATAATCTTGAGGCACTCATTGGACATAGAGCCAGACCTTGGTGCATTGGGTTGGCATGTTTTTATCATGAATTTTAATCATAAGAAAATTTGTATCTGTTCCTAACCGCCCTTCAACTGTTAGTTACTGCTTCATAGGTGATACCAGAAACAGATGGGGAAAAGGAGAGTTCCCCTTTTTATAATCAGGTATTGAACTCAGCTGGGACACCAGTTTGTGGAATTAATGGCAATGCTTCAGCATGCTTGACCTCAATTGCAAACTCAACATCCAGTAAAGAGTATCTGAGATGACTCTGGTTGTTTGCATGTGTTGTACTTGAGCTAATAAGCTTCGGTGGAGGTGGCATGGTTCTGCATGGAGTTAGTCCTTTTGTAGCAATTTCTGTACATATGGAGCAATTAATCTGCAATTCGGATAAATTATCCATACTGACTTGTGCATGTACTTACGTACCTGTGAGGGTCTAGATATGCTCATTTGCATGTATGTACAACAGGCAAGATTCTTAGCATTATTTATATTTAGATTTTCTGAATTTTTACCAGATCAGATTTGATTTTTCAGATATTGTGATGGATGATACTCATTCTGCCTGTAAAGTCTGTTATGTTTGAGGAGAGCACCTGAGAAGCAGAGATGAAATTTGTCTGTTGAATTTTTTGGTTGTATGCTATAACACTGTGGAGGATAGTACCCCCTGAAAGGAAGAGAGGGATTAGTCCTGTGCTGAGAGCAAATGAGCATAGAAAAATTACTTTAGGTAAAGAAATTTCCAAAGCTTGGTGTCATGCAAGCTGGCAAAATAAAAGTTTGGGGATTATATATTCACAACCTGAATATAAAAACTTTTTCCAGGAGCCTATAGAAGACCCTGGAATTTGTTATAAGTTAGAAACTGATGAAAAGTGTATCTTCTGGAAAGATCACAGTAAGTCAAAGAGAGACTTGGGTATGGATCCTTTAGTTTCTATTTTGCCTTACTCAAAATTCTCTCTATTTTAAGTTCTTTGTACAAGCTATCCTCATATTAAGCCTAGCTTTACAGTTTTTTGTATATTTTTTTATAAGAGAAAAGTTTAGGTATCCTCCTCCGAAAACACTGCTTGTTTTGAATCCCTGCACAGCTGTATCAGACATGGGGAATGTGTACTTGTAAGCAGCCCTAAGCCTGAGATCAGAACCTAGTTTTACTACAGGCAAGTAAATTTCCACTACTCTGAAAATTAGGGCTGAGATAAAAATGAAAGATCTCATCAGAAAAGAACTTAAAACTTCTTAAATAAATAGAATAGATCAAAGTCTTCCAGTTAAATAGCTACAGGATGGGAAGCACTAGGTTGTCAAAGTAACCTCAGAAAGATCTCTAGGAGAAAGTTTTTGCTGTAAGAGTTAAATTAAATGATGTCTCAAAACACTAAATGACAGCTTGAAGAAAAGATTAGTTTCAAGTACAGTTTTTCTTTGGTAAGCCTTTACCATTTTCAAATCAAGAATTTAGCCCCATTGCTTTTCTGGTACTGTACTACCCTCAAAAGTTTTTCCTAATATTTTATCTGAATTTCCAAGGTGCAATAAGTGAGTTTTGCCCATTGTTGTATCAAAGCTTTGTTATACATTAATATAAAGAGCTTGACTCTCTCGTGTTAGTAACAGCCCTTCAAGCAGTTCCAGGCAGCCACTAGGTCACCCTTACTCCTCTTGTAAGCAAGCCCAGCTTCCACAACCTCTCCTTTTAGCCCATGTGGTCTAGCACCCTGTCTTTGTAGGCATCTGCTGGATTCCCCAGTTTCCAGAAACCCTATGGAGCAGGGGACAGGGGGGAAACTAGGCACATTTCTCCACATGGAAGTTCACCAGTGCCAAATCAATATGACCATAACTTTCCTCAATCTGCTGGCCATGTGCTTCCTAACATAGCCCAGTATGTGATTTGCCTCACTTGCAATGACAGCGCATCTTTGCCTTACAATACTCAACCTGGAGGCCACCTTATCCTCCAGGCCCTTTTCAGCAACCTCCTTTTCAGCCAGTCACTTCTCAAACATGCACAGATGCATGGGATTTGTTCTGTGCTAGTGCGGGACCTTGAAAATCTTGTTAAACTTCAGGTTTCCATAGGTGCAGACCTCAGATTTCTCAGGGTAACTCTAGACTGAGGCTCTCATAATTGTCATGTCAACTGCTGCCTTGAATTAAAATAATTCATGGGATGCATTCTGTGTGATCATCCAGGTAACTGATAAAAATGTTGGAAAAAAATGGGACTCGGTATCAATACTAAAGTACCCTGCTGAGAGTCCGTGTTCATAGTTTTTTACTTGACATAGGCATTCCATTCGATAATATTATTATTAGTGGTTTGCCTTTGAGGATTTCAATTACATTTTTGTAGGCATGTGATTGTTAGTTTGTCGATTTTGGTTTTGGTTTGTTGATTGGAGGGGTGTTTTGGTTTGGTTTTTAATTAGCTTATTTCTTATCTAGCAAAAGACATTTCATTGCCAAGGATATTTTATTGTCTTTCAGCTGGAAAGTAATTTCTTCCACCATCACAACCTCACCTTTGTACAAGCTTTCCTCATTCCCTGACTTGAGCAACGTCTTTAATTGTCTCTGTGGTTTTAGGGCTCAGAAAGCTTTGGGAAGAACAGCTTCAGTTTCTGTGTTACTCACTGTTACTCTCTTCTGTCTAAACTTAAACTATGTCTCTGAGAAGAATGGTTAGGCATTTGGTCTGAGGGTCCCTTTCACAGGAGGACTTAAAGGTATATCATGAACTTAAAAATGGTATTGCACAGTTTAATATTTATTTGAGCCTGCTGCTTCCTTGTAACATATTTAAATTTTCATGAAATACAAGAAATTCCACTAATTGGTACCTCAGGGCAAATCAAGGCAGACTGGAAAAGTCAGATTGGATTCTTTGCTTTTCATCCATCACTATTACCTGTGAAGGTTTTGACACTTAGACAAGACCTCCTTCAGCATGGATGCTCATTTGTAACTCAATGGGCTTAACAATTACAATATTAAGCTATTTATCCATTTCCTAGTAGTATTGGCTCTGCTGCCCTACAAGGTGCTTAAACTAAATTTTGAACAATGTATGCACATAATGGGAATTATAAACTGATTTCTTAAAATCTCTTTTAAAAGTACAATAACATTTCAATGTATGTCTGAATTTGCCCTGTGGCCTTTTCCTAAAAATAAAACTTTGGATTAATGTCAAGCTTCTCTCCTTCAAACAGTGTGCTGTATCAGCCTTTGTTCAAAGAGTTTGTATTTGAGTGGTATGTTATGTAAATGATTATAAAGTACTTTGGGAATTTTTAGATGGGAATTACTGTTTACTAGCTCTATTTTTGGATAATTGGTCATGTTATCCATTACTGGCCTTTGCTCTAAGTTCACAATATAATATGTTCAGGTACATTTGCCTGATTGTTTTATACAAACTTTTTAAAGATTTAACAGTTTGCCTAGACATTGAACAGATTTCAGTGGCTTCAACTGTATCACATTTATACATGCATTATTTATATATATTATGAAAGTGGTGCAATTCCCTCAGATTGCCAATTCTTACGCTGGTTCTTTCCATGTAGCAGGGATCACATTTGGTTTAGGTAAACTACTGTCACCTAGACTATAAGCAATTTTCCCCATTTGGTGCAGTGATCTATCCATAAATTTTGTATAAGATGAGGAAAGGAGTATTTAATCTACAGTATGGCTCTTAGTTGTAGTGAAATTGTTATGGTTTAACCCCAGCCAGCTACTAAACACCACGCAGCCGCTCACTCACTCCCCCCCCACACCCAGTGGGCTGAGGGAGAAAATCGGGAAAAGTAGTAAAACTCATGGGTTGAGAAAAGAACAGTTTAATAGAAAAGAAAAGAAGAAAGTAATAATGATAATGATGACACTAATAAAATGACAACAGTAATAGTAAAAGGATTGGAATGTACAA
>JANZLQ010000056.1:29379749-29402574 GCA_026212715.1 Elanus axillaris | reverse complement strand
TCCAGCAGCTTCTCACAGAAGCCACCCCTGTAACCCCCCCCCACTACCAAAACCTTGCCACAGAAACCCAATACAGGTGGACAGGCTGTCGAGGCTGGTCTGGCCCCCTCTTACCCCCTGCAGTTCTTCCACTTGAGCACCATCAATACTGCTAGGAGAGACGTGCAGCATATCAAGTGTGACTGCACGGCTCTGGGAGTGAGGGCTGGGGATAAGAGGGCCCAGGTGGTCTTCACCTCCTCACTGCCAGCGAAGGAGAATGGCTTGAGGAGAAGTGGATGGATCCTGTGGGTCAATAACTGGTCATTGCTGTGCAATTCATGTCAACAGCAGGGATTTAGTTTTCACATCTCTGAGGAGCAAGGACAGCTAGGAAGAGACAGGATCTATCTGACCAAGTGAGGTGAAAGCATCTTTGCCAATAGGCTGGCCTAGCTGGTGAGGAGAGCTTTAAATTAGGAATGGAGGGAAAGAGGGATGATGATGCCCAGTTCAGTAAGGAAGTCGTGGATGAGACTGGCAATCAAAGGGTGCAAGTGTGGACAAGAGAGACCTTGTAATCACAAAACAGCACATAATCAAGAAAACAATCAAGAAAAGTGGGCCATCCCAGCTGTTGCACATAGATAAGGAAATGCAGGCAGGACAGCATGGTGGGGAACCTGCTTGCCCTTTTCCCAGGAAATCACCATGAGTGGAGCCCACCTGAAGTACCTGTACACTAATGCACACAGCATGAGCAATAAGCAGGAGGAATCAGAGGTCTGCCTGCAGTTGCAGGGCTATGATTTCACTGGGATCACAGAGATGTGGTGGGATGGCTCACATGTGCTGCCATAGCTGGATATAGGCTCTTCAGGAATGGCAGGCCAGGGTAGCACGAACAAGGACTTGCCCTTCACCTGAGCAAGCAGCAGGGATAGATGGAGCTCTGTCTGTGGAAGGGTGATCAGGATTAGCAAGCAGAACAGTGTGAGTGGAGAGTGTCTGCTACCAACTTCTTGATAAGGAAGCAGTAGGTGAGGCTACCTTCAGACCACTGGAAGAAGCCTCACTTTCACAGACGCTGGTCCTCATGGGAGCCTTTAACCACCCTGAGATCTCCTGGAGCAGCAACACCACAGAGCACAAGCAATGAGGATTTCTGCACCAGTACCTGCTGGGGACAAGCTGGCCAAAACCAGCTTTGCGGAAAAGCATCTGGGGGTCCTGGAGAACAAATTGATTGTGAGCCAGCAATGTGTCTTTGTGCCAAATAAGGCTAACAGCATCCTAGGCTCCATGAGGAAGAGAGTTGTCAGCAGGGTAAGGGAGATGATCCTTCCCCTCTACTCACATCTGGAGTGCTGTGCCTCGTGCTGGGCTCCCCATGATGGGAGAGACAGGGACATACTGGAGTGAGTCCAGAGAAGAGCCATGGATATGATTAAGGGCTTGGAGCATCTGTCTTATGAGGGAAGGCTGGGAGGGCTGGGACTGTACAGCCTGAAGAACAAGCTCAGGGGAATCTTATCAGTGTTTGTAAATACCTCATGGGGTGAAAAAAGAATATGGAGCCAGATGCTTCTCACTGGTGGCCAGTGAATGGACAAGAGGCAATGGGCGCAAACTGAAGCACAAGATATTCCATTTAAATGGAAGAAAATGGTGTGGGTTTTTTTCACTGTAAGGATGATCAAACACTGGAGCAGGTTGCCCAGAGAGGTTGTGGAGTTTTCATCCCTGGAGATATTCAAAACCTGACTGGGCATGTTCCCAGGCTAACTGCTCTAGATCACCCTGCTTGAGGGTAGGAGCAGAGGGACTAGACAATGTCCAGAGGTATCTCTCACCACCTGCCAATTGGCGACTTTGTGAAACTGATCCTTTGCAGAAAATGGGAAAATATGTCTTGACATTCAGTTTATTTTGCAAGCCCATCATCTGAGAAAAAAATTCTAAAAATTATATTTGGTTTCCCAGAAAAAAAACTACTTCAAATGAAAAGAATTAAGTGGAATATAAAATATTTATGGAAAAAGTCGTGAAACCATAAATTAAAATATGTGTCAATTGCAGCTATACAGTAAATATTAGCAGGCTTTAGTGTATTTTCACCAAAGCATTATAATGGTTATCATGAATGACTTGAGGCTGTGTCTCAAGATCTAAATAAAGCAAGGATCTAGCTTTGTTTCAGAACCAAAGCATTTCTCATTCCTAGGAGACTGTGTGCAGAGATTAAGCACCTGCATAATTTAAAGGAGGAGAAGCAGTTCCATTGGCTCATATCGGTCTACTTAGTTAAGTCACATCTAGGCGTGTTTATAAACTGAAACTTGTTCAAAATCACAAATATATCATCTTCAAATTTATGCCTTGCTGTATACAATTGCTATTTCTTTTTTCCTATCAGAATAATATCTTGTTGCTAATAATTCAAAATTCAATTCTAGATTTTTTTAATAAATCATTCCAAACAGCTTTTCTTCAAATATACATGCCAATTTTAAATCTAATAAATCTTATTTCACAAAGGTAGACTTTTAATAAAAATCCTGTCTCAATTTTTTAAGATTTTGTTGTTGCAGCTGATTATTTCCCTTGCCTCCTTGTTCTCCATATGTAATGTGCTCTAAAATAAAATACTGTGTAGAGCTTCCAGCTCTATAGAATAGTAGAGCTCAAAATTACAGTATGGAGTGTCATTCTTTATGTGTAAAAGCAAATCACAGACTAATGGCGCAAACTTACACAATTTTAATATGCTCCACTGACAACAGAATATTTTTGCCCTGTAAGCTGATTTAAATTTCTACAAGCACCATATATAGTTTTAGATCCTTTTTCAGTCAAGTCTAGCAGCTAATTAAGCCTAGCTAATTTTAACTTAAGTAGTATATTGTAATCTATTAATAACACCCTAAATGGCATAACTAAAACAGGTAAAGTATAGAAAAATAAGAATAAATTATAGTCTAAGCCACCCTGAGTTGGATAGATGAAAACTAGAGGCAATAAAATGAATGGAAAATATTTTGGGTGACAAAATTCTGTACTGACTTTTGTCACTAAACCAGTTGACTGTGAGCTACCTATATATATTTATATGTTTATATGTGTATGTATTTGCTTTAAATTAGTCAAAACAACTTTCTCTGAGGAAAGGATGGGAGAAAAGTGCCCCTTTCTATGTTTCTCTTGCACTGAAGTCACATTTATGCAGAATTTCTCTCTTGAAAACTACCCGAGACCAGCTTTGAAACTAAATCTCTGACCTGAACTAAATAACACTACATTTCTTCTCAAGTAAAATGACCACCTGCTAGTAGCCTTCAGTGTAAAATTTAGCCATTCTGAATGCATGTACTTAGATAATAAGGGGACACAGATCTCATATCATTGCCATGTAAGAACTTTGTCATATTTGTGTTTCACTATTCTTTAGTCCAAACCTTAAAAAAATGTATATTAAGTGACTAAAGTTTGTTTTGCTTATTGCTGGCTTTCCTTGGAGCCAGCAGTTGTGAAAGCCTGCTTCGCTCTTTACAGTGACCCTTGCCAAAATGTTAGTCTGCAATAGTGCCAGGAAAGTGAGCTTTCAGAGAGGATGAACTGAAAATCTGTTTTTCTGTTAAAACAGAAATAATCATAAATGCTGAATTCTGAGGTTTTAAGACTGATATCATGAGATCATTACAAAGATCAAAGCAGCACTGGTTTTGTAAACATCATTAAGTGCATTTCACAGGAAATATTTGTAAATAAAGTATTTTTCAGGAAGAAAAATATGGCTGGAACACTCCTTTGAAGTCACCTATCTCTTTTCTTCCAAATTCTCATACAAGAGGCCATTGGGATAAAAAGAAGGAAATGGGGGTCCCAACCATTTAAGCCCACTGCCCAACAAAGATTCTCGGGTAACAACAAGTTGCCCAACAGGAAAGGTATAAGGATAGTTTGCTTTGCACCAGCTAAGTGTTGAACCAACAAACATTGAACCCCATGTGCTTCTAGCATCTTTACTGAGCTAGATGAGATTCCTAGAAACCTTATGTCTAGCAGTAGGTATTACCATATGGCTCAGAGTGAGGTGCAAGAATTCAGTAATGCAGTGACGGAATAATCTGCTCATGTGAGAAGCTTCCTCTGAGCGTTTACAAGAGGATGCTCTTGCTACCAGTTCCTATGAATTATGTTAAATCATTTATTTTAGTGACATCACCTGTGAAAGGCTTCACAAATTACATGGAGTGGAAAAAATGAAAGAACAAAAAATCCTTCACAGAAAGGTATTACATCAGTAAATGACTGTACCTAGAAACAAATGAGGCTTCCTGAAGGGACAAATGATGCTTTTATGTGTAACAGAGGAAATGAAAAGAGACGTGTTGTGTAAAAGCAATAAACAACAAAGTAAGGAAGTATTCTTTTGTCTGTTGTAGGTCTGAAAGAGGAAAAATTGTTAGAGAAACATAGTATAGTGACCATGTCATTATTCTACGTGTGACTATAAAAACATTTCTGTAACCTAGAATTAGATATGAGCATATTTTTAAAGAATGAAATGCATTTTGACTTGGAGCATCTGAATAAACTGAAGAGTTAGTTTGTTCTAATAAACATTCATGTAGGAAGACTGCAAAAGACCTTAAGACAGTTAGTTGATGGTTTAACTCACTGCTTTCTTAAATGCCTCTTACTTGACTTGTCAGTTCTGATACAGTTCTCTGAATTTTATCAGACCTGTTATCTTTAAAATTCTGGAAATTGAAGATGAAAACATTTTGGGCAATTAAATTTTCTGCATGGAATTTTAAAAGAACCTTTCACAAGAAACCTTTCTAATTCAACAGTGCTCCGCCTTTTCAATTAGCAAATTACTATAAGCAGGAAGACAATAGGGAAAAAAAACATCTAATTTTCTGGATCAACAGGAGAATTTGGAAATGGCTTGCTTCAGTATTGCACCCTTAGATATTGCTACATCATTTGTGATTTTTAGCTACCCAGACCCAATTCAACTGGAAAGTAGCGGGATTAATTTGTTACAGTTATAAGCTGCCTTGGAAACTTTACACCGATAAGGAAAATTAAACAGGAGAAATTAATTCTGCCATACGCTTTTGTTCTTTTTGTGAGCAAAAACTCAGAAAAGATCACAATGTGGAATATACTGTAACCTGGAGGAGAAAAAGGTACTCCAGCAAAGTACTCAGGTTGCTGTCAAATGTCACATAAACCTTAATTAATCTCACATAACCTAAGCATTTAAATGAAATACCTGAGGTAAGAGATGATTCCAGCGTAGGAGTACTCCTACGCTTCCTCTGTAGTCAATGAAGAGAGAAGGGCACCTCTGAAGAATGACTCAGGTTTCAGATAGGATGACTCACTCTGAAGAGATGTCTTTCACTTTTTATTAACTATTTAGAAACACCAGGCTCGTAAATTGGCTGTCTAAATTTAGAAGAGAGAAATCCCTTACTTAAGTGTTTAGTCAGTAAAAAGAGCTGAGCATCTCCATGGGGTGATTCCTTCTACCCTAAGAGATCTCTAAGACATGTTCTAGAGATGCTTATCTCTCTGCAGTAGTGCAATGAAAGCCAAGATGACTAGCTCAGGCTCTAGTAATACTGTATTTTTAAAAGCTAAAGTTAGGTGAGACTAATCTTTTCCTTGGACTAGTTCCTTACCCAAGTGTTTCATTGAGAAAGCTAAAGCTAAGGAGGGTGAACCTCAAATACAAGTGCTAGAGTGCAATTATTTTGTTGGAATAGGTTTGCCTCAGTCTAAGACAGTCATCTACAATGACTGTTGAGTTTCTGAGGGTTGTGTATATTCTTGCATTTTTCTGAATATTCACAATGTCCATAATACTCAGCAGAAAACTGAAAGGCTAAAAGGTAGACTATTTAAAGCATTTATGCTTCTAAAAATGTAGATACTTTTAGAAGACAGCCTTAGTCACCTCTTGCCTGCCTTAAAAGCTTCAATACCTTTCAAAAGCTGGTTCCATGTGGCTAGTTAATGCCCTTATACTTTTTCCTCTACTAACTTCTTTAACTTTATAACCTTTAAATCAAAATAGAGGTATAGCTGAGTTACACTGACATGAATAAATCAGACGGTTGAGAAAGAAAATCTCCCCGTACAAAATTATAAAATATTTTTAAATTTTTTCTTCATTGAAGGCAATCTTCTCTCCTCTCCTCTTCTCAGCAAAACAGCGTATGTATCCTCCTAACACAGCATTGTGACAGGTGTAGGGCTTCAATGTTGTCAGTTATAATCCTTTGTATGTCACACCTTCAATCATGCAATGGGCCATGCATTTTAAATAGAAGTCTGTTTTCTAGTCTGTGGCAACAGAGTGCCAGGACATACACTGTACAACCATATGGGTGTCTCTTTGCAGGACATATGTTGTACATCCTTAGGCACTAAAGCAATTAACAAGCAACTGTAAAATAAATGTGATCTCCTCTGAAAAGCTCCAGAGCAGCTTTCAGTTTTTAAAATTATATTGCTAATTTATGCCATGAAGAGATGCAGAATGTCAGAGGCAGGTACAGTGATCATAAATAAAAGCAACATAAAGAGGTAAATACAGGTTTCTTTTCAGAAACAGTTACAGTATTTTTCATGCTAGTAGAGTGTTATGAAACTAAACATGTTATAAAAAGCAGTAATATCCAAAGGATAATTCAGCGTAAGATTATGAAGATACAGTAGCCAAAAAAGACGGTAAAACAGAGTGCAATCATTATGACCAACAGCATGTTTTACTTGTTAGTCAGTGTTTATACAGAACACCATGGGAGAAAACTATTTTTATTTTGGATTTTCTACTGCCTTTGTGAAATCTACTGTTGAACCTGCTAGCAGTCACTAAGTCCCACAGCTCAGGAGAGGCAAGGCTGCCACCGCCCTGCGTGCCCAGCTCCAGCCAGCAGTAGGCTGCTTCAGCTGCCTCATAAGCACACAGATGCACATGGATCTTCCTGGTAGCCTAGGACCTCACTGATAGCTGGCCCCAAGCCAGTCTCTCCAGTACCTGGCTTGGACCTCCTACTTCCTCCAGTAATCAACTCTCAAACCCTCTTGTCTTTCCACTATCCAGCTCAGACTTGTGGCCATTCCAATACCAGGCTCCCAAGACTCTTATCCTATCCACTGCTGAGTCTGGCTTGGTATTCACTAGCAATCACACACCGACCTGCACTCTCAGGCAAGGCACATGCACTCCAGCCTCTGCAGTTGTGCAGGGACACTGTGATCCGTGGTCCCCAGTCCCGGTGCTGGCACTTAGACCTTTACACACACACACACACACACGCACACAGGATAAGCAGCTCCTCACCCGGCAAAAAAGAGTTTAACGAGAAGACAGGACAGAGTGCAGTGACCAGGCACAGGGCATGGCCACACAAGCATACTGACCAGCAACCTGATTGCACGTGCCTTTTATCCCCTTTTCCTTCTCTTCTTCCATGCTTGTTCCTCCCCAGACCACCACGATCCCTCCCTTTTCCCATCTCTGATCCTTCCCCTAAACATGGACACATTCCCCTAAACATCCCATTGTACATTGTCTGTACATTCCTAAATGCCCCTCCCTGCATCCCATAATGAGTCCCATAGCCAGTAACCCCCCCCTCAGTCCAAAAGTGCTCCTGAGACCCTTTCCACTGATTGATCTGAATGGGTGTCCCCATCACCCAGGGGCGGACACTCTCCAGGGACAGCCCTGGTAGGGCTGGGGCTTGCTTCTCTGGCCAGGTTATTGGGGTTCCCCCCAACCCTGCCATAGTGCCCCTGTGCTCCTTCAGCTTTCTGTCACATAATGTAACATACTGGCACCATATCTGTGGACAACTGGTGGCACAAAAAAAAAAAAGCCATGCTGGATTAGACCGGCAGAGAGTTTAGACCGCTGTTTTGTCTTCATCACTGCCTCGTTTTATTTACTGACAAAAATGTTGAGCAAAATTGTGCTGAAGGCAAATGTAAGTGAGCCTTCCTTATGAAAAGAACTAGATGGGATCTGTAGTTAGAGATATTAAGCCAGTAATTTGAAATGTCTTCCAAAATTATAATGTTGAATTTTATTCTGGACAATCTTGAAATACATATGTAAATATGTGAGACTTTTCCATCTTGCATGTCCTTGGAACTTTCTGTGACTAACAGTGCTGGTGAATAATTATGTACTATACAAAAATACTTCTCATTGATTTTAATCTGACAACTTTAACTTCAGTTGAATATGCTGTTTTCCTGTACTAGAAAAGAAGCTCCCAGTATGCCTTTCTTCATACTACTCATTATTTTTTCACTTTATTATAGGCTTTTTATGCCCTATTTTCTATGTAGGCAACTTTTCAACCATTCTTCGTGTACATTTTTTCATACTCTTAGTCACTACTGTTAGTTTTCTCTGAAGCTTTTCTGGCATACAGTTGGGAAACTTGTGACCAAACATTCTTATCACATAAACCAATATAGCACCCCACATGCAACTGAACAGAGAAAACATATAAAATAAGAAGTTCATTATTTTGCCCCTAGGAAAAGCACAGTATAGAAATCAGATCATTTGAAAGATGAAAAATAAGATTTAGCAATTTATATTACTGCTTGGTGATAAAATTGATATTATTAATTGATTTGCTCTACTTGTTGTATGCATAGAAAATGCCAGTTTTCGGGGCTGTGAGAAGACAGAGAGATGCCTTCTATACCCAAGATATGCAGAGTACAAAAGGTTAATGAGAGGAAGGATGTGTGAAATAGGTGCTGTTCTTCATGTGTTTGAAGCTCAAAAGATGTGAAGATACTTTTACTCACTAGCTTTCTCTTGTTCCAATGCTGAATTTAATTTCTGGAAACTAACTTTGTTTTAGGACTTCTAATTTGTCCTCCTCAACCACAGAGTATACACAAAGTGCTGAAAGCCGATCCTAACGTTTGCTACAGCTGCAGCAGGACAACATAGATTAGGAGCAGCTTATAACTCTCAATTAAAATAACTGTTCTTCTAAAGATATTTCTGTAGTTTGAAAGAGACCTTTATCATGCTCTAAGGCTTTGCTCCCAGTGACATCCCAGATGACACAGAACACTAAAAAGTCTCCACATTTTAATGTCTGTGAGTTTGTAATCATGGAATCCGAAGGTCCACAGCCAGTAGATTCACACCTCCAGGTGCCCAAACATGCAATGATCAGATGAATGGTACCTGGAAAACTAAACCCCCTACATTAAGGGACTTCCGAGGCCTCACTTTATAAGCTTCACTTTCTGAAATGTTTATTTTTCTAAACTTTTCACATGTAGCGTAGAAATAACTTTGATTTTAGCTATGTATAATTCATTTTTAATTGCACAACAAAAATGCTTAACTTCCTCCCTATTTTGGGCTGTCTCATACTATTTAAAGAAAAGATTTCTGTGTATGAGAAAAAAATATTTACTCCGAAATTAAAAACATGTTTCCACATGGGTGTTCCAGGGTTCTTGCGGGCTGCCAGTTTTAGAAATATTTTGGCTGAAAATTATGCTGTGGCCTTCATGAGGTTTTGAAATTATTAAAATGTTTTAGCATTCTTCCATGTTTTAGTATTTATTTTCATGCATAATTTTTCATTTAACTTTATTTCACTTTATGGCATAAATGTAGTTTCTTATAAAGTTTCCATTTAAAATAAAGATTGAGAGTGTGAAAAATTTACTACTACAGAATTGTTTTATAGGAGATTTCTATACTAGTGAAATGTTTACATTCATGTGCATTCAAGACAATAGCTACAAATTAAGCTGAGTACTTTGATGAAATCCTATTCCCATAAAAGACAACAAGAGTTTTACTACTGGCTTCAGTGAGGCCAGGAATTCACTCTATCATGAGTTTACATCCTTCTATGTTACAAGCCTGAAACAATCCCATTAAGCCAAGCAGATAAGAACTACATTTAAGTATGAGAAATAGAAGTATGTTGCATAATATTTATTCAATGTTGTGTAATCTTTATTAAATGAAGCATAAAAATGAACTTAAGCACTTGCTTACATGGTTTGCTGACTCTGGTTTGTTTGAAATGGGAAGTATGAAGTGTAACTGGAACAGGCCAAACGAGACCTAATGGACGAGAGCAGCCTACTCAGTGCACCTCCTACAGCCATGTAATACTTGGCTCAGCTTTTTCCTTCACTCCTGCTAGTCAGCTCCTCAGCTGAGCAATCAGTTCCTATGCTTTTTTCCTGCTGGAAAACCTGATTAAAAAAAAAATGCCCTTCTTCTCTTCCAGCTACCTCTTTGGTCTCTCTTCCTTATCTTCTTCCAGTACTTAGTTCTTATTTTTGTCCTTCTAATGCCATCCCTTGCTTATCAGTCATGACAGCTGAGGACTTAATGTCATTGTTTTTGAAGCTATGGTTAAAATGGATAATTTATATTTATAAGCAAAAGCAATGAGCTCTTTTACACTATATATCCTCTTTCACCTGAATTCTAATTACTTAATTCTGTTCAGTAATTTGATGCCCTTTTCCCCTCTCAGCTGTATCCACAATACTCTGCCAGGACAGCTTGTAAACTGAAAACAGGAGTGGATGAAGAAAGAATGAGATAGGTCACTTCTCCACGGGAATGAGATTTAGATGGGTACCATGATTAGCTGAGGAATAGCCTGCTGAAGTCTCTGGAAAAGAAGAGCTGCCTTTATAAGGAGAAATGAACACTGACTATATTTTTTATATTACAGGCAGGGCTAGTGGTATCATTCATCATTACAAGGTCTTCTTTACACTGCCTTATAAACTTTGCCAGACTCCAGCTACCAAACAGAAACTCTACGGGACTATTTCACACTTAATTTTAGGAGTAGTTTCAAAGTGGTTCAGGATTTTGGGTTATGGCTTTTTTTCTTTTCTTTTTCTTTTTTTTTTCTCCCCCTTTTTGGGGGGGGGCGGGGAAGGCAGTGTTGGTGGTGGGATTTTTGTTGGGTTTGGGTTTTTTTTTGAGGAAGTGGGCAATAAGGCTTGATCTCTTTTGAAAAACTTTGTCACCTATGATTTGAAGAGGCATCTTGAATTTCAGTCTTGGCTGCAAACCTTGTCCACTAAGATTCTGACCATCTAAATGGAAAAAGGAGTTGATGTCTTGTGTGGGGCTGCAAGTAAGTACAGACAATATGGAGCAGAAGTTGTGTAATACTAATGACAAAAGCTTCAGGTCATAGGCATCTCAAGTTGGGCCCCTAAGATTTAGTGAAAATTTCAGACCTTAACTTCTTTGTGCATATAGAATGGTGATTAAATAACAGCTTCTCATATAGGTGTAAATATTTATGAAGTGCATCAGATGCTAGAGCGACAAGAAACATGCAAAAACTCAGGACAAAATTAGCCAGTTTGTTTTCAGCATAGGCTATGATTTGTGTACATACAAAAACAACACGGGGGGCTGAGAAATACTGCTGACCACACAATGAACAACATGGGAAAAGCAAAATACTGTTTGTCAACTAAGTACCACTTATTCTGTGTACTGAAAGAAGTGGAGCCTTGTGGAGAATGTCTTTGCTTTTATTATCACAATACATATAGCCCAAGGACTGAAGCAACAGAGGCACTGGAGATTTTGCCTATGCTACGAACAACAACAACAAAAAAAACCTGAGATGATTCAGATACTACTGATTGTAAGTATGGGTTTTTTTTTCACCTGTTAACCTCTGTACTGGTGTTCTATAATTCATGGATCCCACTGAGGTTTTCTGGGCTAGATACGAGTATCAGCTTATTGCATTCAAATTGACTACGCAGTGTCAAATATTTTGTTCTGCCTTCTGCTGGCTACTGACATTGAATTTGTGTGTTCAGAATGGCTTCTCTTTAAATCAACACTCCTGTACAATAATATTGCCCCAATGAGAGACTTTAATAATACAAGAAACCAGCATGTTTAAATACATAAAACCCACAGTAGGATAGAGAAACCACAACAACCCAGCAGGCCCCTGCAAGAACAGCAGTTACTGCACTGAGACGAGGATCAAGGTGAAGACTGCCATATAAATTCAGCATTTATTAGCTTGAAGAAATTATTCACTATGGCTAAGGTTGCAAAATGAGAGTGAGAGAGGTGGTAAAATGGAGTTTCCAGGCTGAAATAATCCAGGACTCTTAGCAGTTTGAAAATAATTTAAGTCTGTCTTACTCTTGTTCTAATAAGCTCAGTCTTGATCAAAGGAATTATTTGTTTTGTAGATGTTGAAAGACTGGTTTTGGGGAAGTCAGCATTCACAGAAATGGTTAAAAATGGCATTGGGGAGCAAATACTTTGCAGTGTTTAATTTTATGTTTATACACAGTAAAAAATATCTAGTATTTCATACAACTTCCTTCCTGCTTCAGATGCAGATGTGAAGTTCTTTTCATTCCTCATCACTGTGTTAATAGAGAGCTCAACATTTCTCTGATGTGGCAAAGAAGCATGCTACACTGATGCCATGGACACCGTGAATTTCTTTGCAAACAAACTGTACGGTTAAGCTGTACTTGCTTTCGATTGCACAGTCTTTACACACTTACCAAGAGAAACCTGAAGTATTTCTTTCCAAGTTGTTACACTCCTCTTTTGTCCTTTACATGAGTTATTTTTTAGAAAGACAATTGCAGAATATTTATGATTCTGTGGATGTTAGCAAGAGAGCCAGAAGAGGAGCCTCTTACTCAGAACTGAATTAATATTCTGCCTTAGTATCAGGCCCACTGGGCTGGTGGAATTGATATATTTCAGATGAGACATATTGTTTTGCATAACTGAATTCCGGTGGATAGTACCCATGTTATCAGGACACTGGAGTATTTTAAATGATGACTGAAATTATTCCATGATCTCTAATCCTAAACAAGAGGAATCAGATTTGTCTATATTTTCAGGAAAAAAAAGATAGAATCTCTGTAAATTTCAACAAAAGTATTCCTATGTTTAGAGTTATACAAGTATCTTAGTCTTTGAAACATTGAATAAAGTCTGCTTAAACACTCCATTCTTACCTAGAAAACACAAATTAAAAGTTGCAATTTCAAGCGGATGAAATAATCTTCATTTTCTTAGCCTAAATTGCCAAAACTACCTGTAATCCACTTTGGCAAAAAAAATAAGTATGCCTTAGGTACACCTGAAAATTATCCTTAGAAGTAAGTTAACATACAGAAATAGTCTGATAATCTTGTTCAGCCAAGGAGCATAAGAATTTTTTCAAATTACTTTTTCCAATGTATCTTTGAATCTTACCAGGTTTTTTCTTCACAGTGGATTGTGGTTCCATAATCATTCTGGTTCTTTTTCTTACATCCTAAATTCTTATGTGTACCTAAATGTCTAGTTTCATACCTATGTTAACCTTTTCTCTATCATCAAGCTTGTACAAGCATAGACAATGTGGTCTTTTTCCAGGTATATCTAGAATATGTTCGGTTTCACCTCACTCTCAGTGGAACCCACTCCTTTCTCTGTTCTTTATTTTTATTGATATAAACATTTTGCTCTTAGTGGAGAATTAGAAAACATATTACATTCTGCCATCTCTGCTTTCATCTAATTTTTTTTTCAGGTGCTTATTATTAAGTTTGGATCTGAAACTACTGTCCTCACCTATTCTTACATCCTTGGAATACAGATCAAAAGTAAGCTGTTCACTTAGCAATTTCCAGCCTTCTTCTCTTTAAGGAATCAGAGTTCTCAGATCAATCAGGTTCATAAACTAGTTTCCTGAATATATCAAAAACATCTTATGCAGTTGTTTTTGTTTCTCTTCATTTATGTTTAAAAGAATCGATCATTCAATCTCATGTTATACTGTATGACCATTTTTTCCAGAATTATTTCATAAAAGAGCAAACAAATCCGAACCAGTAGAAGCACCATTTGGGTGATTCAGGGATTGTTTGATGATGAAATCTGCTGCCTGTTGCATTCAGGAATATCTGGTTCTTCCCAATACTAGTGGAAAACTGTACTAGAATCATTACATCTCTCAGCAGTCGTCTTTCTCATAATGCTGAAGATTACTATCCATTTCTTACTTCCACCTTAGGTGACTGTAACAAGCTCCCACCATTAACATAGTAAAAACTTCCTTCTTTACATACTTATCCCAGGTATTATCCAAAGGTTCTGCTTATAGTTGTCTCAGTAAACTAGATACTGAATTTATGTGACTAATTAATTTTAAGTTCAGTGACTATACCAAAACTGGAGATCTTTAACATGAAAATTTTTGTCAGTGTAAGGATTTTGCTTTTTTTAATTCTGTTTTGTAAAAATAATAACAATTTTTTTAAAAAAAAACAAAACCAACCAAACAAAAATAACTGGGCAGCCAATCATCATTTCAAATGAAATATCACAATATTTAGGTTTGAGCATGTCAACATAAAATTTTCAACTACTATAAAGTATTGCTTGTTATTTCAGTCAACACTGCTTATAAAATCATCTTGAATTTCCAAATATGATTTGTTGATCAGAAACTGCATTTTTCAGTGAGAGAACTGTTAATCTGAAAAAGTTTCCTTGTCTCTTTTCATCTTCACACTACTCTGTTTTCTTGGAATTAACTTCACGATTCCTGCTATAGCTGAGGAAAAACATTGATATGCAATATGGACAGACTAGTGTCTTTCATTATGTATTATTCTAAAGGTCTGCAGTGAAACTTGACCCTCATAAACCTTAACACATGCTGTCAGCAATGGAGATTTGGGTAGTGAAAAATTTTACAGTTCAGAAATATAAATAACAACCTCTAGCCTTTCCATTGGGAAATGAAGGTGTATATTTCTGCCTTTCTTCTCCCCCGTAGTCTTTGTTTTCTAGTGTCTTTGCTTCTATTCAGCAGGTATAACGGAGGGGGGAACAGCAGGAAAAAAAAAAAAAGACCTTGATCCTTTCTCTTATACTCACACATTTTCAGAAGGGCTGAATGCCGGACTGGCTGTTCCTCTTCTTGAGCATCTTACTGTCCTTTGCAGGACATTTGAGCCTGCTTCATTCCTCTCAAATACAAGCTGTTCAGTAAGTCAAGAAGTGTTAAAGGGCATGCATCCTTAACGTTACTTTTTCTAAGATAAGTATTTGCAGGTCACCCTCTTGCTCTGTTTAAAGAATCTTCTCCTTTCCAGAACCCTTTCCTAGTGGAGCTGCAAGAAAATCTTCCCCGTTGCTTGTGCATTGTTTTCAGACAGCAGAGCAAAGTGCCAGGTACACAAAAACAATGGGAGGGTGAGAGGTAGAAGTATTTTGGTGAAAGCACTGAGTCACCAACAGGACTAGGAGGAATATATTTCATGTTCTTAATAAACCATTGTTCTTCAAAGGTTGTGGCTAATGAGTCAAAATTTGTTTATGAATAGAATATACCCAGCTGAAAATACATACCAGCTTTTATAGCTAAATATCGTTTCCCCAGAAAATGTCTTTTAAGTTATCTACAGAGCGAAACCACTTCCTTTCAGGAAAAAATATGCTCTCACATATTCATTTTTAAACAGTAAGTGGAAAACAAAGATTCAGCAATGTCCTCCCTAGGAGTGATACAGTTTCAATCCTAATCAGATACAATTGAAATACATTATCCCATCCTATGTGGTGATAAAGAAACAAAAATAAAGAATGGATACAAAATAAAAATAATATGTGCTAGAAAGTTTTTGTATGCTTAGAAAAAGCAAGTTATAACAACTTTTTCTTCCAGGAAAACTGCCAGAAAATTTGAGAGATATCAGCATTGAAAGTATCCTTATCAGCTCAGACTTTTTATAAGCAGCCTCTCCTCTCTTTCTCCAAAAAAAAAAAAAACCCTCCCAAACCCAACCTCCTCCTCTCCTCTCACAAGATACTCTACAAACCCCAAACAAATATGGAAATGTCCAGTGCATGTTAGGTTAGGGCAAGACCAGTGGGTAGAATTATTTCAACTGAAATGTGTACTGGAAGATTTCAAACCAGATTTTTTTTTTTTTTTTTTTTTTAGAATAGGGTCTTCAGAGAAAGAACAGAAAGCACTGCAGCTCTAGTTTCCTTGATATGGCCAACAGAAGAGGCAACACTGAACTGACTATTTTCCCTCACAGAGAGGCAAAGGGGAATGACACAAAGAGTGCCCATGCTTGTTCACGGTATCTTCCTTTTTTAAAAAAAAAAATAAAAAGAACCTGCCATCTCAATTTAAAATTGCAAAAAAAGTACCCTTTGTACTATCATCAAATTCATCCGCTTGACATGCACCCTGAAAGGGAAGGAAAAACTATATAGAATCTAAGCCCTATTGTCTTCAGTGTTATTAGCAACCATGTGGTGAACCTGGAGAAATCCTTTCCAATTACATTAGAACAGATATGTTTCTACAAAAGTCTGAAGAGAAGCTGAGAAAGACTTGGAAAGGTCATTATGAAAAGATTAAAAAAATCACTTGTGGCTTATTCCCTTGTGCCAGAAATAAGTGTTCTACCTCTGCTGCTAGACGACAGTGAAGGCAAGTTGTGAGTTGCATTGATGGAACAGGTAACAGTTAATCTCAAGAAGTAATGCCATTTTATCCTCAGATTCAGTTACAACAGAGGAAGCCTGACAAAATGAAAGTTCCGAGAAAGGATATGTTCTCTAACTACGCCAGTGTGGCAATCCCCAGGGAAGGAAAATAACAATTTAACTTAAAGGCCAGACATTAACAGCGAAACAAATGAGTATAACATAGCATGACTGCACTCACAGTGAAAATTAGGTTTCTGTTTACAAATAGCCAAAATGAAACCAAAATCAAATTGTTTAAAGATTCAGTTTTCCTGGTTACTTTTGATGGTAAGAGAGTAGATCCTCCACCGTGCAAGGATATGATTAGCTTAGCACAAATTATCAGCCTTCATGCAGAAATACCACCTTCAGTCATCTGTCTCATGCAAAACATCAGACTCGATAATCTGAATAATCCCTTTTACACTAAACTGTAATTAATTCCTTAAGAATTCACACACACTAAATTGGGAGTTAGGACTCTCAAATACAAATTCTTCACAAATTACAGAAGTGGTTTTTTTTAGTTGAAATGATAAAGTTCTTAAACTGCATGAGGTGGATGAGGTCCCTTGTGCCATCCCATGCAAGACAAGTAATATAGTGTGTTTGCTAATCTATGTCATAGGAGCACTGAACCTACACCAGCTATGAGGTTTTCTACATTTGATAGCACCTGAGAGGTCACTGGTAAGGGTTAAAGACTTTGCTAGCACAAATTATGAGACTTTTACCGGTAGGTGAAGATACACCATAATAAATACTGACTATAAAACACTTAAATCTGGATTTCAGGTAAATAAGGAAATTAATTGATTCAGCTTTTGCATAAGAACTTGGGGAAAAGATCAGCAACTTTAGATAAGTTTATCTTCTGTTGGTTTTCTCTGCTGAAGCACTTCTTGCATTCTCCCTTTAAGTTTCGGTATCCCTATTGTTCATTCTTCGGAAATTCATCTTCTTAATGCAGATTAGGTAGATTTATCAATGTATGTAGTGTCACATGACTATTGCTGCTTGAACACCCTTTCATATAACTCTTCAATTTACTAGGAAGCATAAAAAAATTTAGCCTAGCTGTCTTGAAATAATCCCATGTTGCCATGTGAAATCTCAGCATAAGTGAAGCAAATAGAACCCAAATAAAGTAGTGTGCATAGTCTGTGTCATGCGATATGACTGTGTTTGCCCAGCTCCGACACTTCCATTTCCTCCCTCGCCAGATTTTTCTAGACCTAGCCATGAGGTATAGTAAATATTTTTCATAAAGGATTAAATTATAAAGAGAATCTTGCTATACAACAGATCTGCACAGAGTACTTGAAGTTCTACTTATTTGAGAAACTGTAACAAATCCACTCCAGTCCATTAGAATGGTAATGGAGTGATTCAACGTTTTCATTTTCAGCTCCTAAACCCCAGGAAATTTTTCAAATAGATTTCCAATCATGCTTTATGGTAAAGCATTGTCAGACTCTAGATAGCTCAACAGGAGCCTAAAGGTTTTACATGTGCAAAATCCGTGACCTCAAAAATTTGATAGTGTCCCTTTGATATCGGATAAAGCTCAGGTCACTCAGCTTTAGATTAAGGATACATTTCTGAAATATTTACTACCAGTTTTAATGTTTATTATGGGTGTTGTTTCATGGAAGTCAAGAAGTTTGATCCTTAGCTCCCTTGGAGAAGTTGTACAAACACAGACATGGTCCTATACCCCCTTCCTGCCAGCTAGAGTTTACTTTAATCTTGTATTTAATCTGAAGGCATTTCAGACCTGTTCTAAACTTGGCTAGGTAACAACTAGAGAAGATAGCTAGCAACTAAATAAAATCTTCTTTGAGCTAAAATATCGTGTGGATACACTTATGATTTCCAAGTTGCTCTTTAGGCTGTAGTCCATTGCGAAATACCCAAACAGTTAAAGCTCAGAAAACACGGGCTCGGAGTCGTCCAATGAGACTGTCACAAGCAGTCAGTGTTCGGAAGGATTAAAAGCAGAACACTATTTAAATAATACTTGACCGTAGTTTCCAGTGGGTTGCACCTATCCCTTTGTGTCTGTGTTGTAATAGATTCTTACAGAAAAGTGGTTTTTTTCAGGCTTATTCAGCAATGCAATACATGGTTTCCCCGTTCTTCTGTTGCAAGTTCATGCTTTTTGTTCTCACTGTATGTCTCTATTTTTCTGCAGCATCCCACTTTATTATTTTTTTATTTCTCCATCACTCTTTTATCGTGTATGTGATGCTAGCTTGTTGCTCGGGTTCTCCTCATGACTTCTTTTGCACTGATCATGGCACAATCTTCCTCCTCTGTTCTGACCTGAACTCTAGCATCATCTCTGCATTGCTTGGTCCACAAGATCTATGCTTGCTTAGAGATAAATAGACAATGAACTTCACGTCAGCTTGATAGACAAAAGGACTTAGTTGCCAGCTTTTAAAAAATTGCACTACTTTCTCTCTACCTTTCACACATCGTGGGGGTTGTGATCATATTTTTGTCATATTGCTCCACTTCCAAGCAGAGTTCTGACTGGAAGTGCTAGATGATCCTGAATTATAAAGATGTGACAAGAAATAATAAGCAACTAATACCCAGAGCCACATGTCCTCTTTGACAATGAATATTACTGCTAGAAGGCTACTTATTTTATGCCCATGGAAAATCATAGCTAAAAAGAACCTGAAAGGCCAGTTGGCTAATGTCCCTACGCACACGCTCTGTGTGGTACATCTGGGTAATTCCTATCTAGTATGTGTTCAGTCTGTTTTAAAATTTCCAGTAAAGATTTGGCTTGAGGGGGGTGAAGCAAAGAGCAATATCAACTTTTGGGTGTCACAGCCTTCTTTACTACCAGCTTTTCTGATTCATAAACCTTCCTTCCTGAAAATGAAGCCCTTTACTGGTTGTAAATATTAACTGACCACCGTGCTGTTTACAAACACGTTTTAATTTTTGGAAGTATTATTATGTCTTTCCTTTTTCTGGGTCATTTTTGGGGGGTGGGGTTTTTTGTTTGTTTTTAAACAAGGTGAATACACTTTTTTCACACTTTTTTCATAGTTTATGTTTGTTAAAACTTACATTCGTAGTTCTGTCCCCTGGAGTCTCTCTGTTTTATTTACAGCATATTTTGGGAATGGTGTCCCAAATGGAACAATTTAACCTACCCATAAAAGCTGACAAAAGCTTTTATGAAGCTTTAGGAGTTGGTTAGCATTTAAGAGTGCTTACCTCCCTTATGTAATATATACCTCATCAGAATGATGTTTGCCTTTTTGTAATGGAATCTCCTTTATCATCAATTTAAGATGATACGTTTTCATCTCCATACCCTTCTCTGGAGTGCTGCTGCCCAGCTAGTCATTTTGCATTTATGCATTTGAATTTCTTTTCCGAATGCAACGCTATGTTCATGTCTCCCTTAAGATTTACTAATTCCATGTGTTTTCTCCCGTTTATCAAAATAATTTTGAATTTTCATTCTGCCTTGTAAAATTCCTACATCCCTTTCCATTCTGGTATCTTCTGCTAATAGTTATACTTAATTTTCAATCACTAATGGAATCATTCAGTGGCATAATAGTCTTAACAGCTTTTTAAAAGAGCCTACTTTCTACACGCTCCCAGACTGACCATCAACCATACTCTGAATACAGGATTTGGGGTTTTTTACTCAGTTAAGTGTCCACATTCCAGGAATTGGATTTTGACTATATTGAAGTAGATTGCTCAGAAGAATGTTAATGTGCATGGTGGCAAACGATCTGCTAATATCACCATCTCTCACACTTTCCCCTTACCCATAAGCTAGTTACCTTGTCAAAGAAGGAAACTAGATTAGTTTATACTGGTTTTTCTTGATATAACTCTGTTGGCCATTTTTCTATCACCTTATTGACTGTCAGTTATGTACAAAATTATGAGTCATCTGGTCCAGTATCTTTCAGGCATACTGTCCTTATAAAGCTACAGTGATGCTCATACAGCAGATGATGTTCACCGAGCTCACTCAGAGGTATCTACACAGCACGCAGCTCTGTGCTCAGCCATAGTCACTGTTACCAACCTCAGCTGGGAGTTACCTGTTATTATTGACTTTGATCTCCTTATGCTAATAGTTCTGATCTTAGCTTTTTGAGTACCCCTTTAGACCACCCTCCAAAGGGTGGAATGTTGCACAATGAAATCTTGAAAACAAAAAACAGCTTTTGGCTGCTGTCGGTATTTTCTGAAATGGCTGTAACGAAAGTTTTACTCTTCCACTGATGAATGTTTCTAATTGCTTTTCTTTTAATATACCTTGTTGTTACAACTTTTCCCCAGCTTCTTCCTCTATGGGAATATTTCCCCTCATAACTTTGGAAGTGGCTTAGGATTAATTCTGCAGGCAACTGAGGCAGCCACAGGGCACTCCGTGGGGCAACATTCATACTCCAGCAATGATCCTATACCGTGTCTGACAGAAGGCCTTGTTCTCAGACAGTTTCAGACATTGGGAGCTCTCCCATTGAAGAGTTTAGATCACAAAGAGAGAGTTTCAACGTGCTGGCAGGCAAGACACTCAGGAAAATCAATCAGTGAATGAAAGGTATGCTTCAAAGGTGGCATGTTAAAAATCAATGAACCCCCCAAACAGGAATAAAAATTGATCTTGCTTGTACTTAGTACACTGCTCTTTGAAAGTGAAGTATATTAAACTAAGACCAGTTTAGATTTTGAATCAGTTCTGCATGGAGTAGTTTAGCAATGTTTAACACTTTAAGAATGGATTCAGATTTTCTGAGAATTCCTGTAAATTAAAATGATTTATTATTTCTTCTCTTTGTGTCTTCTGCAGCACTAGGCACATTACTGGTACTTGAAACAAATAATGAAAAATACCGAATGGTTAACATTTGTATTTTCTGTTTTTTGTCTGCCTGGAGTTATAAGATAAAGGATTTTAGTAGACATGAAAGCAGTATGTCAGGTTCTTTTTTTTTTTTTTCTTTTCTGTTGCTTGCTAGAAACTTGCAAAATCCTTTGTAAATGCTTTGTAAAGACCTAAAACATTCAAATAGGAGAAAAGAGTGAAAAGCATTTATACATGGAAGCTGATGTATTCCCCTTTACAGTCCCTGAGTTCTCCTTCCTGCATCAATCTAAAAAACTGGAGTATCTCTGCATCTCTGAGACCTAAGGTGCCATTATCAGCAGCTGAAAACAGTGCAACAGTCATGTTTACTGGACGTTGTCTAAACAAATGGATCAAAAAATAAAAGTTTTTTTGTAGGAATGTACATTTTTAGCAATTTTCATTTTGGCTCACATGCTACATACAGCAAGAGAAGTGAGGAGTAACTTTGCTGGCTTCCACTTCAGCAGATTAACTCGGATCTAGAATCGCGTTTCTGAGAACAGAATTCATCCTCTTGGTAACGGGCAAAAAGAGACAGTAAGCCTCTTGCGGGGATTGTGCAGCAGAGACCCCAGGGATGAAGAGACTCAGCTGGACCCAGCCATATGGAAGAAACTATGGACTCCCTTGAGCATTTCCAAGCTACACCTTGCTGAAGGCTTAGTCATCCCTGCTGGGGCTTGCCATCTATGAAAGACAAATCATTTTCACCTATTACTGGGGTCTCAAAAGCTGTTATAAATCAGATGGAACTGAATTCACAAGCAAGGAAAACCAAAACCAGTGAAAATTTAGTTTAGAGCTCGATGCACTCACTATTTTCCTGAGAATGCCGAAGACGCGCTGAACAACAATCAGCAGCGCTTCAGGAAAATTTATCAGGAACATTGTGTGTATTTAGAACGCGATTTTTTGTAACGGAAAGTGTTTTCTCAAGGAGCACCGCAGCCTTAACGTTGCTACTCCATATATTTTAACGTACGGAGTAAGGCTTGCCCACGTCATTTTATTTTCGAAAACAGTTTATGAGCAAGTCTGGTGTGTTTCACGCTAAAACTGCGCACGAAGAAAACGCCAAGGAGAAAGCCCTCTTCCTCCCTCCGGCGCGACTGCTGCCTAAGACAGACAAGGCGACCCTCGGCGAGACGCCCGCGATCGTTATTTACAAGCGCCGCCGGCGACGTCTCAGCCGCCCTCCCTCGCCGGGCAAAACACACCCGAGCACCGCGGCGACCCCGGCCCCGCTCCCTTCTCCCTCGCGGGGCGCTTGACGCCCGCAGGCCGCCGCTGCGTGACGAACTCCGCGCAACAACTCCGCGCTCCGGGGGGGCGCGGGGCGGGGAGGGGCGGGGAGG
>JANZLQ010000056.1:29362258-29376597 GCA_026212715.1 Elanus axillaris | reverse complement strand
AACTACGGTGTGGATGAACTGTAATTGTTAGGCTAAGTTCCCATATAATACCGCTTCCTAATGGCTTACCTCAGGAATGGCGAAGTCTGGTTTTATTTGTAGCAATTGGAGTCGAGGGAAGTTTATATCTTGACTCCAAAACGTTATGAAAAAGGGGGCATAGAACTCCAGAAGAGAAAGTAGTGCTGAAGCATGAACAGCAATACTAGGGCCTAAATAGAGTTTTCCATTGCTTCCGAACAGGCTTTGCATTCTGCAGTCCATATAGCTTCCTGTGCAGCAAGTGAAGAGTTTAGTTTTCATAAAATCATGTTTCCCATCACTTACCCTCCCAACAGCCTCATGCTTGTTTGAAAGCTAATGTTTGCTATAGGAAGTTAAGCCCTATTCTGCCTTTGTAGCAGTACTACAAAAGCTGTAAGTTGCTTAAAAATGGTGAAAACTGTCATGATTTCAGCCACTTACTCAGTTTTTGTAACGGTCAAACAAATAATGTAATATATATATAGTAGCTTTAGTGGTTTTCTAAATGCAGTTCTAACCACGTTCAGACAGGTTTTGACTCTTCTATATTGTTAAGGATAAATATGAGCTTTATAATGGCAGGCGGAACTGAGTTTGTAAGGGTCTCATTTCAAACTTTGAAACTACTACTCTCAAGATAAACCTTCTTTCAGTTGCTTGGAAATTAGGAACTCACATAGTGTTAGTTCTAGGGGTGGTTTGTTGGGTTCATTTACATCTCCTAATTTCTGAAAATGCTGTGCCTATGAAAACAAACAAAACAATTTAAAAGTAACTTTTGTATGTTTTAATTTTGCTGCTTATGAATTATTCTTCTTAGGGATCTTAATGGAAATAACATCACAAGAATCACCAAGACTGACTTTGCTGGTCTAAGGCACCTTCGAGTTCTGTAAGTTTTCACTTTCTGTCACTGATAACCTTTTAGGACTGATGCTACACTTTGTTATAAAACGCACTGAACTAGTTATCTTATAAACTTAAAGCTGGATGGGTTATTACTTTTTAACTACTGTGCTACTGCATCTGAATTTACAGACCCTCCCCCATGTGTTATAAACTAAGATGAATAAGTTAGCAATTGCCTTAAATATAATCTATTTTTTTAAATCTGTCCTTAAGGTTATGAGAACTTGAGGATTTAATCTGGCATGTAGCTTACAAGTTGCTAGAATTGGTTGAGTAACTGTTAGAGTGACTTCAGTTTAAGGTTAGGAAATTTATAGTTCACGCTTGAAATGGGTACTCTCAACCTGAAGGGAATTATTTTAGAAAAAACGTTATTCCTTTACTGAATTTAAAAGCAAGTCCCAGGTGATGATTATTGCTTTTCTACAGTTTCTGGGCAAAAAAGGAAATACTTTAGTGGTGAATTTGAGGAAGTAATGATTTGGTTTGGAGGGTTTTTTTGTAAACGCTTTTGTTCCAAGCATTATGAAGCTTTCAGAATTCTGTGGGGGTTTTGTTTTTCTGTTGGGGGAAAAAAATATCTAACTAATACCAAGTTTAAATTACTGCAGAATTTACTTAGCTTATTTGTTAAGGCTATTTAATTTGAGCAAGTAGTCATACAAAATCCTTTTCTGTTTCCCCTTGAAACAGAATTATCATGTAGTAATTCTTCATATTTTTACAAAACAAAACTACTGTTACAGTTACAGTCACTGTGCAGTCTTTCAGTGATGTTTTTTTCCCAACACCACAGTTGAGTGTTTTTGTTTTGTTATTCTCATGCAAGACTAATATCGCCTTCATACTGTTCAACTGGAGTCTTATAACTTGCCGAAACGGAACGATGTATGTGTGTGTGCACACAGCACATATGCATATGTGTAATTTTTTAACTTGGGACTCTTAAAGTAAATGAGGAAATGTACTATTTATTCCTCTTTCTTCTACCAAGGATTATTGTTCCCCTTTTGGGTATATGAGCCCATGTAGAAGGTTGATGATGGGTCTGGAAGGTTAAAGTGGATGTTATTCTAGAATAACTGTTGTGCTGTTTTAATGAATATGTGGTTGCCTTTAAATGACTACTGTTAATAAAACAAGTTATCTTTCAGCTATTGAAAATTATATATAAAAATTTCTGTATTTCAGTCAGCTCATGGAGAACAAGATTAGTACTATCGAGAGAGGAGCATTCCAGGATTTAAAAGAACTGGAGCGGCTGTAAGTATATTTAGAATTAAAAATACATTTTTTAAAATTTTTTTTTATCAAATCAGTTGTGTGTTAGGGCACTAAGGCCTCTGATTTTTTTTTTTAATTATTATTTTCTTAAACTTGGGACATCTATTCTTATTGAGACAAAAGAGAAGTAAATTCTCAAGCAGTGAGACTGTGTGGGACTCAGGTGGGGGGGGAGCTTTCACAGGCAGTCCAGATTTGGAGTGTAAACTGCAATTGTCTTGTAGGAAATAGCTTGAATAATATCAAACATTTTCCCTTGAATCCACAAGGACTTTTTCAAACATGAATATGCCTAAAAAAGCTTGTTCAGTGTTAAATGTTAGTCTTGGAGATGTTGGATGTTTTATACAATGTCTTACTGGAAGTAACTGCTAGTTAGAAACTGTTGTCTTGTTACATAGTATGAGAGCAGTAATTGAATTCTACTCTAGTTTTTACATGCTAAAAACTTTTACAAATGCTTAGAAAAAATATGAACTCTTAACATTCAAAAATTAATTTGATTTGGACTTTAAAAAAGATTGAGTATTGTGGGGAGAGGATGGAGTGGGGATGAGAGGATCTTGTCTGGTGAATTGCAAACACCTGCTTGGTTGCAGTAGGACATAGAAAATGCGATTCCCAAACTGCTTTAGCTTTTTATGATAGTAATTTAATTTTCAGTATGTGCCTTCTTATTTTGTTGCATTTCCTCAAATGAAAATATTCTTTAAAATGTAGTGTACAGCTTTGGACATCTGACTCATTAAACGCAAGATGCTGATTGTTGGATGTAGTTTCAGTCTGGAGCTAGGAGAGTCAAAGAATGCCACTGCATTCGTGTATGTTCATGTAGAGCTTCAGAGTAGTGTCTTCATTATTAGGCATCTTAGTTGCAGCATTTTCATTGTATCACCTTTTCTTTAAGCATGCCTCTGAGGGCTTGTTTAGTTTTTCATTTGCTGCTCCTTTAGCTTCATAGAAGTGTTTCTACTTTACTCCATTGAAGAGCAGCATTGGCCTAACCATTCTGTTTGTTTTATTATGGTTGTGCTCTGTATCCACAGCTGCTGTGTGTTTAAAACAAAAAAAAAAACCCCACAAACCATTATGGTTTTGTTGGTCATATAGACAAAGCTATTCAAGAGACTTAGTAACCACCAGTGTAATTATGATATTTCTACAATAGCTGAAATATCATGTACTTGAGTTAATTACCACATTTTTTCAGATAAAACAAAGTAACTTTTTGACCTAAGAATTGAAACTGTTGTTATATAGTGCAACCTTTTTTGAATAAATTTTAATGAGATTGATTGCTCTTAGAAATGCATAGTCAGACTTTTTCAAAGTTGTATTAAAACACTTAATGCAATGCTTTTTTACAATGTGTTTTAAACTTTGTACAAAGTATAGGGATTTAGTACAGCTTCTCCTGCTGAGGGATATATTGGAATAATATATACACATTCCTAAATTTGGTTTGTAGGGTCTAGCTAAAAAATTAAACAGCAGTGTAGTTCATATTGCAAAAGTAAGTACACATAGATGAAACATTAATAAACATTAAAAGATCCATGCTTTCACTGTGAATGTGGTTTGATGCTGAGATACCGAATAGTTGCTAAGTTTTAAAACAGTATATAGTCAGCTTTGTTTCTTGGTTATATCGAAGCAAGACCCTGCTATGTGATTTATTAACAATATTTCAAAAATTATTTTAACTTGTGTCTTATTTTCTAGGCATTTAATGATAAGATTTCTGAAGTATAGAATTGCAATACTAAAAAAAACCCAACAAACTTTAGTAGTTAACTTAATTGTCTGACATGTTTGCATTTTGCCATTACATTTTCTGGGTTTTTTTCCTTTGGTTTTCTCTTGATAAATCTGTAAAATCTTTGGGGAAACAATAGCTATTTTCCAGTTACATTAGATACTATTTTTGAGGAGAAATTCTGATAATTGTGGCTACTTTTGTGGTTATTTTTGTTCACCCTTCAGCTGGTAAACTATGACATTTGAAAGTTTAGTCATTTAGACCTGCAAAGTTAGGTTCTGTTTTGTCTTCAGAGTTATTTTGCATCTGCTGCAGTACTTGTCAGAGTTTCTTTAATTTGCTGGAATTCAGTCAGTGTTAGGTGTGTGGGTGACTTGTAATTTGAATATATATGCAGGATGTCTTTAAACCGCCCCAGCTGTTGGCGAAGAGCAAATATTTCATATTTGTGAGGAAAAGCTGAGAAAATTCCTCTTGTTTACAACTGCCAAGTCCATCTGATGAAGGCGCATTGTTATCTGACAGCCAATTCATCTCCTTGAGATTCTGAAATTCAAAACGATTTCTCAGGAAACTTGTGGATTCTTCCTTCAAGTATTTTCTTTTGTACATTAAATAGCAACCCGTTTAAAGCTTTTTAGTTCTTTTTAATGTGTAAATTTTTTAATGTAAGTGTAGGATGTCACATTTCAACTGTAAGTGTAATGTGCCAAGCTACTGTCAAAGAATACCTGATGCAGTCCTTTTAGCATGCCGGTAGAAGGTAATGAACTCAGTTTGGTTTATAAGATTGTTTATGTGTAATATTTCTTATGTTGGAATATCTTGTGCTAGTGTGTACAGGCTGAATTTTAAAATGTGTTTCCTGTAGTTCAGTATTCTCTTTAATGTGAAGAACAGGCTTTCACAGTAGTTTCCCTTTGGGAAGAAAAATAAATCCATCTCTCTGGGTTAAGCAGTGCTTTTTGGTGTTTTGTTTTTGAACTGGAATTTCAGTTAGAAAGTAATTTCTTCTTAGACCAGTTACTCTGATTTCCAAGGAACTGTTGGTTGATCAGTGAGTTACTCATCACGAATACTCATTTGTAGATCTGATCATGCAAAATGCTGAATATCCTCAATTCCCTCTAAGAGAAGTGAAGACCTGAAGCACTTTGCAAAATTAATCTCTGAAAGGAGAAACTCTCAACCTTCTCTTCAGAAGAGAGATACTTAAGATATGATTTAATTATGTATACCTCTCAGGTGGATAGAAATGTTTCTCCTATAGTTCAGTCAAACAACAACAAATCTCTAGTATACTAGATATATGCAGTAGTACATATACAAAGCTGTTTAGGCCTAATGTGCTCCATAACAGGAGTTTGTGTCACACTAGTGTAATTGTAGAATTGCGACGGAAACCAAACCCACAATAAATACTGCTGTAGCTAGTGATTGTTACCACAGCAGCCCGCCTGTGATTTTAAATAAAAAATGTTCAGTTAACAATAAATGATCGTGTAGTGGTGCCTCCTACTGGGAGGGAAAATAAGGTGGAAACTAGCAACTTAATCAGGTAAGTTTTAGGTTTGTGGAAACTTCAGTTGCTGGAGAGACCCTGGTTGAAGCTGAAGGTGATTTTGCTATAAGCCTTTTAGTTGGGTACTTCTCTGAAAAGTCTTCAGTCAAATGAATGTTCACTTAGTTATAATCTCTGGCAGTCTTGTCTGAAGGCTCAGCTCTTATGGGGGTACTAGCTCCAGTCCAAACCAATTTGGTACAACATTGCCTGAGCTAGTAAGTCTGCTGCGAATATGGCTTTCTTCTTCCCAGCCTGTATCTTGAGTGGCTGAATCACGTGGTCTGTTGTGTTGTGTAGATGCTCTGTCTGCTGAAACAAGCCCCTTTGAACTTCGATACGTACAGCCTGTATTTCAATCAGTGGGAGAGCTTGTACCTTTGTGTATATACATCCTGAAATAGTGTCAAAAACTCTTGGATTAATTATGATCTTGTCTGTCCTGTATTTAACATCTGCAAGACTTTCTATATTAACTAGTAACCAGTATGATGACCCCATGTTCCTATGAGTAGGGGCTTTAAAGAGTATATGGCCATTCAGTACACGGCAGGTCCCATAAAGAAAGGTTCGGGATTGTGGCGCGCTACGTTGTCTGAACCCTTTTTACGTAGACCACAGCTATATGTCAGTGGTGAATTTCAGTATGCTTCATGGCAGGAAGGCACAAAGGGTCAAGGTATGAAGAATTTCCACAACATGTAAGAATTTCCAGAGACCACTGCTTATTATGGGAGACAAAACCTTTTGAAATGATTCCTTATGAGTATGTGAAATTAAACACTTCTTATTTCTTTATGAAGCTGTCATCTTGGGTGTGATGTTTATAATAGTTTGAAATAGCCTCTTAAGAAAACAAGATGAAGATAAAGTTAAAAGCTCCACTTTCTGAAAACTAACACTATTATTAGACACAGCTTTAAAAATTACTTTTAAAAAGTGTGGTCAACTGTTATCCCCAAGACCACCTTCTGTGGTGTTGCAGCTACTGTTCAAAGTATCCCAGTGTTTTTACAAGCCATTGTCATTTGGAGGGAAGTATAAAATTTGAAGACAGCTGCTATAGACTGTTGAACCAGTTCTATTATAAGCTACTTGAGTCTAAAATTTCCTTACCGTTCTTTGTACTCCAGAAATACCATGTAGTCAGGTTTTGAGGGCTAAATATATTCTTCACTTGTTTACGTAGCAGAGCAGTTACCTTTCATTTAGGAAAAAATGGGTTTTGGCTGATAGGAACACTGGTTTTAATCATAAATTTTCCTAATATTTTTTCTGTGTCTAGTAGTTGGGATGCCAGCTATGAACATTCTAAGATTATGCTAAGCTTCCAAGAAATGTCAGCATAGAAAGTTTACAGCAATCATTTGAAAACTACCCACATTTTTCTTCCTGTATTTGTGAATAATCCATTGAGGCAGCAGTATGCCCCTAAAATGCTAATTTGGAGTCTGATTCTGCAGACATTTACCACGTGAATAACTTGGTTTGCATGAGTAGTCCCACTGATTACTCCTGTGAGAAAGGTTACTTGTGTGGCCTAAAAAGTTTCCAGGCCAAGCCCCTACACTTTTGGTACTTGAATTAATACAGTTTATTTCTAGAATGTCCATTTAATATCTTAATAGTTCTAAAGAGCTGTCTGTGTAGACTTAAAAAACCAAACTAACAAAAAACCCCCACAAACAAACAAAAAAAAAAAAACCCAAATCCCACAAAACCTGTTTCTGCTGAAAACTAGTGTGGAAGTAAAAATCTTACTCTCACATGCTCTAGAACAACTGCAACTTCTGAGTCAGTATCTGAGCTAAATATTTATGCCCCTCATACCTCCCCAAAAACCAGCCCCTCTGAGCTACATGGTGCAAATAAGCTGAAATCCTGAGTTCAAGAAAAGAATGCTGTAAAGGTTGAATATCAAGTTGGTACTTGAAATAGCTTTTAAACTGAAAGCTATCTATGTTATATTTTCACGTTTCTTACAATGTATTACTGAGCGATGGAGAAAAATATTTCAAGAATTAAATGTTTTGTTGCAGTTTGTGCATTTTTCTAAATTTTTACAACACAATTCTAAAATAACAAACTGACTAATTGTCTGTGCTTGCTATTTATTGGGGCTCCATCTCCACAAGTATATTAAATAAGTTATTAAAATTTAAGATGAAGAGAGCATTTACTTAGGAGTGTTTGACTTAGGAGCGTTTGACTGAGTAGTAGTAAAAATTACTAAAGTTTTGTTCATGCTGTGGATGAACAATTTGAAACTTAAAGGTGTGCTGCAGCACAGAAGGAAAAGTATATTTCAGCCACATAGTTTCAAGGACAAGTTTGGTTTTTTTCTGCTTAGCAAACAAACTGAAATACTACTTGGGTTTCTTTTCTGGATATAAATCTGTATGTGAAACTGCTGTGTTTGCAGCTTCTGCAGCAAGGGCCTAATTATCACCTCAATATATAGGAGTCAATCTTGTCAAAGATATTAAACGGGATTCAGTATAATAAAGTTTTTCTGGCTGTATTTCGCATATTACATGGTTAGAGTTAATCTGTTTGGGCTCTAACCTAGTATGATAAATGCAGTAAACTATTAAGCTGTATTAGCAGATTCTGAAATTACAAAACCAAAACTCACCTATGAGTTACCATGATCTCTGAATGTATGGTGTTTTACAGAGCATCTCATCTTATGAAGGCATGCCTCGTGATGGACTAGGAAATAAAATGTTCCATCTAGGATAAAAACAAATACAGCTTATCCTGGGCAGTACTGCCCAGCAGGCTTGGGCAATTATCAAGGGAATTAGCAGCTCTTTCAAAATAGACTAGATAAGCTAGTACTGCTCTTTTTGTCTAGTCTAGGAAAGGGCTACACTATATTATGTGTGCGTTCTTTCTTAGGGTCCAGACTTCCTGTACCACTGATGGGAAAAAACACGCTTTCCAGAGATTAAAATAAACTGATGTGCTAACTTTTTATTATGTATTGATGCGTGGCATGAGACTGCAGCTTTATTCCAATTATTTGATGAGCTCTATGCATAAAATGTAAATTCCAAATAGGAAAATAGTAACTTTTAAAAGAGGAATAGCAGGATTTTCTGTGATTCTTCAAATGTAAACTATGTCAATAAATTAATCCCAGATTAATTAGTTTTGGTCTGAACTTTTTCTTTCTGGGTTTTGAATCTCTGAGACAATATAGCCCTTTCAGTTGTAGAAAAGAAGTGTTAAAACCCCCAGACTTCAGTTCCACAGAGCTACATAATCAAAGTTCAGGAGCAGGGACTTCTGGAAAAAATGCCAAATGTTGTCTATTTTTATGATGCAGTTTTGCAGTTTTAACAGAAGCAAAATCAATTTTTTTTTCTAATTTACAGAGGCTTAGATGTGAAGTTTAAAGGCTAATATGGAATTTTAGGACCTGTGGTGAAAAATGCTGTTAGCAGTGGAGTCACCGGTACTGTTCCAGGAATCGTTTGTATTACTATCATAGCTAAAAGAACAGCAAATAAATGAATGATACTTTATGTTGCTGTGCTTGATTATACATAGTCTCAATGAAAGCAGCTTTTTTGGTGGTAAGGCCTTGTATCGCATAGTATGGAAGTTGTACTGATCTCTTGGAATGAGTTCTTGGCTCTTTAGCTAGAAGTTAGTCTCCAATTTCTTTTCTCACTGAATCTTCATCTTCATTTTGGTGTGCAAATTCATTACTGAAGCCTGAGAATTAATTTTTCAGTTGGGGTACATTCTGAACAGTTTCTGACCACTGCAGCCAGGAAGGTCTAGGTTGGACTTCCCAGAACCTGAGGTGCTAATGCATGTGCTTGTTCTTTCAGGGTGCTTGATGTTTTGATTTTTCTCTCTCTTAAAGTGTTGATACTTAATCACCTGTCTGGCTTCAGTCTGCATATATGAGCATTTGAAGGGTTAATACCTTCATGCATGTGTTATAGGTAGCAGAAACATTATGAGTTCAGGTACACAATATGTTTTTGAACAGCCCTGAAGGGGGAGAACAGTTATTCCTTGCTAATCACAGATGTGAAAAGCCCTTCTTTTAGTTAACCCTACATAGTTTAAGGGCAATGTATAGCGCACTCCTCATCTTAGAACAAGGAAGAGACCACGAAGCCTGTGGTGCTAATCACTTACCCAAGGAATGTGAGACCATCTTACACAAATTGTACTGGGGCACCTGTATTTATAGTTTAATAAAAAAATACTACAGTAATTATTCTTTATTAGCAGACTTTCATCAAAGCAACTTCAAATACCTTCTCTAAAAATGTCTCTTAAATCAGAAAGAGACAAAGGCTGTCTTTGAAAACAGTATTTTAAAAGATGCAGTGTTCTAATGGAATTTTAAAAATCAGATTATAGCTACATTTTGATTGCAGAATACTACGAAACATTGATAAACTGTAAGACCAAGAGTGATGTTCTTTTAAAAGTCTTGCAAATGTTTGCTATTATTTTTAGTATATTTTATTCATCTGACTCTTTTCTCATGGGACTCCTTTTATAGGTCTAGAAGTCAAATTGCAGTGAGAAGTCCTGTTTGCTCTTTGCAGATCTTTTTACAAATTCCAGGGCAGGAAGGCTGTTTATTTTTCCCACATCTGTTTTGTGCTCATCCTTTGTGACATTGTTTGCTGGATGCTCTTTTTTCTTGCTTCCTCTGAAATGGGTAATTTGCACTGTTGCAAAATGTTGAAACGAGATCTGGTTCTGCAGAACTGGGTGTCAATGTTTTTGTTTCAAATAGTGTTTTGTGTTCGGAAGCTATTTTTAATTCATGCTATAGAGCAGTGATATTAAACTTAAAGCTATACATTTTACTTTTTCTCTGTAAAAATAATTTATCTGTTGCAGAGCCAGTTCAATTTAAAAAAAAAAAAAACAAACACACCCAGATTTAGTTTTAGATGGCCACAGGTGAAAATTGAGTTGTCCTTACTTTGTAATATAGCATATTTGAAAGAGCATCTAAGATGCTCCTTATTTTAACTGCAGAAGCCACAGTTCTATCTGGAATTTTACAGTTAAACTCCAAAATGTATGAGGGATCTGGCTGCATGGCTGCCACTTCAGTGACTCATACTGTTACATTACCTCACTTATTCTGAAGAATCTGGTTGAAACTTCATCAGAAGAAATGTTTTATTTTCCTTCATAGTATGTAGTGCATTGTGCTGGCTTGTCTTTAATAATAGTCTAGACTGATAATCAAACATAATGTGGTAAGGTCTCCCTTAATTTTTTTTAAGACACACGAGCCTTTCTGAATTTAGTTTGGCAAGATGCCTCTACAGGTGCTACAGAAAAATACTTGAGTGAAGACTTAGTGTGGTAACTTGGTGCCAGAAAGACAGTTAAAACCTATCTGGACTTTCTGCAGGCCCTTCTTGCCTTTCTAAACAATCTGTCCAAACTCTAGCTAAATTCCATCCAATAGATGAACTTCCCTTCCCCTCTCTCTTTGCCTTTTTTTTTTTTTCTTGGAAGTAATCCCAAGTATTGTCAAAGATCATCCTTGCTTCATCTGATACTTGATTCCATATTATTTTATGGGGTTTTTATAACTACTTTTTCCTTCTTTGTGGTATACTTTATAGAATAAAATCCAATGAATTAGCCTCGTAGGATTGTAGGGGTTTGAAGGAGACTCTGTAAATTGTCTAGTCCCATGCCCCTGATTAACACAAGGTCAATCAGAGCAGGTGGCTGAGGGCTGTTTCCAGTTGGGTTTTGAATGTCTGCAGCAGTGGAGAATCTACAGCCACATGGGGCAACCTGTTCCAGTGTTTGACCACCCTCACAGTCAAAGGTTTTTCTTATCTTTAAATGTAATTTACTGTATTTTGGTTTGTGCCCATTGCCTCTTGTCCTTTCACTGTGCACCCCTGAGAAGAGTCTGGCTCAGTCTTCCTCACTTGGGAAGGAAGTGCATCACTTATTTATACACATGATATATTTATATGCATTGGGATCCCTCTGAGCCTTCCCAGGCTGAACAGTTCCAGCTCTCTCAACCTCTCCTGCTCCAACAGGTGCTTCAATCTGTCTGCTTAATCATCTTCATGGCCCTTCTCTGGACTTGCTCCAGTATGTCCATGTCTCTCTTCTAGTGGGGAGTCCAGCACTGGGCACAGTTCTCCAGATATCTCACCAGTGCTGAGTAGAGGGGAAGGATCACCCACCTTGACCTGCCAGCAACACTCTTCCTAGTACAGCTCAGGATTCTGTTGGCCTTTGTGGCAAGGGCACATTGCTGGCACCAGTTTAATTTCTTGTTCACCAGGACCCAAGGCCTTTCTCTGTAAAGCTGGTTTCCAACTGGTTGTTCTCCGGTGTGGGGGCATGGTGTTATTCCTCTCTGGGTACAGGACTTTGCATTTGCCTTTTGTTGAGCTTCATGAGGTTCCTTTTTTACCAATTCTCCAGCATGTCCAGGTTCCTCTGACTGGCAGTGCACACACCTGGTGCATCAGTCATTCCTTCCAGTTTTGTATCATCTGCAAACATGCTGAGGGTGCACCCTCTCCCATCTTCCAGGTTGTGGATGATGATGTTGAACAGTACTGGGTCCAGTACTGAACCCTGGGGTACACCCCTAGTGACTGTTCTCCAGCTGGACTTTGTGCCACTGATCACAGCTCTTTGAACTTGTCGCTTCAGACAATTTTCAGTCCACCTCACCATCTGCTATTGTAGCCTGTACTTTATCAGTTTGTCTATGAAGACAACTGTTATGAGGACAGTGTCAGAAGCTTTATTGAAGTCAAGATAAACAACATCCACTGCCTTCCCCTCATCTGCCAAGCTCCTTATTCATTGTAGATTATCAGGCTGGTCAGACATGATTTTCCCAGCTGTAAATCCAGTTGCTGACTACTCCCAGCCATCATCTTGTCTTTACTGTGTCTAGAAATAGCTTCTGTTTTGCTCTATCACCTTCCCAGGCATCAAGGTGAGGCTGTAGTTTCCTGGCTTTTGCTTTGTTTTTCACACTCTTTTTGATGCCATAAGCAGAATTAATAAGAGTAATGACCAGCTATTTATAGAAATATCCTTTCTGTTGAAAAAGTAAGGAATACAGAAGCTTCCAGATAACAACAGCCTTAGTTTCTCTCTTTTCTTCTTAGGAAAAAAAAAAAAGAAAAGAAAAAAAAAAAGCCCAAACACAAGTAAACAAAGAGCTTGTCCTAGCTCTGCTTATATTGGAAGAACTCTTAAAAGAAGCAAAGTGAATATAGACTCCTGATTCTCTGTGCAAAATAGTGTTCTACGTAATGTATGGAGAATTGATTGGGATAAGGGAGAAATGTGGTAATTTTGGATTTGACATCAGCCCCAAATGAGAAGAAAACGAAGGACAGAAAATATGTTAGGGTTCAAGTAGTGTACATTAGTACAATGTAGTACTATAGTTTGCAAAGTAACTTTCACTACTTCCTATGCAATTACGAAACTTGAATTTGCAGTAGTGTCTATGTCCTGCTTCCTTTCAGAGAATTTTTTTACTAAAACAAATGTCTAATTGGTATTTGATATTAAATTGAGACTAACTTAGATATCTTTCTTAGCTAGTCACTGTTTAGCCTTGAAAATGGAGCCCTGATTAAGTGGTTCTTGACCTGGGGAAGATTTTGACTTAGGCATCCAAATGCTGTAGGATCAGCCCTGAACTTCTCAGATTCCAGTGTTTATTCATGGGGTCAGTAAACTTGATATTGCTACGTTTAATGAGATTATGAGTAGTTTGACTAGAGATGAGAAGATCTGTGCAGAGAATTCTTAATGGAAAAACTGGCACAATCTTTTGCTTAGCTCTTAGTTCTTGAGCCTTCTTCTCACTTGATGACATGTTCATGCAAGTCACATTCACAGACAGTGGTTGCCAGATGTGTTGAAGTTCAGTAGTTGTGGCTTTGGACGTGGATGCACAGATGTTCTCTGCCTCTGGCAGATACAGCAACAGATTTTTTTGTAGAAAAGTAGTAAGGCTTGGCTTCCTTGCAGATGTAAGCTTACGTTGAGCTCTATATAACGTTCTGTGGTGAGGAAATAGGCATCATTATTCAGATGTGTATTATTCTGACCCTTTTGTGGTTTAACCCTGACTAGCAATGAAGAACCACACAGATGCTTGCTCACTCCTTCCCCCCCGCCCCTGGGTTGGGCAGGAGAATCGGAAAAAAAAGTAAAACTTGTGGATTAAGATAAAATATAATAACAATAGTAATTGTAATGACAAGGTAACAAAAAGAGAGAAATAAAACCCAGTAAAGACAAGTGGTACACGGTGCCGTTGCTCACCATCTGCTGACTGATGCCCAGCCAGTCCTGGAGCAGGGATTTGCCTCTCCCGGATGTTCTGGGTTTGTGTGGTGGGGGTTTTGGTAGCAGGGAGGGGCTGCAGGGATGACTCCTGTGAGAAGCTGCCAGAAGCTTCCCCAGCTCCAAGTCAGACCTGCCGCTAGGCAAGGCCGACCCAATCAGTGACGGTGGTAATGCCTCAGGGAGAGCATATTTAAAAAGGGAAACCTGCAGCAGGGACAGAGATTGGAATGTGAGAGAAACCCCCCTGCGGACACCCAGGTCAGTGCGGGAGGAGGGGATGCCCCTGCAGCCCCTGGGGAGATGGCAGGCTGTCCTCCCCCCAGCCCATGGAGGGGAGCGGGGGAGCAGGTGCCCACCTGCACCCCGGGGAGAGAGGAGCTGTATTGGGTTTCTGTGGCAAGGTTTTGGTAGTGGGGGGGTTACAGGGGTGGCTTCTGTGAGAAGCTGCTGGAA
>JANZLQ010000056.1:29340495-29362158 GCA_026212715.1 Elanus axillaris | reverse complement strand
TGTTATATTTTCTTTTCTCCTCTCCCCTGTCTAGCGAAGGGGGGGGGAGTGATAGAACAACTTGGTGGGCACCTGGCGTCCAGCCATGGTCAACCCATCACAGGAGCCCACACCAGAGCAGGGGGAGGCCACCCAAGATGGCCGTCACTCTATGGGAAAGCCCGCGTTGGAGCAGGCTGTGACTGAAGATTGGCCTGTGGGAAGGACCCACTCCAGGGAAGTTTGTGAGGAATTGCAGCCTGCAGAAAGGACTCATGCTGGAGAAATTCATGGAGGACTGTCTTCCATGGGAGGGACCCCACATTGGAGCGGGAGGAGAGCATGAGGAGTCCTGCCCCTGAGGACGAAGTTGCAGCAGAGACAATGTGTATGATGACCTGACTGGACCCCCATTCCCCTGTGCCGCTGGAGGGGAGGAGGTAGAGAAAATTGGGAGTGGAGTTGAGCTGGGAAGAAGGGAGGGGTGGGGGAAGATGTTTTAAGATTTGGTTTTACTTCTTATTATACTTGTTTTGATTTGATTGGTAGTAAATTAAATTGATTTGGGGCTTTTTTCTCACCCAAATTGCATCTGTTTTTTCGCCCGTGACCATAACTGGTGAGTGATCCCTCCCTGTCTTTGTTTCATCCCACGAGTGTTTCTTTATATTTTCTCCTCCTCGTCCCACCAGGGTGGGGAGGAGTGACCGAGTGGCCTCATGGTGCTTTGTTGCTGGCTAGGCTTAAACCATGACACCAGCCAGCTCCCCCCAGTTTATATACTGAGTCCTATGGTGTGGAATATCCATTTAGCTAGTTCAGGTCGGCTGTCCTGGCTGTGTTCCCTCCCAGCTTCTTGTACCTGTTCGCTTGCAGAGCATGGGAGGCTTAAGAATCCTTGACTTAAGATAAGCATTATAAGGTTAAGGATTAGCAACAACTAGAACATTAGTATGTTGTCAACATTATTCTCATACTAAATCCAAAATACAGCACTGTACCAGCTACTAGGAAGAAAATTAACTCTGTCCTGCCCAAAACCAGGATATCCTATATATCTGGGGTCAGATTTTTAGGACTTAATGGTTAAACCAGTCTGTGGAGATGATTTGGCTGCTGTGCACTAGCTTTCAGTTTTAAGATACTTGGATAATTTTGTAGGCTGGTTCTGTATTTCCTGAGCTCATAAAGCCTGAACTGGTATTAGACCTTCCCAGCAGATGAATGCTTCCAACAGGTTACAGGGATATGTGAGGAGCCTAGTGGGCTGTCATGGTGAGTAGAAAGTGCTGTTGCGTGAACACTCAGGGGTTTGTTTACTGATATGTCCTTTCATTTAAATTGAAATTTAATGAAAAAATGTTTGTATGCTTTTAAAGTTTATGCATATTTTGCAAATGAGCTTTAGTGAAAAGATGGTATGTAGTATTTTTAAATGGCTGTGATAGTAATGTCTTCTGCTGACAAACAGTAGGTGTGGATGTGCTCCTTTGAAGAGTACAATTCCTAAGCTATACAGTACTCTGTGTTGCTATGCGCAGATAGTGTATTTACTTCTCTGGGCTAACTTCAAAGGAGGAATGAAAAATAATGGCTTCTGCTATCATTAACTTTGTTGGGAGCCTTCTATCCTTCTTGAAGCAATGGTAGTAGAATAAAATGCATCTGTGCCTTGTATTTAGAGTTTCAGAAGGCTCTCAGTCTGTGCACCCAATGGGATAGGCTGTTTCTAATTAAAGAGTAGAGCTGATTTATAATTTACTTGGAACAGCTCTCTACTTCCATCAGTTCTCAAGTTATTTTTGAGAGCTTTTGCTATTTTAGGGTGTCCTATGGCTAGAATTGTGTCTACTTGAACTAAAACCAACTGGAAGATGATTTGTTGGGGGATAAAATAGCAGCCTTCCAGTACCTGTGAGGTGGTTATACAATAGCTCAATCCAGGCTCATTGCTGTGATGAGACAACAAGCATAAATTGAAATGAAAGGTTATGACTGGGTATAAGGGCAAAACTGCTTCACCGTAGGGCAGTCAAGCACTGAAACTCTTGTCCGGAGAGGCTATGCAGTCTCATAATGGCTTTGCTGGCTGTGTGTAGGTGATTACAGTGGGATCAGAAGCGAGTTACAGTGAAGGCTGTAGCAAGTCTGGGATGCAAATACAGACCTGCTTGTGAATTATACCAATTGCAGATGATTACATTGCAGACAGTGTAATTTTTTTTCCCCTCTCCCTTCCTTCCCCATGCATGATTGATACTGGATCACAGTTACTGGGGCATGAAAACTTGAGAGAGACATCAGAATGGATTGGTGGCATGGCCAGACTTAAGTAGGTTAGGGTATGTGTCACTGGGAGTGTAATGTGCTCTCCCCGCAGTTTACTCTACCTTTAACTCTGTCATCCTCTGCATAATGCTCTGGCTGCATGTAGAAGACAAGTAAAACCCAGATATGCATCCACTTCTGCAAAGCTAGCGTTTTCTCTAGACCCAGTAACTCGAATCAAGGTAACTTTTTTGCTTACCTTACTGTTTTCTGCTTCACAGTGTAACCTATTGCTTGTCTGTACCTATTTTTTATCTGCCTATTGGTATTGAGCTTCCCTTAAAGAGTATTTTCACCTTCCCATTTGTCAAAGATTTTCTTTTTGTCCTTAAATTGATCCTTCTGTATACTTCTTCCATCACTTTGCTTTGAAGATGCTTTTGTAGTCCTTACTGTGTTTATAAAAGACTGAGCTCTGGGAACTTTAAACTGAAGTATTTAAAATACTTTGTGTACTTCTGGTAGTATGTGGACTTTGCTTGAATTCATGATGAAGAGCTCAAAAACTTACCTGTGCCAGTCTGTCAGTTTGCCTAATCTCTTCCTAAAGATGCATTCAGTAACAGAAGAAAAAGAAGTTCTATATATTTTAATTGCAACTGTGCCTCAGTTTTGTTAAATTGAAAGAATTGTGTGATATTGGACCCTCATCTATTTACTTTTTGCTACTGCCAAGGGTGTTTACAGTCCAATGTTAGAAGAGATTCTCCAGGACGTTTTCTGTTGCTTACACCACTAACACTTCATCTCTTCTGAGCGCTCTGCCTTTGCTTAAGAAATACAACTTTTTCTAGCTCAGTTAGAAAACTGAATGGTAGCAGTACAGAATATCTCATCACTGTTTCTTCAGTGTTTTACCTTGAACTTCATACCAGTTCTGGGAGAGCAGTTCAGTTGATGCAACTGAAATTCTTCTTCTCACGTTGTCCCAGGGGAAACACTGCCTGCTAGCTAGCTGCGGTGAGGTCTCTGCCAACACACATTGAAAGAAAAGGTGGTGGAGTTTTTTCTGGTGGTTTTTACCCTGCAGTAGCTGTAGTTCTTTGCAATCTATAGTCATGGGTTCTGTGATCCATCTGTGCTTACCTCAGGTTTCAGCTCCAGGGAGAAAGCAGATCATGCCTGTCTCACTCTTGTTCCATTATGTCTGTGTGTTCTGGATAGGTATTGCTTTTCAGGCAAAATTAAGCATGAGGTCACCTGAAAAAGTAGAAATACTGGAGAATCATGGATATTAGTGAACCGTTTTAAAATAGGAATCAGTTTTCTGGACTCCTCGTGTGGATCTGTCTCAAAGAGTGAAAACTCTTCATAGTGACTGTTGAACTGGAAGCTGTTGTGTACTGTGATACTAGTCTGTGTATTCCAGATTTGCTCTGCATCCTTTTTCACATTCACTTACCTGTAAATTCATAGCAATTTTTTGAACATTACTATCTACTGTAGTCTTGAAAAATTCATTTTGGTGAAGTCCAGTTCAGAAAATCTCCTTGTAGGGAACTTAAGAACAGCAAATGGACCCCTTTGAAAGCATCTGCTATAATTTGTTAGATGTAAAGAATAGCTAAAGCCTCTTTCTGAAGTATGGTAAAGGACATATTTCCCAATGTTGCCTTCATGAAAATTAGTAATGTTTGATATTCTTAGGCACAGGCAATAAGGAATGGTCAGATTTTTGGTAGAGACAGCTTAGTTCTGAAAGAAACTCCAGTGAGTGGGTTAAATTATTTCAAGTAGAAGCTACAAAAGACAGGATTCCTTAGACATCAGTAGTTTATTTAACTTGCGTATTCCCTCAACTCACTTAGAGCTCAAAGAACAAACATTTTAATTTTGTGAAAGGCAAAGCAAAAATGTAGGTTGAAACAACTAATTCTAAGTGCCAAGCTCATTTGGTAGAAACTGTTGAGTTTTGAGGGTAGTGCTCTTTATTGTTAGGTTAATTCATGAACTAGATTTGTTGTCTGTAACTTAGATTTTAAAGTCTGTACAGCAGCACATGCATCAGTACGTTAGCAGTATAGTCAGTTGTGTGGGCCGTGTGAACTACAGGTAACAACAGAAACTACTGATATAAGGTATTAACTACTTGTGTAGAAAGTTATGTACTAGCACAAGTATTGCACCTGTGAAGTGTCCTTCTAAAGCAATGCTAAGCATGTCCTTGTAAGACTTGCATTTAGCGAAAGGCAGCCTGCCTGAAGAGCTATCATCAGTTAATATTACATCACTGTAGTATAGTGCCTCCTTTTGTTTTATATGGCTCTTCTATAAAAACACAGATACTAAATGATTTCATTGTCTCTTCAGTTACAGCTTGCCATTATTGTCTAGCATCTGAATCTAACAGAGTCCTTAAAAAATATCAACAGAAATTTTTGTCCTGAATAGCATCTGATTAAAGACTAACTTCCCAAAGTCTTTACCCTGCATGTTTTCCCATGTACTTCTTGATCTGTGGTCATGGACTTAGAGGTTTAAGTCTGAACTATCTATTTAGCAATGAGAAGGGATGTATGAATTTTATTTCTCTCTTTATTTAAGCATTTGTTGAGGTTCAGTGTCTAAGAATTCCATTTTCACATTATTCTTTTCTGATCACAAATATAACTGTTACTTTGAAACAGTTCTACTACTTCAGTTTTGTGGTCTTAGTATATACTTTTATAAATAAATTTACTAAAGGTAGGAAAATGTCTGTTTTTAAATGACCTTATTTTGAAAATGCAGTAGATACACAAACACTAAAATATATAACTTTTTTTTAGGTAGGTAAGGCTTTATTTTTAAGCAATGTTCAAACCAGAAGTCTTGCACTAGTCAAACTTCTCTATAACTTTATCTTTCTTTTATATTGAAAATTTTCCTGCTACTGATTTGGAAATACAACTTGCAAGATCACAATTCAGGTTTTTTTGTTGCTCCTGGTTTAAACATTTTTTTCTATTTCTTACTAAACTGCATCTTCACTAATTTCACTTATCCCGCTACTATAGTTCTTCCTTTTCAGGATTTCTTTATTTCACTCTAAATTTTCTTTTAATCTTCTAAATGTGTGGTTTAAATTTCTTCTGCTTAAAGAAATTAGGTTTTCTGGTGCTTGACTAACAAAAAGGAGCCTGACATTAAAACTGGAGAGATATGGATATCTAGTTCTCAAAAAGCTCACTGCTTGTTTATGGTTTGAAATGTGGGAGCGAACCTGTGGGTGCATAAGAATATTTTTTCAGATTATTTTGCTCTCATCAGTAGCCACATTGAACTTTAAGGGAGCAATAACTAAGTGAACTAAACCATGGAGTTATGTAAAACTGGATCTTGAGTGTGTAAATGTGTGTATCTATATGGGAATTTATAGAAAACCTTTAAATTGGAAAGACCTTTAGATGGAACAATGTTTATGAAAAATGAGCCCTTAGAGGCTAAAGAGGCTTTACTGTTTGAATTCACCCCTAAGACTAACAAACAAATTCTGAAGCTTTATGAAATTCTAAAACTTAATTTTGCAAAACTACTGTCTAATTATCTTTTTTTTACCTTGTGGAATGTCTTGGTGGCAGTATGTCGACGTATGTAATGTAACCACTGTAAGGATAAAATAAATACCAGATATTACCATGCAGTCTGGTGTCCAGGAATGCCTTGAATTATTGTATTGAGAAGCATTGTGCATTGTAAGCTGAGCCTTGTGATGAGGTTGATGGGACAAAACAGTTTTTTTCAGTATGTTGCTTTGCTTGAATGGCAGGTGACATGTGTGGTGCATTGTTTAAAAACAACCAAAACCCTGTTTTGAGCTTGAATTCTTGACTGGTATGAGTGTATGCTTCAGGGCTGTTACTTAAACGCATTAGAATAATTTGCATTGTATGTTTAAAAAAAGATGATGAAGATGGAATATATTTGTCTTGGCTAGTGGTTGTTCTGTTGCCTATGGCTATAATACAGTGGGTTTTGAACTTGTCACTTCAAACTAAGCAGTTTTGATCCTGGTCAGCATGTTCAGTGAGAAACTTCACAGGCAAATGAGTACCTTCCAAAGTCCAGTTGTAGTTTTTCTTTTGCATTGTCTTATGTGCAACTGATTATGTTTTGGTTTTTTGATTTAACTTCTGTTTGGTGTATCTTTGCAGCTGCAGAAAAAAAACCCTGTATGCAAAAAAAAACCCTGTAATGCCAGATATAAGCAGGGACTTTTTGATTTTTCTGAATCCTACTTGATCAGGGTTTCTGTAACAACTTACTTTGTTTTTGTTTTTTTTTTATTTAAATTGGTTATATGGCTCTTTAGATATATTCTCTGATTACATAACTAAGTGTATGCATTTGATACATGTTCACTGGAATCTTTTCATGATCACAAAATGTCTGTCTGCTTCATTACACTAAGAGGAACCACAGAGTTGGTGGTGAATTGGAAGTTACGCTGCTGATTTTGTATTTTTAGTTTTCTGGTTGTTTATGCAGGACAGAGTCCTGACTTAGCGATTGATTCACAATACAGAGCTTCAAAATCTTTCATAAAATAGGTAATATGGTGTGTTGGGGAAAACCAGAAAATTTAATTAGTCCATGGTAAATTTACTGCTGGACCATGTCTCCGCTAATGGACCAGCATTGCATAGCCTTTCTGGTCTTTAAAATCAGCTTGTTACAGCACTGAGATGCCTGCTCAAAGTGGTTGCATTGCATTGCTGTAGTATTTGTAATTTAACACAACCTTTTTCTTTTTCTTTCTAAAGGCGACTAAACAGAAATAACCTCCAGTTGCTTTCTGAACTGCTCTTTCTGGGGACTCCGAAGTTATACAGGCTGTAAGTAGGCACAACCCAGTAACTTATACTGGAAAATTTGGAATTGGTCTGTTATTTTGTCTTGCATTAGGTTTCTGGTCTTTTGTCTCAAACAGGGCTAAAATGCATCTGGGAGCATTGATGTTTTGTTTAAGCTGAGTACTTTTTTTGACTGCTTTGCAAAATTTAATTTTTTTTTAAAATCTAGGTTAGTTACTGATGGTTGTACGAGACAAAATATTGTTTCGTCCATTCCCACTTTGGTAATGAAGTTTTGCTGAAAGAATAATTTGGCTTTCCTTTTATCCTGTTGTTTTTTTGGTTTGTGTTAAAATAAATAAAAAAACACCTGTGGAGATTCTGACTCAGAGATATAGCACTGTATAAGCACTGCGGTTTGTGATGTTCTGTTTTTGTGGCTGTACACACTTGACCATAAAAATCACAGCATTGGCAAATAGTAGGTCTGTGGAGAAATCTCTCCTGTGTGCCTCACAAAGAAAAAAAAGGTAGTAACTTAAGCTTTGGGAAGAAGAAACTATGAAATCTTTTACATTAAAAACTATCAAATTGGGTAATGAGGGTTTTTTTATTGCATTCTTTGGTTTGATAATGTTTTACTCTTGGCAATATTTTAAAATTAATGTTTTGACCCATTGGCCCTTCTAAGAATCCACTTATTTCTGTTGCAGTAAAAACGTGGAATGAAGTTTAGATACTGATTTCTGTATTTATCTACATGATCAGTTGTTGTAAAAAAACAAGTTCTGAGGTACCTTTCAGTTACAGGGTGTGCTATGGAAGGGATACAACATAACATGCTTAAGTAGGCTTTGAAAAAGTTGTACAAACTCAGGCCTGTTTTAATTAGATACATATTTGACACATTTCTTTAGACTTCAGGTGAGGTTTCTGCTGTTGAAAATGCTGATTTTACAGAGCTTCACCCCTTGTGTGTTTGGAAAAAAAAGACTGAAGGTGGAGGAAGATGGGGTTCCACTGATTTGTTTCCACTTCAGTATATATACATACTCCTGTAGAACAAATGGTATAATGAAGCTTTTATTTTTTAGGAGTTGGTTTCTGGTTTAATATTGTGAAATAATAGTTCTTTTTCCCTCTCATAGTAATATGAAATGGTAAACTGAAAATGTCTCTATTATTAGTGTAAACATTTAGTTCTGTGTATTTTTGTTTCTTTCCTTTGCTTTGGATGTATGCTTTGTTTCTAGAACTTCCCTGTAGATGCAATGAGTTGTTAAATTACTAGGCCAGAAAGCTCCTGAAGGCTTTTGTTCTGACAAACAAAAGTATTTTACTCTGCTATAATATGATAATATATTCATATGTGGTTTTATATATTAACAATCGAGTCTTTTATAATTTCCATCAGCCATGATAAAGATATTACCTCCATCAGGAAGGAAAATGAAAGGGATTTATGATCATTTTATTATTCCACCTATAGTGCAATGGTTGTTATCTAAATTCATATAAAATAGAAATGAGCTGTAATTTGCAGGCAAAAAATGGGTGCACACTTCAGGCAGAATCATACTTGAATATATTTAATTCAGAATTGTGTATTTGATAGATGCTAGTCTTAAATCTGTAATGTCCTTTGACATAAAGCACACAACTGCTCATAGCGTATATGGTGGAAAGTAAGAGATCACTGGCTTCACAGTATTAAATTTCCTCTGCCTAAGGGTTATTGTTGATCAGACCATGAAAGTGAATGTCTGGTTATAATGCATTCATGTTTAAAAGCAAATATGAGTGATACTGAAAATCTACAGTTGCTTAACACTAAATTTGTAATTAAAAAAATGTCAGGCCAATGAAGGGATTGATGCTGGTTAAATGTTGTTCATCAGTTTTCAGATTATATGTAGCTTGATCACTATGAAGACTATAAAATGATTTTTTTTTTGCATGTATCGTTGTATATGCTTGCATGTATTGACATCCAAATAAATATATTTCTAAGGAGAATTCAAGTTCTCTAAACATGATCAATAAAATGTATAATATGCTTTGGGTTTAGTATTTATTTTTAGCTTTTAACAGCTAATCAAACAGTGTGTGTACTGTGAGTTTTCAACATACTATTGAGCTTCTGTGAATAATAATTACCATTTGACCCTTGGCTGTAAATGAGATGCCAGGTGAAGAAGCACATATGCTTGTTGTGTAGCCTAAATGCAATATAAAAGAAAGAGGGTACACTGTATATGAATTATGATTAGACACAGTTGGTTGCCGCCAGCGGCCGGCTATGCTTTCCCTTTGCTGTCTGCTCCAATTTCTCTTTGGACGGGTTGAGAGAGCACTGCGTGTTCAGGTCAAGATGTTTGCCTAGAAATAGTAGTACAGTTGCAGCTGTGTTTGCTGGAGCAGGAGACTAGTTTAAATAGCATTACCATTTATCCAGTCCATTAACAGAACTCTGTAAAATAATACCAACTCTGCATAAACTACAGGACAGTGTAATAAAATTACAAGCACTTGTTGACAGATGGGAAGTGTAAGTAAAGGAAAGCGATAGGTTGAGAGCTTAAAAGAGACAGTGCATTATTTTCTGTGTCTAAAGACACTTGATTTTCAAAGGTAATTAAACAAATTCTTTTTCAGGTTACTTTCTTCCACATTTAGCAGCCTTCCAAGAAATCTCCTGGAACTAGTTAGAATGGATAATTTTAGTCAAAGCAGAAACTGATTTTCCCATTAAGAATTATCTGCAAAGGTGTTTTGACAAAAATATTTCAGTAGGAAGTAGTTAATGCTAAAAATAGTATGAATAATGCTGTAGGGTATATTAATCTTACCTTGCAAGGTACCTCTCAAAGCACAATGTACGTGAACCTCTGTTTTGATCCAATACTGTTAAAATAAAGGTGCTGTTGTAAATCCCCTGAGGTAATATTAGTCCATGTTCAACAAGTACTTTTCCTGCAAGAAGGGGATGCATTGTTTTCAGTGACCCGTATGCCCACTCATACTAACTTGCCTAGCATCGGCAATGGTACGTTAGTATGGAGAACTCCTACAGCCTAGTGAGTGCTTATCTGAGACAAATAGATTTTGACTGCTTACTTTGGCTGGTTAGATCACAGTTCATTGATTGCCGTTTGCTGCAGGATAGCAAGTGCTGGACCCAAAGCTGCTTGAAAATTCAGTTTTAAAAGATACCTTTATTAATGAGGAGCATGTAGAGATTATTGAATTCCACCTACAAAGCTAGTCCCTTTTGATTTACATTTCTTGTGCTTGGAATGAGGTTAGGTTTCCTTACTGACCAATATTCGCTGTAAAACTTAAGCAATATTGGCTTTGAAAAAACAATCTTGCTATTGGATGTGGTCCGATACGAGCTATGTTTTCCTTCTCGTGTACCTACTTGAGAAGATGCATACTGTGAATAAGATGTTTCTCCTCTAGAGGAAAAAAGAATCTTAATATAGTTGGATTAATAAACACTCAGTTTTGAGATGTCTTAGGCACTTCATTAGCTGTTAGGAATTTTTTTAATCAAATGAAAAAAATACTAAACATCAAGAAAACCTTTTTAAAAGAATATCTTTAGGCCAGAACAACAACAGCAGCAGCGACAACAACAACAAAACATGCTGCATGGGGGGCCCTTGCAAAAATTCCTCCTGAATTAATTTCTGCCAGCTATGATTAAAGTGTGTGGTACTAGATGTGTCAGACACCATAGTTCTCTGCTTCATTTTACTCTTGGCCTCTTTGGCCCCTGCCACAATAAATCCCACACTGGTTAGGCAGGGATTGCAGGTTACAGTTGCCAGGGTTACCGTTGTCCGGCCGGGCCGGCATCATTACTCATCCCGGCCGCTGCCGCCCGCTCCCGGCGCCGGCAGGAGGAAAGTTCTCCCGGCCATCGCGCCTGGGTTTCGGGCTGGTGCGGGAGAACGGGTCATTTGCTTCGTTTGCTGAGCCGCTTGGGTTTTTTTCTCTTTGGGCAAAGGTGAAAACAGACCCGCAAGCCCAAAACATCAGGCAGGAACAAAAAAAAGATAAAAGGACGGTGTATGCAGGATGCTAAACCAGTGACGTTTAAAATATATTTTTAAGTGCTGGTCTCCTTATTGTTAAGGTGGCTGCATGTGAGGCTTAATTTACAGTTTCTTCCTATCCCTTTTAACAGTACTCATGGCAAGTGAGACTGACTATAGTCATAATTTCATAGAGAAAATATTTACCTTCGTTCTGAATTGGTTTTAACAACTTGATAGATAAATCACTCATTAGAAAAATGTTCGTTATCCCAAAGCCTCTGAAATCTTACTCCAACTGCAGACAGGTAGCTCTGGATGTTAAATCCAATGAGGAACAAGAATGAATTTCCCCTTTTCAAAAGGCAGTACTGATGAATCTCTCTCCTTTTGCAAGTAGATTGTTGAAGGAACTGCTGGTAGGTAAGCGTAATGGGTAGAGTCCCACTGCTGTATGTGCTGCAATAACCTTACAGTGTGTTCAGTGTGTTCCACCTGACTGCAGAAAGGTGCTGGATGCGCAGCAATTAAACAAAGATTTATTGGAACATGAATTATGAAGCCTCCTTGTTGCTATATCCTTCCCAGGAAAGTGCATTTAGCTTTTTTTAGTCATTTATTTCAGTTATTATGATTTATTACAGGGCATTTTAGCAACCTGCATACAAGGCAACTTGTTGGGTTTTTTTTAGTGTGGGTGTTTTGGGTTTTTTTGGGGGGGTTGTTTTTTTTTTGTTTGTTTGGTTGGTTGGTTTGGGTTTTTTATGATAGATTTGAACCTTATCCTTTTAGGGGCAAATAGAAACAAGTAAGGCTTCCACACATTGTGTCCATCCTGCTAGTGTTTTGACTTCTTGTGGTTTTTTTTCTACCACAGTGGTTTAGTTCAAATACAAGAATGTTTAAATTGTTTTATCTAAACAATTATAGGTTCATGAACAGTAAAGTTGGCAAGAACATACCAATCCTAATACTAGTCAGTTTTTAATTACTGGCATTATTTTATTAGTACTGCTTTTGAACAAGGACTATAGTTCTTAGAAAATAACTATCTTTCAAAATTATTATTTAACGAAGAGATACTGCATATAGTGTGTGTATAAAATGAGTATGCGGTTTTGGCTTTGTGTTATTGTAAGCCAGTAATTAAAAAGAAATCTCTGATTTAATATATGAGTAATTACTACTCTTTCTCGCAGTATGGAAGCACTATTATCATAGCTTCGCTGTGTCAGTGCATTGTTACTAATACCAGGCCTTATTGCCCTGGTCTAGAACATTTTCATGGTGAATTTGGTCTCATATGCTGCAAGTCTACTGCCAGTTACAGTTCCGACAGTCTTATTTTTGCTATAATTGCAATCCATAGATAGACAGGACTATCTAAAAATAATAGAATTAATAGGTATTAAAAATATGCTGTTAAGGTTCATCACTGGTAAGAAGAAACTATAAAGTAACTAGAAACATGTTGCCTCTGTCCTGGGTTTGTAGTACCTCTTCTCTGGCATTCATTTCTAGTATGGAGAATCTGAGAGAGAAACTTTTGTAAGACATTATAAAGACTGATTGTTGCTTCTGTCACCTGCTTGTTTTTAATCTAGGGAGAAAAGTGAATTAGGCGCTTGAATACTTCATGCATCTTAGCTTCTATGTGCATCTTTTCTCTTGTCCTACCATCACTCGCTTCTACTTTCAGTTCTCTGTTCTCTGCTTTAATGTTTCAAAATTGAAGACTAGGTCATCCTTTACAAGGTAGTGAGCAAAACAAATACCACTGTAGCTTTGCTACTTATGAAGGGCTAGATATGGCAAGATGACTTTTTAGAGGTTTTGGAAGTGCTGCAAAAACTTGTACACTTCATCAGGTGATTTATTTTTTGAGCACAGAAACAAGAATTATATATATGCATTTGGTGTACAACTTGCAGTAGTTATATCCTAGCAACAGCAAACATTCAGCCTTAGGTTTAGCTGAGTGGAAGTGTTGCTGAAACCAGAACAAACTCTTGAAATGTAGTCGGAAAAAAGTAAAGTGTATTATCACTCTGTGCAATTATTGGACTTCAAACTTCACTACGTTACTCTTCCTGTCCTTTCTTTTAGAATCTTTTAATCTGTATGCTTTTCCTGAGCTATGCTTTTTTTTTGTATTTTCACAGTACCTGCCATGATGCTGTGCAGGGCAAAAATGGTGTACCAAATGTACAGAAATCAGGTTAAATGTTATTTGAAGTAATAGTATGGGATTTTTTAAAATTGGAAACAAACTTTTTTCTTGTGAAATGGTTCTCTCAAGATGAATGTTTCTATTTTTAATTTTGAGATAATTAAGAAGTGTCTTTAAATTGCAGTTAAATTTGCCTTTATTTCTTTAATTATAAAAACATAATTTCATGTATTTTTTACAAGCAATATTTCTTTGCTATGGGGTAAAAAGGCAAATTGGATGGACTTCTGGGGCTGTAAACTAATTCTGCTGCTGGGCAGATTACTACATCTTTATGTAATCTGTATTACCAAGTGATATTGTTGACTAATTTCAGTGAAAGACATTTGTAGGGATACTTATAACTATTGATTTTTCATTAGAACAAACACTCCAAAACTGTGTATAGTTTCTTTTAACCTTAATTGGAAAATCATGTTAAACACCAAGGAAACAAAAATATGGCTTAAGGTGATTCTTCTGGACCAACATAAATATCTGTGGTATTTAGAAATTGTTATGCTATTAGCTGTTGATATTTAAATATGTCTAATGTGAAAGTGTGAATGGTATTAATAATTACTCAAGCCGTAGCTTTTTTAAAATAATGTGGTGGTATTCAGAATAATTGAGAGATCTACTTTAGCTGCTATGGCTTTGTTATCTTGACCTGTTTGGCCCCAAGCATAAATAATGATCTTCCATATTTTTGTTGACATGATAGCAGTCAAAGCAGAGAACTAAGACAATTGCCTTTTAATACAAAAATTAAAGTAGCTAGTTTTGGGTCACCTGTAACTATATTCATGTCCAGTCTGAATCAGTCCCTGGGTTGTTCCTGGAGGGTTAACCTTGAAAGCTTTGGTAAATTGTGATATAGGAAACCTTTTAGGCAGGAGTTAAGTAGGAAACTGAATCTCGGTGAAGGAAGCAATGAAAAGTAAAAAGGCATGTCGGAGGAAATGCCATTATTATGTGGTACAGAAACATGGTGTGAAATGTTATAAAGAGGACATCTGTGAGTCACGCCTTGCACAGAGTGGACATTTAAGTGCAGCCATGTCATCTTGATTAAAAAAAGAACAGAAAAGAGGGATAAATCAGGCCAAGGGAAAGTGTGAAAGTATAGAGGCATGTCCCTATGATGGTAGGTTTCTTCTGCGAGTAGAAGATTAAAGCCTAAAGTAACTGAATAGCTGAGAAAAGTCCAAAGAAAGGTTGATTGCTTCCCCTCCAACAGTTCCAATTGATTGAAAAAAGCCTAATTTAAAGTTCTGTTTGTTCTGTGTCTTAAACCATCAGAATTTTCTTTTAGAACTGGGGGAATGCTCTGGAAGAGAAAGAATCCAAGGATAAAAAGTCATTGCAGGCCAACAATTGTTCCTAATCCTCACAAAATGCTGCAGAAATTAAATTTATTCTTTATTGCTCAAAGTGTTACCTAGGTCACTGGGCGATGGGAAAATTGAACTGGAAGTCGAGTAGGCACAATCTTTGTTTTGTGTCTAGATGCTTAACCTTAGACACGACAAGGCATCTTAGTGTGTTGTGGGAACTTGGTTCAGAGTATTAACACCAGGACGTTTATTACCCTGGATTTATAATAGGCTGTGCTGTCAGTAGATGAAAATGTTGTGTTTACATTTCAGTGTTAAATGATCATTTAATTAACACCTAAGGAAAAAAAAAAAACCCTTGTGAAATTCTTAGCAGCTTTTATTGTTGGTTTCCTTGGAGGTTTTAATATCCAAGTTACGCAGCAGTTGCTTCTATAAGTACAGCTAGAAAAGACATTTATGAATGTAGTCAAGAAGGACAGACAGTTTAACCCCTGTTGACCCTTCATCCTAAATGTTGATTTATATAGCATTTTAAATGCATTGAATTTGTTTTAAAGCTTCTCTAAAGTTACTCACACAGCATTCAAACAACACATGTATTTTTCCTTTTAAAAATATTTCCCAGAGTCTACTTTCTTACAAAAACCATAGTTTTTTCCTAGAAAGTTACTAATATATGGAGAAGGTATCAACAAAAATTTTACTGTAGTAAAAAAAATTAAAGATTGTTGTTTTGCCAGATTTGTCTATCTGGTTTTAGTAAGAATATACAAGCTTTTATAAGAAAAAAAAAGGTTTGAAACAGACAATATATCATGCACTGGTTGTAGTAGCTACCGTCTGAATTCTTCAAAAGGAATAGGAAATAGGTAAGGGAAACAACATTACTACAAAAATGCATATCCACTTTAGCCAGCACAGATCTACTTTCATATGTTCCATTGTATCAAAGAAAGTCAAGGCTATCTAAAAGCTTTAATTTGCTCTTCGTCCTTTATAATGCTTTTTGTTGTAATGTTGATCTACAAATGCTTTTTGCAATAATGTTGCCCTACAAAGCATGTTTGAATAGTTTTTTGCATCCTAGAGCTAAAGCTAGATGAAATGCTCTTTGTTAAAGAGCAGCTGCTCTTCAACTGATGTGTTTTTATAAACACACTGTAGTGAAAACTGAAATTACAGCTAGGTTTAGAGATTGGGGGTTTTGGTTTGTTGTTGGTTTTCTTGTGTTTTTTTTTTTTTTAGGGGTGTGTTTTTTAATCAGTCTCTGCATAGGGGATAAACCCCCCAACTTTAAAGCATGCTAATAGATTAATAATAGAAACACCAGCACAGCTTAACTCAATTACTGATGACCCACAAATTTTTTGGTATACTTTTTGTTTTTACTGATAATCATATCCTTTGCACATGTCAATAACTGAGCTGGAAAACTTAGGAATCTGCTGATACAGTAAATGTTCCTTTTCTCCACACAAATGACATAAACCATCCAGCACTTGATGAAATATTACAGCTGCAGTGAGAGTCCTATCTGCCAGTGGGATCTCAATGTTTTTCAAACTTCTCTGAATATATTTATTAAGTTGAAATTTAATATTCAGATAGAGACTTGTCAGAGGTACTCGCATTTGCTTTTGTCTGAAATATTTGACCATTTACAGTTAAAGCAGTGTATCACAGTTTGAGTACATTTTTCAGTGTTTTTAATTGAAAAAAAAATCTGCAATATCCATTTATTGAATTGACATGTCAGATGGAGTACTTAGGATATGCTTAGGATAGATAAGAGAGGCTTACCCTGTATCAAGCTTAGATTACTCTCTTCACTTTGCAGTCCTGGTAGAGATTTCAGATTTGCTGAACTGGTGAGTGATTAAGACGAGCAGTGCGTGCATGAAGACATAGGCTAAACTTTCCACACACAGACCGATAGACTTCAGCTGAAACTATATTGAATGGTGTGGGACTCAGAGTCCTGGTGGGCAGGTCACATCAATTATCTAAGTACCAGTTAAAGGGACTCTCATTACGGTAAGGAAAAGTGCCAATATATAAAGTGCAATATTTGGTCTCAGAGGAGAGCTGAAACAAGGGCCGCAGCGATGAACAGCCCAGACAGACTGCTGTCCTGATCCTCGTAGATGTTGTAAGGATACCGGAGCCAGGGCTGGTGGTTTTATTTGGGAAAAGCTGCTTATGAATACTGAGTAGAGTTTATTCTCTCCCCCCAACACTCGAGGAGCCTGCTCTGCTAATGGCTGTCCAGACCTACCTCGTGGGGAATAAAGCTGGGACTTGCTGAACTCTTTTCATCTTTACAGCCAAGCCCAGGCACAGACCCTCCCTGGCTCAAGGGTGTTCAAAGGCCCATGCTCTGAAGGCTTCTTTCCATGGCCCTTAATCTTTAGGGGGAAGAAAAAAAGGGGCTGAAATGGGGGGTGGTGGTGGTGGTGGTGGTAAATCTTTTGGTTAAGTACTCCTTGAGGATTTGCAGGGTAATACGTACAAGAGACAAAATCCTTGCCCCTTTCTTTTCATTTCCCCTTCTGTCCAGACATTTCAATGACATTTTTATTTTTACTGTGAATGTGTATTCCATACAGTTGTAAGGAAGGGCTGCTCATACTTTATAAGGTAACATGTGTGAGGAGAGGTTTGAAGGTGCTTTTTAATTCAGTGCTTTTAGTACTTTAATACAGGGGAGATAGAAGGAACATCAACTCTTTTTTCCCCTTCTGTGGATTTTTGTAGGAGTGTCGGATAGCTGGAAGGGATTTAGATAGTTGATTGACCTCAAAACTGAAAAGGTTGCGTCTCAAGTTTGGTAAGGCCCACAGGGAAGGGTTGCAAATATAGGATAACAGCTAATGTAATGAAGGAGTATTTGTAGTAGCTGCTTCTCAGAGGATAAAGATATGGAAGGCTAAATGGAGAGAAAGAGTGTAAATGTGCATCTTAAAGTAGGAGGAAGAAAAAAATCTAAAAAGCTTAGCAGAACTAAAGAAAAATATTTACACTAACAAAAAAAAAGGGACACTCAAACACATACATATGCTGCAGGAAAGCAGTGATCATTTCTGAGACTGGAGAAGATTCCTGTCTGGTCCTTACTACTTCTGCATTAGTGTTAAATCCAGTCCATGATTAATTGGTTCTGTCATACTCTATTTTTTTATGAGTTGTGCATTCTTTGTAAAAGGCAGGAAACTGACTTCCCTCCTTGATTTTAGTAATGTGTCTGTAAATTCAATAGAGCAAATACTTTTGTGTAACTCTCCTAATGGTACTTCCCTCTTCATTATGCCCCTACAACACAAGAACAAAATAAAGTGCCACTCAAAAAAAAAGAAAAAATCTCATTTTTTAGGTCAGAGTGATTTTTTTTAAAAGTGAAAAATCAGAACTCCTACGAAGTAGAGACCATACTACACCTAAAGAGGACTGCTTTGCCACTTGATCTCCAGTACAGTGTTCACCTCAGAGGTGTAGAAGACCTAATTTGACACAGGGTGCAGAGTTGTTGTCTCAGGGTTGAATTTAGTTTTGTATGTAGGTTTGGCATATGTCAATTTAAATTTCATCTAGAAAAAAGAATCATAGCCGTAGTCTTGCTCTACCAGTGATGGTAGCCAGATATGTTCAGATTTGAGAGTCTAACCACCAAAGCAAGTTGTCTTCACTGTTCTGCCTGATAACAGTGGCTTCGTCTGTGCAAAAGAAGAGAATCTTTCACCATATTATAAAACTTCTTGGCCTAGGAAATAATTAGAAAATTCTGCAACTGTTTCAGGATCCAAAACTAGGAAGAAAATTAACTCAATCCCAGCTGAAACAGGACAATCACTGCTAGCAAAGCTTGTTCAGCCAGCATGCCATAGTAAGATGAAAGAATTTTACAATATCCAGTGTACAGTCACCTTTACTTTGAAACCTCACATACAAATTTAGGTTCAAAGCTGCGGGGGTATGGCCAGTTGTACCACATACTGTTAAAGTTTTAGGTAAGGCACTGGGGTGAAGTATTTATTATTGGGTCCGTTGTTTTGTAGCCTGTTGATTACTGATCTAAACTGTGTAAACAGCACACCACTAAATTTTGTTAGAGGAAATAATACTAAGGGATTTAAAAAAAAAGAAAAGTGTGCCTGAATTGTTTTTCTTGTGGGTATGGACTGGAGAATGTGGGAGATGCAAAATACTTATGGCAAATTCAAGATTGTGATCACTGGGGAGAAAACTATTGTAAGGGACTTAATAGCCATAAATGTACAGTGCAGCATGGAACAGTAGGATCGTGCAATTTTGTGCATTTGTATCAAAGACACTGCAGGAAATGGAAAAGAAAATATTTTTAAGTACACTGCAGTGTTGCAAAACCACTGGCAAGGTGGGTTGCTTTTCTAGCTAATGTTGTGGGATGTTTACTTCAAATGCATTTTTTCCATTTTGTTGCAACATTAAAAACATTTCACTAGGATTTTGGCTAAACTGAGGGGGGTTTTGTCTGTTCTTGTAATCAGGTTGCAAAATGTATTGTGGAGTTTTTTTGTTATTCCCCCCCCCCCCAGTAAAATGACAGAAAACTGAACTGGATTTGAGTTACAGGGAAGGCTTTAAAATGAGTATGTGCTGTTAGCTTAGTTGTGTAAGAGTGAAATTGCAAAAGAATGGCAGTATTGTGGGTGTGTGTATATGGGGGGGAACAAAGGGCAAAACTGGGAGAAATGTAATTGAATTAAGAGGTTGATTGGTCAAGAAAAGATTCTTGCAGAAAGTTGCCAGTCTTTGAGATGGGTGACCTAAAAATGATCATTTGGCATCTATTCAATACTCTAGTTAAAATACTAACAATGCTTCCAGATATATGAATTCTTATTAAAGAAATGGAACTTGACAGTCTGCTGGAATTATAAATTCACAAGATTTAATATTTAGGAGTAACAGTGGATGTTGGATTTTCACTGTAGTACCAGAAAATCAAAGCCTTTTCTGCCACTAATTTTATTCACTGCTGGTCTCCTAAGCACTCTGTTACAAGCTGTCTTCATAGCGATTTTATCTACAAAGGTGCCAAGTGGGGGAGAACAGCCTAATTCTCTTTTGCAGTATGACAGCTTGCACTATTGTGTTACATGTAATTTATTTGACTAGGATGGTGAAATGGAGGCGGACGAAGCAAGCCTTGCTGACAAGCGGTAGTTCTCATACCTAGATAGACCCTAGACAGTGAGCTGGTAATAGGGAGAAAATTCTGAAACATGAAAAAGCTAACATTTACCAGAAAGTAGCAAGTACTGTGTTAGAATACTGCTGATTGCTGATTTGTCTTTTCCTCCAGGGAAGACTATTTGTCTTAAAAAAGCTGCAGATCACCATGGTCCTATGTAATGTAGGAATCAGTCTAGAGAGTCTTTCAGCCCCGGCAAAAACGTGTTGAAGTGTTATCAGTGTATTATTTCACAGGCTAACTCTAAAGAAATTTAGATTAAGGTACACAAGAATTGTTGCACATTTTAATAAACAGAAGTAGAAAGCATTTTGTCTTGAAAAAAAATCATACGGTTATGTTACTGTTGCTGTAAAAGACTTCAAAGTTTGTTTCCTGAAGTAAAACACTATTAGCATAACTACTCAGTTTTGCGTATTCCCTGGAATAGGAATTTGAGTGTTCCTAACTCTGCCTTTCATGCATACAGCAAGGCCTTAGTGTGTGATGTGTAGGTATGCAAATGCATTAGCACTGGTAATTCTTTGGGCCTTCATTATTGATGTTTAAGATGTTATCATATTAAAACAAACAAAACAAAACAAAAAAAAAACCAACCCCCCAAACCAAAAAGAAACCCCAGTCCTTTGAGAAATAGTCCAAGGGAAAATGCAATAAAGCTGGCGATGCCTGTCTTGAAAACATTTCTTTGAGTTTGTCCAAAGGAAAGTAGTTAGAAAAATATTATCTGTATCCATGAAATGTTGCATTATTATTTGGTGAATTAGCGCTATGCATTTGGAACTTAATATCTTCATATAGAGAGTAAGAATGTGATGCTATAGTTCCAGTTTATGGTTCCTTAGAAATGTAAAGCTATTTGGCTACATGCTTTGTTGAAAATGGAACTTAAACTAGATTCCTGTAACAGTATTCAGTGCCTCCTTTTTTGCATGATCTAGCTGTGGGTGGGATTGTTTTGTAAGAAAGTCTGCTGTTACTAATCTGTCTTTTTTGTTCACTTTACTTGTATTTTTTAATTATGGTTGCATGACTGTATTTGTCCATTGTGTTTTATTTTGGCTTCTGAACTCAGGATGACTTTCTAATTCAGTTGCTAAATGTGAATGTTGCAGAAAACTCTTTTTAATGGTGTAACATCTTATTCTGCACAATAATAGTGCAGGTCCCATGTGGATTTGGCAAGTATTTAAACAAATAGAGTAGTTTGGGTATGCCCAAAGGAAGATACAGACAGAAGATATCAGTGTTATCCCTACTGCTACAGTGTTTGCTCATCGTCATTTTGGTACACCATGGCTAATGAATTTGCCTGGATCTGCTAGGAATCTCTTTCCTTCTAAATCAAGATATGGAAAACCCCGGGTCTATTTTCTGTGAATATAGATAGGAGAAGAAACAGCATACACAGAAAGCTATGACCAGTAATTAAAAAAAAAAAAAAAAAGAAAGAAGAAACTTAGAAAATGTTTAAGTTGGGTGGTCCACAAAAAGATGGAAAAGATGTTCTGAATTTGGTTTTGGTTCCTTACCAGAGGAAAACATTGTATAACCAGAAATAAAATTCTAATTGATGCTTTGTTTAGCTTTATCCTTAATTACAATATCCTGCTGGGTGTAGTTTTATCAGTAGTGCTTTTGAGATTGTGTAATGTTCGGAGAGGATTATGCTATGTAAAACTTTCCAAATATGAGACTTTTTTAAAAAAAGGAAATGTGGTGTGAATTAACTGTAGTTTTGAAAAGGAACACAGTAAGCTTTTGG
>JANZLQ010000056.1:29323218-29340476 GCA_026212715.1 Elanus axillaris | reverse complement strand
GGGGTTAAATAATGTATGATAAATATGGGGGTTTTGGTCCATTTTATGCTTTTTGTCTTGTTCTTGGATGTTGGGTTGGAGATGTGAATCTGTAGAAACTGCTCCAGAAGGTATGAACTGTAAAGGGAAAGTAAGGAAATATCTGTTTGTGCTGAAGTTTTAGATAGAATTGATACTCTGAAATAAGCCTAGGTAGTGTTTGAACGCATGAGAATTTCTTAAAATAAACACAGCCATGAAGGGAAAATGTGATAATGACTTGATGATGATGAGTGTCTGCTGTTACCGGTCCAGTGAGATGCAAGTGCCAACACCCCAGCCTCTACACCATGATCCAAATTGTAATGGAGGAATTTGGCAGCCCTGATGCCTTTATGTGAATGTATTACCATGGCTATGAAGATAAATAGTTCCAAAGTGGAAATACTAACAAACATTTAGTCATTTCCAAGCAGATTAGAAGTGAAAATAGGCATACTATAGGAACCAAGATAAATAGGAAATATATCTTCTGAGTATGTGTGTCCCATTCCTTTTTTCCTGGGCTGGTTCTTCCTTTTAAAAATCAGTGTATTTAGACAGATTGTACGTATTCTATTTGTAAATGTCACATCCCAATTTCTTAATTTCTTTCAACTTCCTTCCTGCTCTTCCTTTCCTATGACTCTCCTCTTATGCAAACATCAGCCCTGATTAAAGCCTAAAGCTTGCTGAAAATTTTCTGTACTGAATTGTAAACTGGTGGGCTGACTGATAACCATACATGGTCTAATGAAGTGCAAGAGTTCAGATTTATTCTCAAGGGCAGGCTCCCCCTTGTGGGTGCTGACCCCGTTACTTCCCAGCTTTCCATGAGCTTCCTAGCACTGCGCTAACTTCACCTATAATTCCACACTTTTTTTTTAAGTTAATATCTGTATATAATTCCAGAGTAATTTTTTGTATTCTCAAGTAGTTTTCAAGCCAGACTGGCCTGAACAGTCTTAACTCAAAAAGCAGATTTGTAGAGTGGAAAAAGTATCACCAGAACACAAAGGTCTTAACTATTTTGCTGTTCCTGTTTTTGATGCAATCCCATCTGCTGCTTTTGGATATAAACAATTCCCATATAAAGTCAATATATTAGCGGTTTCTAAATGTACTGCTTAGCTTCTCTGCTAAGTAAGTTCATGTCCTGTAGTAGATGTCTACCATATGGTACTGATACCTGTAGTGAGTATCAGCACTGGTGGCTGGCGGATTATTTTCCATCAGGTTCTCCAGGTTCCTCTGCCAAAGATTAGGGAGAACTGTATTGCTTGAGTGGAATGAGGGTCTTTTGTTTGTTTTGAATGATGATGCAGGATTTTGCAATGGAATCTGGGCCCTAGCAGATTTTAGAATTTCAGAATTTAAAATTCACAGTTTCAAGGTTAACATTTCAAACTGTGGTAAAGACAATTTTTTTTCTACTCTCTTCAGTTGGCTGACTGTTTCTTGCAAGGTGTTTAATGCAGCTCACTGAGTTGACTTATTTACACAGCCTTAAGAGGCTTTTCTCCTTGCTCGCTAGCCCAAGCTGAATGACTCATCTAAGATCAAGCTGTTGACAGAGGAGATGCTTTTGGAGCTGCAGATGGCACTGCCAGCATCTTAATGAAATCTAGTGCCAAGGGAAGCATATGAAAAATGTAGGAAACAATACTGTAAACTGCATGTGAATCTTGAAAAACAGCAATGTGTCTGTAGATAAAAGATACAGTGCATTTTTCATAATGATGAGGAAATCAATCTTCCCCACTTTTCCACTTCTATCAATGCCAGCCGTAGCCCTGAAGATTTCTTTATGGCCTACACTTAATTGGTCTGATGAATCAATCACTGCAATGTCGTAGTATTTGGACTTTGTCTCTGAAGTGAATGACAGTCTGGTGCTAATATGCTTACCTTTTGAAATTCAGAATCCTTCTGGTCCGTCCAAATTCCTTTTTTTCCTATCACAGTACTAGCCAGTACTGTTATAATGTACATATATGGGATCCTGGCTGAGGGAGCTAATTGTTCTTTGTCCTCAGATTGTTCTCATTACCTAAGTTGTTGTTTGCTGTTTTCATGCATTTTTCAGTGTGAAATGGGTAAGATGACTCTGTAAGAAGGAAGCAGCAGACTATACCACCAAACTGTAGCCTGCATCATGAACCAGGACCAAGAAATTTGGCAAATTATGTAACTTGCTTTGTTGGAGATGGTCACTTGAAAATGCAGATTATAATTCCGAGAAATGTTGTTTAGATATAAATTATTTGTAAAACATCTCAGAGATAAAGAATTCACCTTGCATGTCTGAATTATGACAAGTCTTACTTACAAATCATTGGATTTATATTTGGAGAAAGATGCTACAATTTCTCCTGCTTTTGTGGACAGATATTTTGTTTGCCCAGCTGTTAGAGTTGCAGGGTTTTTTGTTTCTTCAGGAAATGCAAGCTTGCCAAACCTGAGCCCAGAGTCACAGGACAGGGAATATTCCAGTACAGAAATTTGTATTTCCTCACCAGTGCAGACTCTTGACTGCGTATTGCAATCAAACCCATAATTTGACAGTGTTCCAGATGAAGTTTCCTGGGCATTCAGGAGGAACTTTATGCTAGTCAAATCCACTTTTTAAACATAATGGATCAATGAAAGAAAAAATTGTGTGCAAAGAAATAGAGGATCATTTAATGGATAAGATAGCAGCAATATTTTCTGGTGACACTTGTTCTTCTGGTATAACTTGTCAGAGCTCAGGGCATATCATGTTTAGTCATGCTTCGTCCATTCTTCAGTTATCAACTTCATCTAATTCTTGGGCACGGTGAAAGCTTTTTGTTTTCTCACTTTATTCAGCATAATATTTCTCATCAGTCCTGGACTTTGGTGTGACCTTACTTGTTGGTGACTTTCACTGTGAGCTCAGCTGGTAGACATTGTTATGCCTAGATTTCTGTCTTTTCTGGAGAAGATGACTTTATCTCCTGAACAATTCTCATCTTTATTAATGGAAAATCTGGTTAGTCCAGCTTTCTTTACCATAAACAATTCCAGGATGCTTTGTGTAGAAGAAAGTATTATTTTTTCTATGGGAAGCATGCAGTGGTGCTTAAAAACAAAAATTACCTGCTGACTTTGAAGACACACACACATATGCTTATTAATACAACTTTTTTTTTTTTTTAAAAAAAAGGAAATAATACCTGAAAAATAAACACGTATTTTAAATAACTATAGGAGATATTTACATGTAACTTTCCTAATTGCAGAAAGGTAACCATGACATTACTTTTTGTTCCTTGTGTATGTTAGTGGCTTTAATTTAGTAGGTTTGCTAAATGTGTCTATCGTTGTGTTAAAAATTTTAATTACTGAGGTTTGTGAAACCATTCCCAATACAAGGGTTATTTGTAGAAAGCTGGATAGATTGACAAGTGATTGACACAGTAAACAGTCCCACTGTATTCTGATATCCCATGCTGTGGTGCAGTGCTACAGATGCCACATAAGCCTCAGGAAGTAGCTGCAATCCAATTTTTATTAAACTCTTACTGCCAATGTATCATGACTTTATTGTTAATTGGGAAACTAAATATATCACTGTTGTCTTTTTATTCCTTTCTTTAGAAAGCTTCACTGTTATGTTGCTTTCATATAAAGCCTTAGTATGATATAACCTAATAGTAATATATTTGTATTAATAAAAGCAGTGTTGGCAAGAGGAAGTTCAGACATTGCACTTTCCCATATTTGTTTCTGATAACTTCATTCTCCTATTCTTGTAACATGAAAAATAGTTAAATGACAAAAGCCTTTAGTTTAATAACTGTAGAGTAACACCTATTGTCCTAAATCTCCTCCAAAACAAGACCCACACAGAAAATAGCTGTCGAGTCTATGTAGCTCTTAATGTTCCATAACCAGAGCCAGGCACACTTTAACCTTCCCCTCACTCTCTCCTTCTCCTTGACTCTCCTCTTCGCCATACACAAGAGAAAGAAAAAAAAAAAAAAAAAAATTAAAAACTGCTCTGGAAAGACATATAGCTTCAGTGGCTCAACCTTGAAGATCTTTGCTTTGTATCATGAAGACAAGATTGGTAAATTCCAGGATCCAAGGACCATGATGAAAAATACTTTGTTTTGCAGCTGAAGATGATTGTTGATGCTTAAGCAAAGAAAGGTAACTCACATAGTTTGAAGGCTTTGCGGCTTTAACTTAATACCTATATTTCTTCTAGGGAGCCAGAAGGCAGCTAGTGTAAATTTTAGGGCAATGCTGCAACTTAATCTTGAGGTGTCACATGTGGATCACATAGATACACATCTGGCACATCGTTCACATCTCACGTTAAGGGGGCTGGTGATGTTATCTTGCTAACTGGATCTTTTGCTGTGAACTAGGTTGTTCATTATCTGTCCTTAGACAGGCTCTCATTTCAAACAAGTAGCCCTTTTCCATGATGCCTGGGGATTTCTTCCAGTTTGACAACTTTTCCCACTGAATCTGAACTGAATGGGTGATGGCCAACTGAGTTAAACTATGTTAAGACTATAATAAGAGGTGTTGTAGTCGGGGTGGAAACTGCTCTTCACCTTTTTTAAGTGCAGAGAAGTCCAAAATGTCAAGTGAATAGAACCTTCTCAGGGTCCTAGCATTTTTTTAAAAAAGCAGTATCTTTCGGTTTTTACCCTTAAGCATCTGTCTGTTAAATATAATGAGTATATTCACTTTCCTTCTTCATAAAATGTCAGTGTCCTGCTTTAACCTTGCATACAACTTAAGAGATTTCTACCTGCATAGTGGACTTTGCCCTAAAAGGATAGCTTTTGTTGCTGTGTTAAATGAACCATCATAGACTGGGGGAACACTGAGTATAGTGCAGAACTTACAGCTGCAAAACATGTTATGTCTGAGTTGAAGGGAAAATGGATTTTGGGAATGAAATAAAAACTTTCTTTACACAGTATACGCTACTATCTTCCATTGTAGCTGTCTGTTACCTTCCCTGTGTGCTTTGTCAAGTAGCAGCAACACCTATAGATCTGGGCCAGGCTCATTCTCCTGCCTCTTGGGAAACTCCTGAGCAACAGCGGAGGTGTCTGGAGCTCTCTGGAGGATGGGGGACCCAAGCAGATGGTGAAGGAGGAGCACACTAGCATTCAGGCCCTTTCCACTCCTGAAGAAGCAAGGATGCTTCTGGCACTGGGGACGAGGAAGGCAAACTCTCCTCTATTCAGTTACTTCTCTGCTGCAAATAGTTTACTAACTCTTTAAGAGTTTTTAGAGAAGACCTTTCTAGAGACATTTGAGGAGAAATACTAGCTCTTTTCCTGAAGGCCATTATAAGGGAAAATTAGCTTTTTCATTTATATTGCCTTTTGGACATGTTGGACCTTGTCTTCGAATGTTTTTGATCCACTGTTCCTACTTCCTGAGATACAAGGTTGTAGTAGTGGTAAACACCAAGAAGAGGATGACTGAATAAATTTATTGATAATAGGGTAAGGGAATTTTCACAAGAGGGATAAAATAGAAGAGACCAATAAAACTGTTTAGGAATTACTGAATTGAGAATTGACTAACTTACATGTGCAGTTAAGTTCTGGGTGCATTTTTTATGCTTTGGCAAGAGTCTCAGCATCTTGAGTACTTCCTACCTTGGCAGTAGCTAGTAGGAGAATTTTTATTCAAGCATTGTTTGTTTGAATCTTTCATAACAGAACCTAAGTATTTTAATGACAGAAGTACTATGCTTCCTCTAATAACCTGACTTGCAAAGGTAAATGTTCCTTTTCCAGAATCTAAAAATCTCTCATTAAGGAAATTCCAAAAAAAGAGGAAACTCCAGAAACATTTTTTGTAACTTTTTCCAGCTTTATGTACATTAGTGCCTCTGCCATACAAACATATAACTTAATATGAAAATAACTGAATTTTCAAAAGGTTTTAAGCCAAGTACTCGAAGTTATCTGTAACTTGCAATAAAGAAAGTTAGGAACTAGCAACATTGTAAAAACTATATGTGAGTGCAGAAGATAGTATAGATAATTTCTTGCACTTCAGAACAGTGCTGAAAATACTACTAATTCTCGACACCAGTTGATTCTAATTGCATTGGTTGAGCATCTAATTGGTAAATGAAATTAATTCAGAATTCACAAACTGGATGAAATTTAAAAATACTTTCAGAAACTGTTCTGTTTGAGTTAGTAGAATCACATTGCCTGATACAAACACTTCAGAAACAGTTGTATTTGAGTTAGTAGAATCATGGTACCTGATACATTGTCACCACAATCTGTTTTCTGAGTGAAATAATTTACTTTATTTCTTTTAGGTTACAAAATATTTTACCTCTAAAATTTGTAAGCTAAAACACGTTCTTGTAGTCTGTATTTTTGCCTGTGGAAAAGGTCTAATAGGTAGTAACTGGTGTTCTGTTCTAAAATAATTAATTTGTCCTACTGTATCACAAGTCCTGTTAATTGCATGCATTAATATAAAATTATGTTGTCTCTTAATGTTCAGGTAAATAGCTGCCTGATTTTTAATGAAAGTATTTTTGTTGTGCAATAGTTATTTTAGGTGTTTTGTGGGAATGTAGCTGTAATTACAGTAGTATTTAATCTTCTGATGACTTTGTGCTGTAAAAATACCTTTAATAAATCATGACTTTAAAACTGCATTATTTTTTTTCCAGTGGAGCATTCCAGAAGTCATACGTAGGTCACAGGTTTTGGGAAGAATGTCCTGAATTCTAAAGAGAGGTGGATAATAAAGCAGATTTTTGTAATTGCTGCTGAAGGAATAGCTTGGGTCGAAGGGGAAAAGAAAAGGTAAAAAGAAAAAAGTCATTGCATCTGCTTCTGCCTTCAGGGTTCCCCATTTCCTCTTGCCTATTCCATAGGCTAATATACCTGTCACCTTTCTGGAAGTCTAGGGGTTTCCTGGCAGCGAACTATCTATTTGCAGGCCTTGCTCTAAATTTAGTTTCCCTCACCCCTGTCACCTGATCCGCTTACTGGTATCTTCTGCCAGTCTGTGCTTTGAGTTAGCTAACTAACTAAAACTATTTTCTATATGTATCTGTGTAATCTGGTCCTATCTGGGAGCAATCTGTTCTCAGAGATCCAGATGAAAAGGGCAAGGCTGGAAGGGTCATGTCATAAAAGCTTCTTTCTGACTCCTTAAATGGATTTAAGGAGATGGAAGCAGAGACAAATGGGCTATCCCCTATAGTACATTACTTTGATCAAGCTGTGTTTGCCACCATCTGTCTAAATGATGGTGACATATTTTTAAAATAAATCGTGGAGCTCAAATACTTCAAGTGAGTTTGGTAGCTCTAGTATGTGAATGTTCATAGGTAAGTGTGCGTTTCTGCTTGAAGCTCAGTAGTGCAGTCAGGATGAGGGTAAGGCTGCTGAGAACCTATGTTGCTGCTAAGTTTTTCTGTCCAGTGAGATGCAGCATAATGTTTTTCACATTTATGTCTTAACAGTGTAAGGCCACATTGCACTCTAGTAATTTCACAGTCATTGGCATCAGTAGTTTATGCCCTACTTTTAAGTGTGTGTGTTGTGTGGGAATGGGACAGGAAAACTGGCCTTGAGGATAAAGTTAGAGCAATGGATGTGACCTATGTACCATTGGTTATTTTTTCTGTTTCCTGTGGCATTCTCAAAAATGATACAAGGAAATAGGATTAGATAAATCATTATCAACTATCCTCCTAGTTGAAACTTCTCTCTTGGGAACATTTATCAACCATTCATTGTTAATCTGAGAAGGTGTCGCAAGTGCAGTCCTATATCCACTTATGTTGAACTACCTGGGGGTGGAGTTAGCCTACCTTTGTAATGTACAAGGGTGAGACCATGTGGGCAGTGAGTAGATGCTACAAACATCTTGTTTGAAATTGGAGTTCATGACATCTGTGGTATATTGGATAGGTGATCCAAAATCAACTCCTAAAATACAGCGAGGACTAGTGTTGAGAAGGAGAAACGAAATGCAGAAAGTCTAGACAGGTAGCATGGCAAAATACAACTTGTGAGTGGACTGGGGGTCACAGGATAAATTGTGAGTCATAGTTCTGTTGCAAAAAAGTCATATACTGTCTATGACCTACTAAAGGTCCTGCTGTGATTTATCCTGTTCTGTTTGGTGTTCATCTGTGTCTACTTTGGGGAACTGTTTTTAAGATTGTAGAAAAACAAGTCTGAAAAATACTATAAATGAGTACTACAGTTTTTAGGAAAAGTAGCTTGTGAGAAGAATCTTGTGATAGTTGGGTTTACTTATCCTAGAGGAGAGAAGACTGGACAGTTAGAGAAGGATATTACAGAGTTATTAGCATCTAATTGTTTGGGTTTTTTTTTTTTTTTTCATTTCTTTCTGGCAACTTCATTTGGAGTGATGAATTTAGGTTGAAAACTAGGAAACACTTTCTAATGTCTGAAGTAGTGAAAGGTTACCAGGGATCTTGGAAAATATACTTCAGTGGATATTTTGAAAAACAGGTTGATAAGCATGTAGTAGTGGATGGTTTAGCTATAAACTGATTGTAAGGCAGAGTGATACTTTACCAAGAAGAGCATTAGGAGAGTTCTTTTCAACATACTTTTCTGTAATTGTAAGAAAACTGTAGTAATTTTAATAATTATTTATGATGATACCATATTTAATATGAAATTATATTTAATCATACTTAATATTAAATACTTTCTTATAAAAACTTGGTTAATTCACAGATTAAATGTTTTAGATGATAAACAGTTTCTTCTTTCTTCATAGCATTATCTTGCTAAGCTACAAAGTAGGTTAAAGAAAAAACTAAATTATTTATACTATTGTGACTTCATTCCTATTGCTCTTGTTAAGAATGTAACAAAAGAACACAAATTTTTGTCTTGAGCTGTTAACAGGTCTTAAACAACCTTTTTTCCCCCTCAGTGGACTATTTTTTTTTTGATCTGCATATAAGTTACAGCATTACTGTATTAGGTGCTGTGATCTGTCATATTTTAATTCTGTTGTTGAACACATGAACTACTACCCTCCTGAAGTAGTAATTGGTTTAGTAGGTAGAACATTTCTTTCACTAAATATAACTATGAAAAGCTGTAGAATGGCTTTTGACAAAGCTAAGGTAGCGTTCCAGCAGCAACAGTGAAGTTATGTGGCCTTTCAACCCATTCATAAAGCTCCTGCTTTTGACAGAGAAAACATCATTAACAAAGAAGAATACATTTTATTCAGAGTAGTGCAGAAATGCAAACCTTCTGAAATACTGTAATGATGAGAAAGAGCGTAAAAGTGGAAAGAAAGGCTTTATTAATATTTTAAAAAAGTGTTGAATTTTTTCTGAAATTCCTCAGCTATTCCTTATTTAAAAATTTCTACTAAAGTTTATATTTTTCTGCTATGCCTTTTACATTTTATTATGACTGGAAAAAAATGAGGATCATTACAATTGTCATTAGAACCATTAAAAAAATTATCCAGTTGTTTTCATATCTACTGGCCTCTTATTTTTAAAATCTCACTCCCAAATAGTGCAGTATGTGCCACTGAAGATTTTCAGATAGTTTTCAGGCTGTTGTTTGTTAGCTCAAGGATTTGGCAGTTTCTGTAATGGGGAAGAAAAATCCCAAACCACAAAACCCAACACAACCCCCACTGTTCATTTATGTCTAGAGCATTGTATTTCCATTCTTCATTATATTTCGTTGTGAGACATGCAAATGTATTATGTTCTTCCCCAAGTGGTTTTGAACTGTGATGTATTTCATATCAGTGGTTATCTGTTTCAGATTACTTATGGATTAACATGTAGGACTATTTTCAGAAGAGTTCCATGTTCCCCAAGTAGTTTCTTCTGTTTTCTTATGAATTCATTAATTTCCTTTTCTTTCTTTAGCACTTTTACAACTTTTTTTTCTCTTTTCTGATTGCTTTTCTTGTCCAAGCCTTGATTTTAAGCTCCTTAGGATGTACCTGTCTCTTGGGCTTCAAGTAACACCATTTTTACAGCAACCATGGCATAACTCGAAGCTTTACTTGTGGAGGTTTTATTGCATTGTGATTCTGGTATCTTCTGTACTATAATCCTGTTTTCAATTCTTATTAATTATTTTGGGTTATGATCTCATCTTTTCATTTAGTTGACAGAATACCTGAAAAGATAATCTCCCTGGCACCATGTTTTAACTGTAATGGTTTTATTTTTTTTGTGTGTGAGAGTTGTTATGATGGGAGGGATTATTTGTGTTTTAATCAAGTAGTTGGCTGTTGCTAGAACATATTTACAGTATACTTCTGGAATTTTAATTCTACTTTTCTGAAGCATAGAGGTGAGGGAGAATTTGTGGTCATCTGTGATACGAAGTAAATAGACCAGAGGTGATGCAGCAGAACTGAAACAGAATAGACTGATCTAGGATCATGTGTTTCTAGTCTTAAATGGCAAAAGAAGAGGTCACTGTTTACATGCTGCACTGTGGAATTTTCTTAGTAGAGTACCTTCAGGCCTTTCCTAAGGCAAGGAGACTAAATGTTTCTTAACTTCTTAGAGGCTGTCTATAACAGTCAAGATGCAGGGTTTTCTGAGATGTTTCACTACTTAAAGAATCTAAAGCAAATTGAGTCAAAGAATGTAACACAATGTTTTAGTGCGTGGTCTAAAAGATAGGGTCCGTGCTCCTCAGCTTTTTCAAGACGGGGATGCTTCTTGGCATGAATAAAGGCAGGAGTGTTTGTTGCATGATATATTAAAGGTAGCTTAGTGCCTGCAAAGTTCAGTGCCAACTGAGAATGATTTAGGTTTGCAGTTTGCACTTACATGCCTAAATTTTTCTTGAAATCCCATATTTTTATGGATTTAACTTCTTGCAAGCCTTGAGTTGGTGCCCAAGACCCTGTGTTTCTTAGGAACTTGCAAGCTGGCATGGAGTGATTTAAGCAAAACAGTAGGAAATGCTGAGGGCAGCAGCATGGCTTAAGCCTTCTCCCTCCAAAATCATAGTGTGACTCTCTCTTCTCCGATTTCTTGCCAGTGTACTTTCTCTTGATGTTGGGATAGCCAGGCTTTTCTCACAAGAAACAAGAGAAAGCTAAACAAAAGTTACCTTAGCGGGAGAGATGGCTTCTTAGATTTACTTACTGGAGAAATAGGACATTCCCATTGAAGGCTTATTTTCAGATGCCTCCGAATCTTGAAGTATCCTGTGTGCCAGGACATGGTTCTACTCAGGTACTCAATGGTTTGGAACTAAGTTCTCTTAATGTTTGGTTTTGAAAAAGGTTTACTTCACAGCAAAAATGTAGTTATGGCTGCAGCATGGTTTTAATCCTGCTTTCTGACATTGCAATATCATTGGTAACTCTCCTCTCCTCCTCTCCTCCATTCTTCTACTGAGTATTTGATTGCTCTTGCAGAGTAAAGCAGTTTGTACAAGAGGACTGAAATTTAGCTCAGAAGCAGCCTGGTGGTTAGGGCAACCTCCTGGGATGAAGACCATCTAAGTTTAAATGACTTTTCAAAAATGGTGATGTGAGAATGACTGCATGGCCTCTCCAGACACTAAAATCAGCCTGGATACTGATCTGTTCCTTGAAACAGAGTGATCTTCTTATGCCTAGTTATATTTTGCACAAAATTGGTAGTTTGGGGAGGGAGTTGCTTCATTTTGTCAGGCATTAGGATGGGTGCAAGTGTCTAAATGTTAGAACTTAGGTGGTCTTGTACATAAATGCCCTATTGTAGAAGTTTTAGTTGTGTATAGGGTTAGGTTGCAGTTGAGCAGGAAATTTGAGGATATCAGTGACATCTGAATATTGGTACCTGGAACAAATTCTGTGGATTTAGCTCTAAGTGTTTCTTACTAATTAACATTATTCTTTAAAGCCCAGCAGTTGGAGTCCGTTTGTACCTAGGAATCTTCATTATTTCATTATTAACATTAAAAGAGCTTTTGCTGTTTGCCATGTTAAAAGCTTTAAAGGGCTAACCTGAAAGATGATTCCATTTCAATATATCATAGCTTTAAGATACACAGATTCCCATCATACTCATGTTTATTTATTTATTGAGATGGAATGGCATTGGTATCCATGGAGTTCATGACTTATTAAAATGTTATCATATGTTCATCAGCTCTTGGAAGAATATATTTAAAAAGAAAAATCTCATCATCTAATAATTTAGACCTAGATTTGTTGTACAGGAATAAGTTTTATTCCCATTTTTAATAAGAACATTTCTTAAAGAAAACATACAGAATTTATTTATAAAAACAGTTCACTCTGTGTTTTTATACTACTAATAAAATGTTGATATTTGACAGAGAGCTTTCAGGTGCTAGATTTATTAAGAGCTTTTTTTTTTTTTTTTTTTTTTGGCTAGTTTTGGAAGAAGGCCATCTTGAATTTTATGAGGAGAAATTTGTTACAGTCAAGCCAAGATGTAATACCTGTGATACAGTGTTAGAAACAGAACCACTAGCAAAAGTGTCTTAGAGTATTTTTGAGGAATTGAAAGTTTTTTTTAAAACCTATATTAGAAGTAACTTTAAGTATCTGAGATTTTGTATGAAATTAAATGGCTGAAGTTTTTTATAATGTCTGAGGACTTACAGAAAAGGCAAAGGATTTCCCTCCCTCCTTCCCGCATCACAACTTTTTAGTGTTTTTTAAATAGCATCACTAAAAAAAAGTCATCAGAAAAACAGGGACCACTCCTGACACTTGATTTGTGTATTTCACAGGTAGCCTAACCTAGAGGGACTTCAAAAGTAGGCAGCAGCTCCTATCCTCACTCAGCACCAACTGTTCTCTTGGTGTAGCTTTCCATTAAATTTTGTGTTTAAATTGCAGTTCCTTCTGCTTATATGAGTTGGTCCATATGTGCCCACCTTCATACATAAAAACTCTCTTTATTAATGCAAGCAGTCCTATTCAATGCTGTATCAATGTAATTTTTCTTCCCAAAATTGAAAATACCATTCTCTTGACAAAGGGTAATGTTTCTGAATATAAGTACTGTATCATGTCTGGAATTTTTATGGCAGTGTGGGATAACTGTGCAGAGCCAGTTAATCCAGAAATGGGTTGATATTCAAACATTTCAAAGCAAAAGATAGCTTTTCAAAACCCAAGATAGCTTTTACACTGAACAGTTAATTATGCTACTACTACTTCGGACTTATGCTGTGCCTTTCATCCTGGGATTTTCAAGTGTAGAAGCAACATTAGCCTCACAGCATCCGTGTCATTGATGTAGGTAACAGTAATTAATCACTCTGAGGCTTGGTTTACTTTTTTTGTAAAGTAGGTAAATGGGCTTGTCCAAAGTATAAAGACTTAAGCATCTGATTAAAAACTGTATACAGTCCTGATTCTCAGCTTCCGTCTGTATAACTTCATGAAATATGTTCTCAAAGAAAGATTTTGGCACTTTCAGAGGCTGTCTGAGTTGATCTCCTTTTATGTTCCCAGACAAACTTTGGGATATCTCTGCTTCTCAGATATTGAAAGTGCAGCTTCTGGCACTTCAGCTTCCAGCAGTGGGAAAACTGTATTAGACTACACACAGATACATTGATTTTTGTCTGCTTTTTTTGTTAGTGGAAGCATTTGTTAAAAAACAGCAACCAATTTAAGAAGTAAGCTAGTTGACATGTTGCCTGCTTAGACCACCAGAGTTGCCATGGTTAACAAGCAGTCCCAGTGGGTTCATGCCTGGAAAATGGATATATCTCTTAGCAGGATTTGACAAATGGTTGCTTGTCATAATATTGATTTTCTGCATTGGTCCCACTAAAAAAGAAGTTTCCTATGAATAGATAGATGGTGGTTAGTGCCACACTTGAAAATTAAGAATTAATTTAGTTCAGTGATTTATTCAGATTTCTAGATTAAAATGTAGAGGTTTTGCAGTAGATATTTCTGGATATTTTGCATTGACTTGAACTTAATGTATTTTGATACCTTAATAGGAGTTTTTAAGGTGTTATATAAATAATGTGGGCGTACGTTCTGGTACTATTTGGATATACCTATGCCAGTAGAGATGTGATGTAAATGTCACTCCTACTGACATCCCCCTCTCAGTGCCATTAGAATGTATGTTAGTTGCACATTTTAAGAGATTTGAGTTGATAAGAAGGTTGAGGACAGTGCCTTTTCAGCATTTTGCTAGTTCCAGGTAGGTATCTTAAGGTATTATCTGATTATGTTTTCTTGTGAAGCTGTGGTAATTTGGCTTAAATAATGTGCTTGTCTTTGTTGGAATTACATTGCAAATTCACCCTTTGCAAAAAAAAAAAAAAAAAAAAAGGCAGCCAGTTTTTTCAGTAGCAATAAACTGAAATGATATGTTGATAGGATACTGTTATTTTGGCTGATACTGTTTCTTTCTCTGGAGCGTAAGATTGAAAAAAAAAGAGTTGTCCTTTGCAAGACTCCCCTTCAGAATAAGTAACACTATACCCAGAGCATTTGGGGGCAAAATGAGTGGTTTAAGTGTAGAAGTACACTAGGTGTGCTTGAAATCCAGTATCATGTACAGAGACAACCATATGAGAAAACATCTGTGTCTGGTTCTAGTCAAAGATGAGCGTTTTCGGTCTGAAAGCTCGTCTTTCTTTCTCTTCCTACGAAACAATTAAGTCAGAATTTTTAATCGATACTATTTACTTTATTCAAAAATGCTATCAAAATTATTTTCAGGTATTTGTAACTTTTCCACATTGACATGATGGAGCCTAGTTTAAAGGTAATATTATAAGATATGCATTTACTTTTCAGAGATCCCCTTCACTTGTAATTGCCAGTGAAAAAACGTATGTACTGGAGTCTTTGCTATAAAGTCTTGGTTTAGATGAAGAAAAAATACATGGAAGTCTGAGAAATAATAGAAATATTAACTTCCATAATACTTGGTAGTCTTAATATAACTACTTTCTTATAGCTAAATGTGTGTCCCCCTGTCAGATTATTTCAGATTGTTCAATTAGCGGGAAGTTGTGCAAGTAGATGACTATTTGTAGATCTCAGTGTAGATCTCACTTGCCATTTCTTTGCCAGGTGAATCTTTGATCTGGATCTATTTCAGGATGAGCAAGATGAGTAATACCAAAGTCTAGAAGTCTGCTGAGAGCAGGTTAAATGTCTGGTCTGGCTTCCAGCCTTCTGCTCTGCTACATGCTAGAGATTTCAGTATCTCTCTCTGCAGAAATTTGCATGCTTTTTGCATTTTTAATTCAAAAATTTTTAGAAGTGCTGCCTTCAAACTATTTTGATTCAAAATCCTCACTTCAGTGATATTGTCGAGAGCACAATACAAATAAGGACATACATGAAGAGTAATATGAATTTTAAAAAATGTTTTAAGGGAATGGAAAAAGAAATTGTCAGTCTGTCAATCTTATTCTTAAACTTTAGTTTTTTCCTGTGTTTTATGTGGGAATGCATTATTTCTGTGTGTCTGAGCACAGCTGTGGATGTTTTATCATTTTAGTGTTGAAACTTGTAAATGGATATGTATCTTTGTGCAGTGTAGGTTTGTGTGTGAAATCAATGAGACGAAGTTCTTTAAAAAAAGAAAAAGGAAAAAATGTAAATACTGTATAGATAAACATCATGAGATTCATGTTGTCTTTTAGTCCAGTCTTTTTCTTCAAAAGATTATTCCTGGGATTATAGATATTTACAGTGGTTTTGATTGTATGGTCATAAATATTGAAGATCTGTCTGGATATGAGGTACCCCAGACCAGAAGAAGGATGCCTTTCTCTGTATTTGTAACTGACAAATTCAGTTTATCTGGTGGAATTCTTGTGGAGTTGTAATGCAGAAATTTACTTTTGACCATTTGTAGGCTGCACTAATTTGCATACACAGAACATGAATGCAAATTGTCATTGGCATATTCAGGGCCAGGTTCTTGCTGGATGTATGTGGCCTGAATCTTGCCTTTCAGTTCTGGCTGTTGTAAAATCATAGAATAGTCTGGGTTAGAAGGTACCTTTAAAGGTCATCTAGTCCAATCCCCCTGCAGTGAGCAGGGACATCTTCCACCAGACCAGGTTGCTAAGAGCCCTGTCCAGCCTGACCGTGAATGTTTCCAGGGATGGGGCATCTACCACCTCTCTGGGCAACAGGTTCCAGTGTTTCACTACCCTCATCATAAAAAGTTTCTTCCTTAGATCTAGTCTGAATCTGCTCTCTTTTAGTTTAAAAACATTACCCTGCAACAGACCCTACTAAAATTCTGTCCCCACCTTTCTTATAAGCCATCTTTAAGTAATGAAAGGCTGCGATAAGGTCTCCGCGGAGCCTTCTCTCCTCCAGGCCGAACAACTGAAACTCTCTCAGCCTGTCTTCTTAGGAGAGGTGCTCCAGCCTTCAGGTCATTTTGGTGGCCGTCCTCCGACCTGATCTAACAGGTCCATGTCTTTCCTGTACTGAGGACCCCAGAGCTGAATGCAGTACTGCAGGTGGGTCTCACCAGAGCAGGGTAGAGGGGGAGAATCAGCTCCCGCAACCTGCTGGCCATGCCTTTTTTGATGCAGCCCATGATACAGTTGGCTTTCTGGGCTGTAAGCGCACATTGCTGGCTCATGTCCAGCTTTTCATCCACCAGTACCCCCACGTCCTTCTCAGCAGGACCTGCTCTCAATCCCTTCATCCCTCAGCCTGTATTGATACTGGGGCTTGCCCTGACCCGGGTGCAGGACCTTGCACTGTGTGCAGACCTGTACACTCTGTGCATATGCAGATGCACTGGAAGATCAAGAGATGTGTAGTAATTACTGTAGCTTAGGGACAAGAATCTTTGTCTTGGCCTCTGTGGCCAACAGCCAGGTCACTCTTTGACTCAGTAGTAGTGCATAATTACTTGGAAGAGTCAGATAATTTTTCTTACTAGGTTGAGAACTTGAAAGATAATTGTAGTGTTCATTGCATGACTGTGATGGGTTGACCCTGGCTGGACGCCAGGTGCCCACCAAAGCTACTCTATCATTCCCCACCTCAGCTGGACAGGGAGGAGAAAATATAACAACAGGCTCGTGGGTCAAGATAAAGTCAGTTTAATAAGCGAAAGCAGAGGTCGTGTGCAATAGCAAAGAGAAAACAAATGATGTTATTCTCTACTTCCCATTGGCAGGCGATGTCTGGCCACTTCCCGGGAAGCAGGGCTCCAGCACGCGTAGTGGTTGCTCTGGAAGAAGGAAAATGTC